>ML785619.1:238602-268019 GCA_009831015.1 Picea engelmannii | reverse complement strand
TTTCATTTTGAATCATCTTGGACTTGAAAATTTAAGTGGGGTAAAAGGAGGTTTCCCCCTCGAAGAGGCTTATTATCTGAAATTATCTTTGTTTCAAGGCGTTGAGTACTTTTCCTGAGGTTTTTCCATGCTATATTGATGTTTGGTTCTTAACAAAAAAAAAAAACCATAATACATAGTGCTTGATGAGATCACTGAAAAAGAAATTCCAAAGGTACCAGAAAATCAAAATGTGCAACAACAAGAGCAACATGTATCTCAAACTCCTGCAAGTGTTGTTAGAATATCTACCACGTTAAGTAGACCCCTAGAATGATACTCTCCTTCATTGTATTATTTATTGTTGACTGATTTTGGTGAACCAGAATGTTATGAAGAGGCAATGCAGGTAGACACTAAAAAGAAGTGGGAGCAAGGCATGAAAGAGGAAATGGATTCCCTAGTAAATAAATAGACTTGGGGTTTGGTTCAGTTGCATATAGGAAAAAGAGCATTGCATAATAAATGAGTTTACAAGTTGAAGGAAGAAGATGGAGGCAAAAAGTGGTACAAGGCTAGACGTGTTGTAAAGGGGTTTGCACAAAAGAAAGATATAGATTTTGATGAAATATTTTCTCTTGTTGTTAAAATGACTTCAATTAGGATTATTTTAAGTATTGTCATAGTAGAAAATTTACATCTTGAACAATTAGATGTAAAAATAACTTTTCTCCATGGGGATTTGGAGGAAGAGATTTATATGCAACAACCACAGGGGTATGAGGTCAAAGGGAAGGAAAATTTGGTATGCAGGTTGAAGAAGAGATTGTATAGCATAAAGCAAGCTCCAAGGAAATGGTATTTGAAGTTTGACAGTTTTATGACAGAGCAAGGTTATAGTAGATGTCATTTTGATCACTGTGTTTATTTTAAAAAACTAGAAAATGGAAGTTATATTATCTTACTATTGTATGTAGATGACATGCTTGTTGCAGGGTATAACATGCAAGATATAGATGTGCTCAAGAAGAAATTAGATAATTCATTTGCGATGAAGAATTTGGGTGCTGCACAGAAAATCCTTGGTATGAGAATACCAAGAGATAGGAAAAATCAAAATTTGACATTGTCTCAGGGTGAGTACATAGAGAAGGTGTTGGAGAGGTTTAGAATGCAGAATGAAAAACCAGTTAGTACAACTTTGGCCAGCCATTTCAAATTAACCAAAGAAATGTGTCCCAATACATAGGAAGAGATAGAATACCTGTCTAGGACCCCTTATTCATCAACAATTGACATCTTGATGTATGTGATGGTTTGCACAAGACCAGATATTGCACATGCAGTGGGATTTGTGAGTAGGTATATGAACAATCCAAGTAAAGAACATTAGGAGGCAGGAAAGTGGATTCTCAGGTATTTGAAAGGTATTGCTACTCATGCATTATGTTTTGGAGGTTCAGACATTGTTCTACAAGGATATGTTGATTCATATGTGGTGGGTGATAAAGGTAGTAGGAGGAGCACCTATAACATCTCGATTCTAACCCTTATAAACTATAATGTATTATGTAAATATGACTTAGGCTGGTGAGCCGGTATAGTTTAAAAGGGGGCGAGAGTGCCTAGGAAATGTGACACTTCCTATACATTAATAAAATACACCGTTGGCTGCAAGACTGACAAGGACAAAAGAGATAGTGGGCTATGATTCCACGAGAGAGGGGCTTGAGGGGGCTAAGTCTTTTTATTATTATTTTATTTACCCATAATTGATTTTATGGAGAATAGGGGTTACATGAGCTTCTTGGGGGAGGCCATGTGGTTCTTGATTTCCAAGTAATTATATAAACCCATCTTTGGTTTGGGTGGGGGTTCACTTGTCCTTATTCATTCATTGTTACACCTTTCCCACTCTTCATTTTTGGGAGCCTCACTCTTGTTGCATTCATTTTCTCTTGGTCTGAGCATGGATATAAATGGCGGCATGAGGGTGGCTTGGGAAAAGTTAGGGGATTGTTGTTTCACTGGTTCATCTTCTTCCCCTTGTCCCCTTGCTCTTCTTCCTCTTCACTCGCTACCGCTAGTTCATGTGTTCATGGGCTGAGCATGGAAACAAATTGCAGGAAGAGGAGAGCCATCGTTGAATGGATGTAATGATTTACTGATCATTCCAGGAGGGAAAGGATGCATGTGTGCATGAGCTTGATGGAAGTTCAAATGGAACTGTCCACAATTGAAAGTCCTTGGAGTTTCCAGTAGGGAGATTTCCTGACTAGTAGCACTGGAGCCCTGGAGAGAAATGGAACAGCCTTAGGGACTGCATGGCAGAGAAAGGTGTTCATTTATTGAGTTTGTGCAGGCTGAGGGGGAAAGAGAGATGGAAATTAGGATTGTTGTGGGGTTGGGAAACCTGAGAGATACTTAGCCAACTACTGAGTATTTAGACTTGGCCTAGGGCCCATCCTTGTGGATTCATAGCCCTGGATTGGGGGTGACCTGTTGTTGAGAGTAAATGAACAACAATGTCTATGGTTGGGAGGAACATCCTTGGTCTACAGCCAGTTGGTGAATGTTTACTTGCAAAGATAAGTGCTCTATGTGTTTCTGTTTAATGTATTCCATTGTGTATTTAATTATCTCTGAGATATGTATTCTAATGTGCATGTCTGTTGGTTATTTCTTGTGGATGGAACGTTATTTATCTCTGTTATGATGTGACATGGATCTTTTCTTATGCATGTGGTGTGCATGCTTCTAACATTATGAGAAGTCCTTTGTTTTTGAGTTAGAGATCAGAGAACTAAGTCTTGGGACTGCAGCGTGCCTAGTCTGCGGGTGGTTGGGTGTGTCACAGCCTGTCTAAGTGGCATAGCTCGACCTGTGGGTGGTCGGGTATGTTACAGTTTGGTATCAAACCTTCTGGTTGAAACATTGGGCTAGTATGGGTCGGATCTCTTCATCGGAGTCTCGTGGTTGAGATTGATTTATGACCTTGAAGTCGAAAAGCTCAGGAAGAATGGTGTTGCAGAATCTACATAGGATCTAGAACGTCAGGGATTCTTTGTAAGGGTTCGAAGGATTGTGACCATATTTTTCGAATTTGGGAGAGTTCGCCACTGTGGGATCCTCAGATATCTAGGATCATTGGATCGGAGGACATGTGAAAAAGGTTTTTCCGATGGAAAGGAAGCAAGGTTAAGTCACAACCGTCAGATCCTATTGGAGAGAGGGATCAATGACTAGTAGGCATTGTGGGGAACCAAGTTGCATGGGAGTTAATTCCTCAGGGTGGTCCCATAATCCAAACCACGGTTTCACTGAGGGGTTACATGTCAGCGTCAGGAGAATTGCAGGGAAAAAGGCGGGTTACTCTAAACTGTCAATGCGTTCCCCTATAAATGAAAGGCATTAAGTGATGTGACATGTTAGTGCTCGAACATCAAAACTCTGTATAGTTGAAGCAGCTGGGAACCGTCGATTTGTAGGAGGACACGTGTCAACCAATCATGTGCTTCGAATAAAACACTCTGGGAAAAAGGATAGCGAGGAGGAGGTTTGAAGTTTGAGATTTCCGAAGTCCGGAGTCCCGAAGTAAAACATAGCCATTAGATTAAGGAGGACACGTGGTGCAGATCTATGGACTCTGGGTGAAGAACCAAAGTGAATCTTAGTTGTCTGATCCAGGAGGACACATGGAAAAATATTGGTTAGTTTGGGAATTCATAGTTAGAGAGAATTGGAAGTGTTTTAGTATGGAAACTTTCGAAGCCCAAAGTCCTGAAGCCTGAAGAGCCAAAGTGGTGGGGCGCGATGATGTCACCTAGAGGTGATGGGGAACCTGGAATTCTATGAAGTGACATGGCTTGCGAATGTCAACTGGGATGACATGGGCACATGGGATGTGTGCCACGTGTTAGTAAGTTTTGAGCATTTGGAGTATTGAAAATTCAGTTAGAACGTGACACATGTCACCCGCCTGATTGGGCCACGTGTTCGCTCCTAGTATTTTTCCACGTGGCGACAGATCGTACAGTACAGAGACTGGGCACTCCGGAGGAAAAAGACGTGACAATTTGCGTTGGGTCGAGAACTCCTGAAAGCCCAAAGGCCAGAGCACATATCGACCATTGATCCCAAAAGACACATGGAAATAGATCGCATAGTCTGGAGACTTGGTACTCAAGGGGTTTTCAAGCCTCTATGAGTGAAATGTGTCGAAGCACGAAGTCGCGAAGGCATGCATGTCGTCAATCTAAGACCCCTTCGGGACCTTTCTCGACCGTTAGATCAAGCAGTGGAAGGATGGCGTAAGCACTTTGGAAGATATCACTTCGGGGAGTTGAGTGACTCGAGATTTGAAATGTCTCGGAGTCTCGGAGTAGCGAATTCATGCGGTTCGTTGATCCAAGACCCTCCGGGATTTCTTGTGGCCATTGGATCTAGTAGAGGAAGCAGAGGTAAGTACTTCGGAGGATTTTCACTTCGGGGAAGTAGAAGACTCGGGAATGGAAATATCCCAAAGCATCAAAGTTTCGAAGTGTGTAAGGATCGTCTATCTCAATGCCTGATTAAGTCGTATCCATTGATCTCGTTGAAGCCTCCAGATGAGGGCATGACTGTCCATTCGATGGGAGATTAAATCTCGACCGTCCATTTTTGCTAGTGGAGTTATTAAAGGCTTCGATGAATTGTACTTCGAGGGAAAACAAAAGTTGACAGGGGAAAACAGTCGAAGGCTGAAGTCTGAAGGACTTGGTCCCAGCGCCAGTCCCATGCTAAGGTAAACAAAAATGGGCCTAGAAGTAAACCATCCCTCAGACTTGGTGTTCACGCAAAATACTATGTATAAAAACACAGAGCGAGGCACTAAAGGGTCCTTAATCCGAGGGTTTGAAGCCATGGTCATGTGGAACTTGGTTTGAAGAAAGCACCTTTACATTTTTCAATTTTTTTTTTGTATCAACTCATGGGGCTGAAAGTGGTTTTTCAGGGAGTCCTAACTTTCAACTCCGATATCCGCTTGGTGCGACATTTCAGTCGTTGGAAAGATGATTCAGAGAAGAATGACCTGGAATCATTCTATTTTTGGATAACTATTACAATTGATACAATTTTTCTTCATTAATTAAACAGAAAAGGTGCCTGTAAATTTAATTGACAATTTTTGTATAATACGTATAATTCTAACCAGATGATTGCTTGCAGGTTTGGCAGGATTAGAGTTATAACCAGATCAATTCAATAATAGGATCAGATGTTATGGTGATGGAGGCATGGCATTGCTTACATAAGTTGGATAAGGTACTACAAAAGAAAGAATCCTCACATGGGACATGAAGCTAGTAGGTGAACAATGTCATTAATGGACATAGAAAGGAAAAGTAAGGCTCCATAGCCTTGAAGGTAGATATGTGTAGATAGTTGCAAGCTTGATGTGGAAGGAAACAAAGAGCTTAAGAGGTGGTGTGTGAATAATCTCTATGTGTCAAGCATAGGAGTTCCAAGGAAGGATTTGTTAGATATAAATTATCTACTTGCCTAAAAGTACTTAGTGAAAGAAATCCACCTCTGATATCAGAGTTTATAGTGGAAGCAAGATGCCAATGCAGAGAAATTGGAATGCTCTCTCACTTGAAAAGTGGCACTAAATGAACATGGATTTCCATTAGGGAATGGTACTAAGTGGGAAAGAATGGCCAAGTGGAACATGGCAGGAAAGGTGTTTGGACCCAGGGAACCACAGTGCAGATGAGCAGAATGGGATCACACAAGGTAGCAAGGATCTGAAGTAGTTCAAGGACAACCAACTACAACATAATAGATAAATAAATAAGTAAATTAAAATAGGAATGCACTAGAGTGCATGAGGCATACAATGAAGTTAAATTTCATATGCATTAGTAGGCATGTTGACAGTGAATTCTTGGTGCATACATAGGTGTAATTTTTCATATGTACATGTTGTAAGAACCAAGTTTAACAAAGCCTAAAAAAATTTGTAAATTTAAACATTAACATTATTCAGCATAAGCAATAAGCAATTTCATTCATCATATAAGCAGCATAAATTTAAACTTATGAACAATCTAATAAATTGCATAACAACCCCATAACCCAGCAAATTCATGAATATAGATACCTCTAGCTGATGTTATTATCCCAATATCCGGTTTTCCTCTCTACTGCTTGCCCAAAACTCTGCCTGATGTTCTGACCAAACCTTGCCCAAAACCGACTAACCACCCAGCCAGCTAGGAGCAGCCTATCCAGCTCCCTAGCTCCAGGATTCCGTGAGGATTCCTAGCCCCCGAGTCCAAAACCCCCAGCAACCTGGTGCCCCCTGCAACATTTCACCCAAACTCCAAACCATAAAATATCCCAAACAGGAAATACAATCCTCCTTTCAAAATAATGCTTCCTCCCCAAATTTTCATAATAATTCCTGAAGGCCTCTGCCCAGTCATATCCCCCTCCATTCACTGAATCCTACCCTCCTTTAATGCCACCCACCTTATCCCTCCATTTATTACCTTATCCTTCCATTTATCACCTTATCCCTCCACTCAATGCTTCATCCCCCTGCATACATAAATTTTTATAATAAATAAAATAAAAATTATTAAGCTCTTAATTCATTACCCTAACCTTTAATGAGTTAATTAATTAATTAATCAACAGATATAAACAATTATTAATTAATTAATTAATTAATATTATTTATAAATAATCATTGTTTAACTAAAATATATTAGGACAATTAATTATTTAATTAACTCTACTTGATAAACCCTATGTAACTATTTAACTAGGGTTGTTACACATGCTTGGATATGCATACAACATGCTTGTGAACTTAGAATAGTCTATTATTATGAGATAATGATTGAGTATGACTAATGATGGATTATGTATTCAGGAAAAATGATATAGAAGGGTTAAAGATGTGGATGTTGTTGTTGCTTATGATTTCCATCTAGGTGAAGACCCATGAGAGTCGCAAGAATGGTGATCAAAATGATGAAGGAGGAATTTTGTGAGCTCCTACAAATATCAGCTGGTTAGATAGCAACAAGTAGGTTGATAACAACCAGGCAGGTATGCAGTTAGTTGTTGTTGATGCATACATGTTGAAGGGGATTGAGGTAAGAATTCCCTCAATTAATTTTCAGTATTTAATTTGATATGTAATGGACAAAGGCCTAGAGTATGTAAGTTTTTTTTATGATAAAATGCATTTAGATAAAATGTCAGTTGCATATTATGTTATGATTGGTTATGGGATCATAACCGGATTAATTTAGGAGACATACTCCTTATATAACAATGAATATCCATAGAGATAGTCATGTGTGAGACCATAATATGGTGGGATATGGAAGGGATATAGTGCTATATGAGTGCTCAATGGTATCTACTGTATATCTTATGTTTGGATTGCAACCTCTTTGCCAACACTGAAGAGCACTTAAGGATTATATTCTTGGTGTTGTGTTTGGGTGGAAAAGGAAGGTAACCAAATAGTTAGGCAAGCAGTAGGAAGTGTGTGGATGATGTGTTGAGTCGTTGGCTAGACCTTCCAACTCATCATGGTGGAATGCATGACATAGTTATGTGGTATTATGTGGTTGATGCATGGATGCATTGTGTAGATGTGGTCGTGGGTATTGGCACATTGATTGTCATTTTAATTAGTAATAAATTGTTGCATTATGATAATTCGGTGGTACTGAAAAGACGTAATGATGGATAGATGCATTATATTTAATATGAATACTAGTTGAAGGTGATTGGATTGTTGTTTTTACAATTTCAAGATCAGTTTTGGAGTTATTAAAAATGTTACAAGTGGAATTATTGAATGCATTTTGGTGAATGCATGAATATATTATATAACATAGAAATGATTATGCTAATAGATGAAATGATGTGAGTATTGCTAACTCATGAAGTTGAAAACACTTCAAGAACTGTTAGATATTACAACAAGAAACTTGTAGGTTAAAGTAGCTACATAATGAGAAATTATAGAAAAGCTTTGTTGGGGGGGACAGAATGATATTCCTGGATAGAAGAAAGAAAATATTGGTTGATAATACATGTGTAGGTAATGATGAGTTCATTCCAATTGATAGTTGCATTGATGGAAGTGATTGAATTGTAGTTGTAAAAAATTCTAAGATCACTTTGTGATTTTTTTTTGAATCATTTCCTTGAATATATATATATATATATATATATATATATATATATNATCTTGTACATGAGATATTGACAATTTGTTTGGCTGAGGAATGTTGAAATTGTAGGAGGAAAGGGTCTTGGATATGGCAGTGTTGTAAGCCCATAAAGAAGACCAATGTCTATTGCTGCAAGAGCCAAATTATTATGAGCAGAAGCTCATGTCTGGAAATTTTATTTTTCCTATATAAAACAGTTTTGCGAAATATAATTTGATAATTACTGACGAATTGTTTTGGCTGAATGTAAATTGAAGAAATTGTAGGTATAATGGTATTGGATATGGCATAGATGTAAGCCCGTAAGGAATAATGATATCTACAGCTGCAAATCCAACCATTATGAGAAAAAAGCTCATGCTTGGAAAATTTTGTTTTCCTCTATAAAACAGATTTGACATTTATGATTGAAAATGGTTATAATGATATCTCATGATGACTGTATGTGTATAATACAGATGAGATGTTGGATATGCTAGATGAAAAGCATGGAAAAGGGTGTTTTTGTGACATGAGAACCCTATGTCCCTAGAAATATTCTTGTGCAAGGAAGCCTTGGTCAGGCAAGATGGATCACCTGAGGGATTGTATAGCAGAGAAGTGAATGCCTGCGCCTACGCCTGGAAGGTGAGTGACCACAAGGAAGAGGATACTTTGATAGCTCTTGATTGGGGTCATGCACACAATGGGTATGTCAAAGGAAAACAATGAGCCAAGTTAACGAGACAGCCATATGGATCCAAAACCATGAACTGCACAGATAAATATTGTATTGGATTATGAAAATTTGCTCTTACATTATGAGAACGAATGAGAATTTTATGCACAAATTCTTAACTGATATGTTTGCTGATTTGAAATGTTGTAGGAAAACGATGAATGAAGAAGATCTAGAAAATTACTAGACTATGACAGAAAAGAAGGTGATGCTAGAGCAATTGAATGACAAGGGCATAGAATGAAGAAAGTCCAATGGATTTGCTACAGTTGGGGTTCTGGAAGACACAACTCTGAAACTTCCTGGCTGAGTGCACTGAAGCCCTGGGGAAAAGTGGTACAACCTAAGGGATTGCATGGTAGAGAAAGGGGTTCATTTCTTTGGGTTGTGAAGGGTTGAGAGGAAAGGCAAGCTTGTTGGTTGGAACTGCTACCAGCAATATAAATTATGAAGATCATTATACATGTTTTGGGTTGGAATGCCTATTTATACATGTTTAATTTTAGGCTAGAGTGCCTATGTATATAAGATTGGGTTGGATTTCCTGTGTGAATTAAGGCCAGAGGGCCTGGATTTGTAATATTAATAACATTGGAATGGTGTTGTGCACTGAGGACAGTGCCAAAATAAGGGGAGGGGGATGTAACATCCAGGTTATAACCCTTATAAACTATAATGTATTATGTAAATATGACTTAGGCTGGTGAGTCAGTAAAGTTGAAAAGGGGGGCCAGAGTGCCTAGGAAATGTAACACTTCTTATACATTAATAATATACACCACTGGTTGCAAGATCAACAAGGACAAAAGATATAGGGGGCTATGATTCCATGAGAGAGAGGATTGAGGGGGATAAGTCTTTTTATTATTATTTTATTTACCCATAATTGATTTTATGGAGAATAGGGGTTACATGAGCTTCTTGGGGGAGGCCATGTGGTTCTTGATTTCCAAGTAATTATATAAACCCATCTTTGGTTTGGGTGGGGGTTCACTTGTCCTTATTTATTCATTGTTACACCTTTCCCACTCTTCATTTTTGGGAGCCTCGCTCTTGTTGCACTTGTTTTCTCTTGGTCTAAGCATGGATATGAATGGAAGCGTGAGGGTGGCTTGGGGAAATTTAGGGGATCATTCTTCCCCTAGTTCATTGTCTTCCCCTTGTCCCCTTTCTCTTCTTCCTCTTCACTCGCTACCGCTATCTCATGTGCTCATGGGCTAAGCATGGAAACAAATGGAAGGAAGAGGAGAGCCATCGCTGAATGGATGTAATGATTTACTGATCATTCCAGGAGGGAATGGATGCCTGTGTGCATGAGCTTGATGGAATTTAGGATGGAACTGTCCATAGCTGATAGTCCTTGGAGTTTCCAGTAGGGATATTTCTTGACCAGTAGCACTAGAGCCTTAGAGAGAAATGGAACAACCTCAGGGACTGCAAGGCAGAGAGAGGTGTTCATTTCTTGGGGTTGTGCAGGCTGAGGGGGAAAGAGAGATGGAAAACAAGATTGTTATGGGGTTGGGAAACCCGAGAGCTACTTAGCCAACTACTGTGTATTTAGACCTGGCCTAGGACCCATCCTTGTGGATTCATAGCCTTGGCTCGGGGGTGATCTGTTGTTGAGAGTAAATGATAAAACAACGTCTATGGTTGGGAGGAACGTCCTTGGTTTGCAACCATTTGGTGAATGTTTACTTGCAAAGATAAGTTATCTCTGTGTTTCTGTTTAATGTATCCCGTTGTGTATTTAATTATCTCTAAGATATGTATTCTAAGGTTCCTGTCTGTTGATTATTTGTTGTGCATGGCACATTATTTATCTTTGTTATGATGTGACATGGATCTTGTCTTATGCATGTGGTGTGCATGCTTCTAACATTACAAGAAGTTCTTTGTTTTCAAATTAGAGATCAAAGAACTGAGTCTTGGGACTGCAGCGTGCTTAGCTTGTGGGTGGTTGGGTGTGTCGCAGCTTGTCGAAGTGGCGTAGCCCGGCCTATGGGTGGTTGAGTATGTTACAACACCACAACGTATGTTTTTATTGTAGGTGGAACAACAATAAGTTGGATTTCAAAATTGTAAAAGGTTGTTTCACTTTCAACAACATAGTATGTTATTGCTATAGAAGCTAGTAAAGATATGATTTGGTTACAGATCATTATGGAGGAAATAGGAAGGAAGTAGGATAATAGCATATTGTAATATGATAGCGAGAGTGCCATTCATCTTGAAAATAACACAGCCTTCCATTTGAAGAATAAGCATATACAACTCAGTTATCATTTAATACGATCCATCTTGGAAGATGAACATTTGAAGTTGGAAAAGATACACACTAGCTAGAATCCTTCAGACATGTTAACAAAGGGAGTAACCAGGGAGAAAATCGGTTCTTGCTCAATTTCAGTTGGTCTTCAAGCATGAAGGTGAAGATGAGAAATTTTCCAGGTCTAAGGTGGAGTATAGTCCAGCAGGTACAACAACAGTGGAGTTGTTGTGATCAGTCTCCAAGTGGGATATTGTTGGTTGTGGAGCCTAATTATCTTCATGTTTCATAGGTATTTGTTTCCAGTCGTGTTTATACCCCATGAAGACTGTACACCCCTCCACGTCGGGGGGGTTGCAGGGGGGGCTTTCCCCCCCTTCGGGGTCTCAGGGATTCATCCCCCTGACTAGGGGGTCCAGGGGAAAGTGGGCCCCCATTGGGGGTTAGAGGGAGAAGCCCCCAAAGGAATAATTGCCTTGTAAATGTATATTGTAATTTATAGTAAATTTGGACCGTTCATTCTAAGGTCACAGATTTGATGGTATAAGTTATCTTAGGGTTTTTTTCCCTAGAAGGAAACCCCTTTTTATGATGGAAATGTATTGTGGCTATGCATCATTGCGAATATTGTATTCGGAGAGAGGATATTGTGAGTGAAAAAAAAGGAATTTATGGCGAGTGTGTTGTAGGTTGTATCACTTCATTTGTTGGATAATAAAAAGGAAGGACCTGGAAATTTCTCTGTTGGACGTAGCCCACACTGGGTGAACCACGTATATTTTTGTTTGTATTGTATTATGTATCTTCTGTGTTTTATTTCCACATTTGTTTGTATTTTATTTCTCCGCGATCTTGTTTTTCTAACACATCCGCCATGTTAAGTATTGGTGGGATACTTACTCTGAGCAAAGGCCATTAGAGGAATCTACAATATTTTTGGTTGCCCCCACATGGGATTCCTTTAGGGATGCCATTAAGGAATAGTACTACCCTGTTGGAATCTACGAGGACTGGTACACAAGATGGACCACACTGCATCATGAAAGGGACCAAACAATACCAAATTTCACCAATATTTTCCATACCCTACGCACCAAACTGGGTATCAAAGACTCTGAACGACATCTGGTGCTCAAATACTGCGGTTGATTGCATAGATACATTCAAACATAAATGGAGTCTATGGACATCGCATCATTAGGTGCGGCTTATAGATATGGTATCAAGATCGAGCATAAACTTAAGTAGAAGAAGCGAGAGTTTGGATCTGCAAACTCCTCTTAGCTGAAGCAGGGAAAAGGTGGCCCCAACCCACAAAACAAGAGACAGATCAAACATGGCCACTTTTAGGACAACCAGTCCAAGCCACAACACAAGAAGGGTAATGAGAATTCGAAGAAGGACACTGGAAAATGGTGTGAATACCATAAAATCCCTTGGCACAACACCGAAGAATACCACTCTAAGAAGTCACTGGTGGTTGAGCTGAAAGCTTCCAAGTCAGAGGCAGATTCTAACTCTGAATCAAATCCAGAAGGAGGGAAGCAAATTATTGATGTCGAACCCAGTTCCACTGTCGCTACCACCAAATCCTAGCCAAGTGAACTAGAAGAACCAGAGGAAGGGGAATGCCTATTTCACTCATAGATGTGGGTAAAGGGGGCTCTGCTTCATTTCATTGTCGATAGTGGTAGTGAAAAGAACCTAATCTTAGAAAAGTTTGTCAAGTGACTGGACCTACCGATGAAACCACACACGTAGCCCTAAACCATCAGTTGGATTCACCAAGGAAGATATCTCTACGTCAGCCAACAATGTCGTAATCCCTACGGCATCAAGCCCTTCAAAGATGAGGTATTTTGTGATATTTCTCCTCTTGAAGTTTGTGATGTTCTTTTAGGACAACCATATTTGTGGACGTGACATGGTGTGTATGAGTCTAGACCTCACAGTGTTATTATTACTTTGGGTAGACAGTTGTATAGGATACCAGAGGTACCACCGCCTACTGTTATTTCTTTAATCTCTACTAAGCAATGCAGTAAGGTCATTTCACAGACCGAGAAGTTCATCTTCTTTCTGATCCATGCTCATAGTAAGAAAAAGTTCACTGCCACATCCATTTCCTCTACACAGAGCCTCTCTTCGCAGTAGAAGAAAGTGGATAGGATAGTGGAAGAGTACATAGACATCTTCTCCTCACCCACCTGGGTACTGATGCACTCCCAAGTCACGAATCCAATTAATATAACCCCCATGCACCTCTTCCTAATGGACCAATATATCATTTCTCACTGATGGAAAATGACAAAATCAAGCATCAGATCCAAGAGATGCTTCAAAAGGTGCACATCAGACCCAACTCCTCCCCTTGCGGAAGCTAGATTGTAATGGTGTAGAAGAAAGATGGGACCTGGTGGGTCTACATTGATTACAGAGCATTAAACAAAGTCACAGTCAGGAACTGGTACCCAATTGACTGAATTGATGACCTTCTTGACCAACTTAAGGGGGAAAAGTTCTTCTACAAGATTGACCTAAAGTCTAGCTACCACCAGGTTCCCATCAAACCAACTGATGTATGGAAGACAACTTTCAAATCTAAAGAAGGTCTCTTTGAATGGTTGGTCATGCCATTTGTCTTAACAAACAGACCAACCACTTTCATGAGGTTGATGGATGATGTATTGAGACCCTTCACCAACTTTTGTGGTGGTATATTTGGATGACATCCTCATCTTCAACAAAACTTAGGAGGAGCACATGCAACATAGTCAACAGGTTTTGAGCACTCTGTGGCAACACAAGCTATAGCCTAACTTGGAAAAATGATCCTTTGGAATGAATAGGGTCCAATAGTTGGGCTACATTGTTTATGAGCATGGGGTACATGTGGATCATGCTAACATCCAAGTCATCCATGACTGGCCAACCCCAACCACACTAACCAATCTTCGGAGCTTCTTGGGACTTGCCAACTTCTACCGACAATTCATGTTGGGATTCTCCCATATTGCATGGGCCCTCATCCAATTGACCAAAGGCAATGGAAGGTTAAAGTTTGCATGGGGGAAGGCACAATAATGAGCATTTAATGATCTGAAGCATCGCTTATGCTCAACTCTAGTACTCTCCTTACCCGATCTGCAACAACCGTTCGATATTGAGACTGATGCATCCGACTATGTTGTAGGTGCAGTTCTCACTCAACATTGTCATCCAATAGAATACCATAGTGAGACACTCTCAGATACTGTCTGAAAATACCCCACCTATGACAAGGAAATGTATTCCATTATGCAAGCCTGTCATCAATGGAAACATTACATTCTGGGAAAGGAGACAATCATCCACACTAGTCACAAGCCTCGACAATTCATACAGACACAAGGGAAGTTGTATAACGACCTCCATAAAAAATGGCCCACCTACTTGCAACAGTTCCATCTCAACATCAAGTATAAGACAGGGAGCACAAATCGTGTTGATGAATGCCTCAGTCGACCTCCCGTGGCTACACTCACCACCATGCTCCATTCATGTGGGCATGGGGCATTTGAGTGGCCCCAACTTTATTAGCAAGATCCTAACTTTTCCACCACCTATCATCTCTTGGGTATAGGAGCAAATGTCACCGATTTTCACATTCAAGATGGAATGTTATTCCATCTAGGAAATCTCTGTGTTCCTACAAGCGATCATGCAAATATGATTTGGGAGGCTCACTATAGTCGGATGGTAGGACATTTTGGTGTGGAGAAAACTATGATCATTCTACAAAAACATTTTTATTGGTCAAAACTTCAACAGGACGTCGGCAAGTATATCAGATATTGCACTGCCTGTCCCATTGCCAAGCCATCCATCAATAAGAAAGGATTATACACCCCTCTTCCTAATCTTGAGAGGCCTTGGGAATCCATCTCGATGGATTACATGTCTGGCCTTCCATCCACCAAGCAAGGAAATGATTGCGTATTTGTGGTGGTTGATCGATTTTTAAAGATGGCCATTCTCACAGCCTGCAAGAAGAGAATCCCAGTGGTAGATACTGCCAATATCTTCTTCGAACGAGTATGGATCCATTTTGGGATACCACATACCATCATATCTAATCGGGACAACAGGTTCCTTAACACATTTTGGTCGAGTCTCTAGTCACTATTGGACACCAGCTCACTAAATCCACTTCCTTCCACCCTCAAACCGATGGCCAAACAGAGGTCGTTAATCAGATGATTTTGCACATATTGTGAATGTATAACTCTAAGTATCTGCATTCATGGGATGAGAGTCTTCCCTATGTTCATCACATCTACAACAGGGCTCTCCATAGCTCCATCGACCATAGCCCCTTTTAGGTGGGGCTGGGATTCCAACCCTTGGGTCCCCTAGATGTTGCACTACCTTTTGTAACAACACATACAGATTATTCCCATGTTCAGTCTAAGGCTGAAAAAGCCACCATATCCATTGATCGGTTTCAACACATCCACCAATAGGTCCATGAGATTTTGTAGAAAGCCAATTCTAAGTACAAGCAACACCATGATCAACACTGAGTACCGCACCGGTTTCAGGTGGGAGACAAGGTCTAGTTACATTTGCAGAAAGAATACCTTACAGGGCCCCATAGGAAGCTCTGTCCACTTCACTATGGGACTTACACTATCACCAAGGCTATGGGTGACAATGCTTTTGAGATCAATACTCCCCCCTTCCTTGTCTTACACCCAATGTTAATGTGGACCTCCTTCTTCCATATTTTCCACCATTATTGGACACCTCAGTGATCGTAAAACATTTGACACCAACATAGCTCAACCCTGACTGCATGGAACAAGAATCCACTGATCAGATAGTGAACACACAGGTCAAGGTCACTCGCCAACAGAGGATCTAACTTTATCGGGTTGTCAAGGCAGGGAAACTCTTGCACCAAGGAAAGTGGCTCACCTGAAGCCAAATTCAACATAAATTTCATCACCTTATGGGGGAAATCAATGAAATGGAGACCATTTCTTCCTAAGGGGGGAGGACTGATCTAGGTGGATATTGGTGGCCACCCACCTATTCCAACTAGCTCCTCTTGACATTTTTTAGTTCAGCATGTTCTTCTGTAATTATTTTTAATTGTGAGTTCTACACTTCTGGGGCTATCTGAATCCCTACACATCTTCTAGGTGGATATTGGTGGCCTCCCACCTAATCCAACTGCCTTATTTTGGAATTTTTCATGTCAGTACATCTTTTTGTACCTCCAAGGTCGTTTTGGGGCCCTAAACAATGTTTTTTTGTCTTTCCATAGTAAAATTGTAGACGAAGTTAGAGTTTGATAGAATAATGCATAGTTCTCAAAAATACCTTTCCAATGGGCTATCATGCGCCTAAAACAGAGGTTGTATGCAAAAGTTACGACCCCGGGAAATTGAGGTACCAACTTACCCATCGAGGCCCACATAACTTTTGGTGTTTTATCTCCTAGGGTTAGGCTTTTGGATGTCTAGGGTTTTGGAATTCATGAGTAATGTTAAAAATTCCTCTGGAGCCTCATTGTAATCATTCTTCTCAAATGGATGCGCATAGTAGCCACATCTCTTCTCAGAGATAGCTACCACCATTCGAGCAAGTTGTTTTTAGTTCTGCAGTTTTACAATTTCATCCTATTTTATTTATTCAGTAGAATTTATTGTTCATTGGATATCTTTTGTTGTTCTCCATATCTCTGTGTTATTGTATTCATTCTATTATTCATTTCATTCCACTCATAAATCTGGATCAGGGGTTGACAAGGTGCTCATAGATGCAACACTAGATATTGAATTGTGAACCCAATTGCGACACCTACACCCCTCCTTTGGTGCCATAGGTGGTTCATCTCAAACATACAATATTTGATTTCTTGTATCCTCTTGAGTCTCTCTCATCTATCCAAGATATATCTTCCCCCCAAAAATCACACTACTCATCCTAAAGTAATTCCCAAATTCACTCTCTGTCATGGATTCATGTAACCAAAAGAGAGAATATTTGCATCTAATGGATTATTAAACTATCTATCCCATAAGTCAATGTTATTGTGCTTCTTGGAGAGGACAAATATGAGTCAAATAAACTTTCCTTAGCCATGTTATTGTGCTTCTCGGAGTGTATATGATTGAATACACTTCAATGTGTTTTTCTTCCTCCATAATCACTAGAAGGTTGGATCAACATTAAGTATTTTTTACCATAATTGTTCCACCATACATCTAAATTGTAATGTCAAGAAGAAATAGAATTTCAAACTAGTGTATAAATTTAGAATAATAAATTTAAAATATTTTTTTAACAATAAACGAAATTTAAAAGCATTGAAACATCATACTTGATAAAAAGTGGCTCTTAGTATGCATTGCAATGAGCCAAAAAAACATGCCATTAGATTTCGTATATGTTTGAAGTTGGTTTTATATCAAATATTTCTTCCTCATATTAGGAAGCATCCTTTTAATGCACTCTATGAAGTGCTTCTTAGTTCATGATCATATCTCACCAACCCATTATAAAATAAATATGGATTTAAATAATCCCCAACATGTATTATTTTATGGAGCATGTCACACCATTGCCCATCAATGGTATGCCAAAAGGCTTGGAATTTATCCACATTCTCAATGTAGACATTTCATATTCTCCTTTTCTCATGTCATAATCTCATATAAATACTACCCCAAAATGAGAGTTTTTCCATCAATAATGCACAACATAATGATTATAAGCTCATAAACTAGTACAATCTCATTCACAATCCTCCAATATCCTTCATTATAAACCGATGTAGCAATAAAAATACTATTAGGCCTCCTAGAGAAGCTACAATATGTCAACTCAATAGATATAATATTATCTTCAAATAATATTTTGTTGAAATATGGATTGAAATGAAATAAATCTCATTATGAATCTTGTGGCCCAAGCCTCAACAACTCCTTTCCTTCAAAATGAACTGACTCGTCATTTCAAGAACAAGGGAAACAAAATGATTTCCCTATCTCCTCTAAAATAAGGTCCATGAAATGTGTTACACAAGGCATCCATGTAAGACTTTTATTCATCTCTATTAATAATTTCCCACTACAATATATATAGCAACATAATAATGAAAATTGACACTACATGCTTCTCCCCTATCTCAATAATGAATTCTAAAAGGAGAATACAAATAATATTGGAATCCTATACATGGGATGCATAAATTTATTTGACAAACACGACACTTATCAAACATGAAACCAAAAAATTATGTATGGTCCTTCCCCTCCCCAATATATCCAACCATCTAACCATAAAATGCATCCTTACTATGCTCATTATTAGCTCAACTTCATAAAAGTTTCCATAATATTAACCTTTTTGTCTTGCAAAAGAATTCCTTTAAGCTTCTCATAATTAAGGAATTTCAATCATTGACCATAAACAAACACTACAACAAGAATAATAAAAAAGAATGGAATTCCCTTGGAGCCGTTGACAAATCAAATGTAAGTGGAGTACCACCATCCACTTATTTCTCTCTCCACCTGTTTTTTCTCTTTCACTTTCCAACATGAATGTAAGGTGTTTTATGCATCCACAAATGTCTTAGGGACAAAAAATAAGGTTATATTAGTTGGGAAGTAGAATGGAAGGGCCAAATGATAGACCAACTTAGGTATCACTTAAGGTGTTTGTTGTAATTGCAAAAATTTGGGCTATCTAGTCACACAACTAAAATTTAACCAAAATATCACCTTCATACATGTGTATCTAGTATACTCACATACTACAAATCATTTTGGATGAGTTTCACCCAACTTCTGGATGAATTTTTCCCCTCATTCCTTGTGTCCCTTTCCCAGGCCACCCTCAAATCCCTTGACATCCCTCTTGCATCCTTATTTATATAGTTACCGAATGCACTTCCCTTAATTGATGGAATATATTTAGGTCGGAAATCATGTTGACATCACCATTGGTTTCAGGGATTGGCATTGCAACCTCACATATTTTAATATGTTTCACAACTTGGTTATTGTTCTATGCTCCAATGAGATCTTTTTACAAGTTCACTTGACTTCTACAATTTCGCATGTACCTTTTTTATTCCTTAAAATACAATCCTTTTTCAATCCCATGAACAAGTTTGGGAAACATATGTGTACTTATATTCCATAAGAGATATGTGACATTTGAACCTAGGGTTTGTAGTTATTTGGGGTTTATCCTTAATGCTTTCTCCCTTTCCCTTCATCACATCAAATCAAGGATTATGCATAGGTTATATATGTCCGTATGGGTTGAACCTACATGTGGCTTGATCCATTATCTGAGAGTTTTATTTCTCTTGGTTGAATCATCCTTTATTGAAGTTGTCTTGTTGCAATGTCTTCCAATGTGCACTTGTATAACTCCAATACCTTGTCATCTTATCTCCTAAAAACGTTTGATGGCACTCCTCCAAATTTCTTGTTTTTGAGTACCACAACACAATATTTAAGGGCTCGAGATTGCAACAATTTACATCTGTGTTCATCCCTACTTTGTGGCTTAGTAATAAGTTGGAATTGAGTGAGATACATGTTTATTCTCATGTTGATTATAGTGTATTTTTATGGGATGTTTTTCATAAGTTAGTTTCATTTCATTACAATACTTGTTTGTTGATTCATTTTCATGAACTTAGTTGAAGGCCTTAGTAGTTCCATAATTCTTTCTTATACACAACTTGGCCCTGTAGAGGATATTCTTTGTTATGAATTATTTGATGTCTCTTGATTACAATAGACCTCCCCTTATGTCTTGCATATGTGAACATATTGACCCCTCCTCCTCTTCTACTTCTCGTATGACAATCAAAATGATATTGAAATATATGCATATGTATTTTGGTTGTCCTTGAGCTCAGTTACATTATGAAAGTAAACACGTATCTCATTCTATTCAAATTCTAATTTCTCAAACCACAAACTAAGAGTAAATGCAACCATGGTTTATCACAATATAGAGAACTCAATAGTGTATTGTTTACATATACATATGTGTGTCAATATATGAAACTAAAAAAGCATCTCATTCCATTTAATTTATAACTCCTCGAGCTTGAATATAAGAGTGTATAAACCTTTATATTGTCATAATCTTGAGACCCTGGTGATTTATAGTTGTACACATTTATGTATGTTGTCCTTGGGATAAGTTATATTATGAAAGTAAACAAATATGTCATTCCATTAACTTTATAACTACTCAAACTACAAAGTAAAAGTGAATGCACCTATAGATTGTCACAATCTTGGAACTAAACAACTTTCTCATTCCATTCAGTTTATGAAAAAAATTGCAAAGTTTTACTTTATTTTTCATTTTTTGGGAAATGCAAGCCAATGCATGCACTCTCATTGTCATCTCACTAAGAGGTCATGTAGCCTCGGGTTTGTTTTACAACCCCAAATGATGGAGTAAACCTATATCATGCAAATAAAAACCTATATCATGCAAATAATTAACATTTGATGCAAAAACGATGAAAAATATTCCATTAAAACATGACAACATTCATAGAACATTCATAAATAGGCATTCTTATAATATTTCATTAGATAAGAAAACCAAAATTTCACCATAAAATTCAACATTTGCATGTCTTCACGAGCCTACCTCAATTATTATCAATCCACATTAGCATTTTGATTCAACACTAAGGTGCCACATTGTAATCCTCTCACCACATCACCCCATTATAATGTCATCTATAATCCCACCTGGAATCCTTGTCAATGTGTTCGACTATCTCATCATAAATTCGTTGGAGTTTGGGGAAATATTTTCACTTAGGTGTTTGGAGGTTAGGAATATCTATATCTGTATTTCACCTAATCAATGAACCTTAATTATTGAACTTATTTGAAGTATATATTGTCAAGGCACACCACTCAATTACTTATTATATTGCATCTACACAACCATACTAGGGAATCAATTGATCCTTAGTATGTCTAGTATAAGGGTATTGTCATTTCAATGAATCCATCGTGGTACATTCTAGAAAGGTAAATCCAAGGCACATTCTTGTAACTCAATTGAAGCATTAGTTGGCACAAAATTCCTTACTTTGTTTGGAAGTGGAGCACCACCACCTTGGTCACCTCCTTGGTACATATATTGATTATCATTTCCAATGCTTAAATAAATATCATTAAACATGTACATAGTTTCCTTGGATTCTATCATAATATGCTTAATCCACTCATATGTTCACATTTAAATTATATCGGGGACAACCTACAACCCTACCAGTAACTATGATTTCCTAAGCCATTCATGTAGCCCTCAAGTCAATAACAATGGCACACAACAACTTATATGATGAGGACCCTCCTCATATATCATCACAAATAATTTATTCACAAAAACTAGAGTGAAGAGATCCCCATCACAAGTAAGCTCATGTATGGTCTCTTCCTTTCTTTGTTTTATTTCAATGCTTTGCATTTATTTCCTAACTCAAACACATATTTGGTAGAAATTTGAGAATTAATATCCTCATCACACATAACTTATGTGTTTCAAGTGGATAAATGTAACTACAAAACTTGGGTGTATCACATAATCTTAATTTAGCCCAAGGAATAATTGCATACACTTCAGCACATATTTTTTTTTTAAGTAAAAGGCGAGTCCTATTATATTATAGCTTCAAAAAAAGGAATACATATGACATGTAGGTGCCAGCTGTCCTGCCTATGTAGGAAACCAAGACAGATGGCCTGCCCACAGTAGCATGCAAAATCAAAGATTTCGTTGCGCCACCCTGCCCGAAGGAAACCAGGGTACATGTCTATTATCAACAACAGTTTAGTAAGGTCTGTGCTAATGCTAACCATGCTAACAACTGAAGAGCTACAACTCTGGTAAACTACAACAGAAATAGAGTTGGAAATCATGTGAAATAGAAGAAACTATTCCCCGGAGTCCTTGGAGGCGTCCTTCATTTTCCCACTGCTTGCTGAAATGACATAAGGCTGAGCACTGGTTGGACATTGTCGCCGAGGTGTGGCACTGGAATAGGCTACGTAGAGCATGTCCAAGCGTTGGCTAACGCGGACTTCTCTGAAAATTTGATCATCCACCAAGCTTCGAACATCAAAAATCATCTTCAGGTGCTCCGGGTGTAGGAGTGGTGGCGAGGGCGGTGACTTTGGCTTGGCATCCATTTCCCGGCGACCCAGCTTCTACCTATTCGGCTACGAGTTGGTGGTTCTTTCTGGCAGCTCCTCCTCTACCAAGCAAGTGGTGAGCTCTTTATTAGGAGCGTCGCGGGGACCTGGAGTGTCTCTCGAGCGGGGCGGTGCCACTGCTTGTCCAATAAATGTCGAGGGGTTCCAATTGTCTGGAATGATAAACATCCTACTCTCAGAAAATTCCAGTGGGAGCTCCATGTTCGGGACTTCTTCGATGAAGCTTCTGGGGGGCGAGCTCATTCCTATGGTCGCCCGGCGCCGGCTTTTCTTGGCCATGATCAAATCCCGTTCAAATATCTTGTGTCGCTTCCTCCTGGATTCAACTGCATACCATCTGGCTCCCCTGCGAGGCATCCCCCTCGCCCGCGGCATAGCAAGAGCGAGGATCAATGCCAGGGTGACGAGAGCCCTTCTGCTACTTCTCTGCTTGGCAAGATTCGAATGCACACTAAGACTTCCAGTAAGGTGGGTGATGGCATAAATTATGGCCACAGCCATTAAAGTTGAGAGCTTAATGCTCTGGCTAGCCGGCCTGTGCTCACTCGTGAGAGGCCCCATCGATAAACAGAGGCCGACGAAGGTAGGGACCTTCATAAATAACTATGGTGTGAGGTGAGAGCCATTATAAATGGCCTCTCTCTGCACGCCTCCACGTGCCTCACCCTTTCCGCATGTCACCCCATCCGGGGCTACACTTCAACACATATTACACCACATAACTCCTACAAGAAATTTCACCTAACTTCTAGAGTTATTTCCGTTAGCACTAAAAGTCACACTTTGACTACTAAAGTGTAAGCTGAACACCCATCAGAATGTAAAAGATAATTTTGTTTTTGAATAGGTGGACCAACAAGATGAAGAAATAAAGGGAGAGGGAAGCAAACTTAAGATTATTAGGCTACACCAATGGGCAATGGAGTCACAAACATTCTACTCATCGAAGGCATATATCTGCTCAACAGAAAACATGATTATATGTTGATAGGTGGAATAATGAAGAAGTAAAACATAAGATAGAATGTTCACTAAACAAAGATCCTCTCAATTTAATGAATCAACAAATACTTGAATATCAACAATGACTGATGGACAAAATACAATAGATCCTCTGCTGCTTAGGGATCCATAAATCATTGGCAGCCTTTGATCCTCAAATTTGCAATAAATTCAAATAAGAAGATATATAAACAAAAGAATTACAATCTGAAATCATATCTCTCATTAGTCTCTAATAGTAGTAATTCTTACAATCATAAAATGCCCATAGGCTTACAAATCAACACAGGAAAAATGCCTGCTCCTACTCTCTCTAGCCTCTCTTGGCTCATGAATCCCCTCTACTCCAAGAGATCTCTCCTTCCTTAAATATAAAATAGAATCCAAATAACCTTAGGAGGTCGAATCCCATCTCCTCCATTGGATTCTAATTCTTGGAGATAGGTGGCAACAATCAGAGAGACAAAAATCCAACAAACTGCTAATTTTCAGGAATTTGTTGGAAGCCATTAATAAATTGTTTCCACCTCATTGCATGAGTCCTTTGATTGAGATAAAACTTAGGTGTAGGTGTCCCTTGACATATAAATGATCCTTGAGAAGCCATTCTAATCCTCCTTGACAGGTGGCAACCTCCCAACAAGGCGAATATAAAAACCGTGACCGCTATAGGAAATTCGGTAGCGCCGCTGTAAAACAGTTATGCAGATTTGGTAGCGTCACTTACATGTCTAATATATTTCAAACCATAACACATTTTGAAAACATGAGAGAGGTTTTTTTTATTTGGTATTTTATGAACAAAAACCTCCTTCAGTTTTAAAAAATGCCTTCTCAATTGTTCATAATCCAAGTTTTAAGTTAGTCACTCACAACTGGTAGATGCATCTAAAAATAACTCTGCACAATTTGTTCTCTGCCAAAATTTCGGTAGAAAATTTCGGTAGCGCCCGCCTGTGTGTATGCATGAAATTGGGTAGCACCATCATAATCCGTAGCTACATCACTTCAATGTTTACATATTTGGTATCATCCAACATGAAAACAGATTTGGTAACAACCTATGGAATTCATAGTGCCATCATTACACTGCTTAACAGATTTGGTAGCATTTTAGGTAGTAAAATGGCAGACCATGCTATATAGACAACTCCACAGTGCCTTTGTGCTATGGAATGTTTGTGCACTTTTGTATGATGAGACTAATCATGAACCTTGAGTTGATAGGTTAGAAGCATGTATATACATGTAGATGTTATTTAGTTGTTTATGGAGAGGCAAGCCTCTTCTGGCTGAAAATTATTGTGCTAACATAGGCTCCATGGGGGATAGAGTCCTCCCTATGAGTCTCTAAGAACTCTTGTAGTTTCAGTGCCTTATCCTAGGGCTGCTCCCAACTTTTAACCAATGCAATATGCTTTGATCTGTGACCTTCAACTGAAACTAAATGAAAATGAAAACTAAAACTAACAAAAATGATGAAAACGATGCTTGTCCAACAAGATTATTGCACACACCTACTATAATTATTGGGAAAATGAAGCATTCAAGTTACATGAAACAACCAATGAATCCATTTCGTTATTTTTTACACTGTTTGAAGCTTTGAAATGTGCTTCCTTAAGCACCAGAGATAATTCCTACTTGAAGGCACGCCAAAGAAATATTTGGCAATACACTTTCCATTGAAGAAATCAGTGAGCCTAGGCTCACTTTCTTCTTGTAGATAGGTTGCAAATGGATCCTGAAAAACATCATCAATATTTGCCCCTATGACATTGCTATGTGTAAAAAGGAAAAGTATTGCATTAGGTCCTTCCTCCATTGTGCTTGGTTATTGCATTGCTTGCTGATTTTTTGATTCATTCTCAATGCATATGGCCTTGGTCCACTCCTAGTCATGAGGTTTATTAGGAAAAAGGCTTAGGGATGCTTGTCTTTCTTTAATTTCAACCTCTCTCATCTACTCACATGACATTTTATCTTTGCTTCTTGATTAAACTGAGATTGTGTCTTCAAGAGGAATAGGGGATTGATAGGGAAGTCCATCACAATTAGAAGTACTTGGGAAACTACATTCTTCTATCTTATCTTCTGATTGTGAGGGATATTCATCATAGCTTGTCTTATGGTCCCAATTTCTCAGTTTTTCACCTTCTAAACTTATATTATTATCTTTTTCTTCTTTTTCAGCAACAAAAATATGACATGAGGGTTGAAACAAACTATTTTTTCTTTGATGGGAAGAATACTTCTCTGATATAAGGTCTTCAACAGACTATTCATGGAAATCATCTTCATAATCATCATACAAAGGTGAATCAATGACCATTTTACTATTAATGGTTGAGGGGATTAGAACAATAGTTGAGACTATTGGTTGTTCAGGGAAAACATCCTCATAGTCATCAAAACTTGGAAAAGCATGGCACACTGGTTCATTAACAATAGGAGGGATTACAAAAACAACTGGTAAGATATGAATTCGGTCATGATAAGATGCAACACTATCCTCATGATTAAATAACTCTGAACCTAAGATGACCTCTTGACTTAAAAAATCGAGAAAAGGAGGAGAAAGGGAAATGATGGATTGTCCATATTGATCTTTCTCTTGGGGACCTAGATTTTGACATGAATGATGCATTTGTTCTTGAAATTTAGGAAAATCATTATGAAACTCATCATCTAAGTCTTTCTCTCTGCAATCATCCCCTTCATCATCACTGCTAGAGGAATCACTTGCTGAATCCTGAATATATGATGCATACCCCTCACAACAATTCTCAAAAATTATTTCGAATGGATAAATTATCTTGCAATGAGAATAAAAAACATCATGAAAGTCCTTCAAAGAGGAAATACTAGGATCAGGGAGTGTTCTATACCATTTCCTCACATAGCCTTCCAATGAACACATGAACATTTTCATCAATATATCTTCATGATGGATGCCAAGTTGTTGCATCAAAGCATGAAATTCATGAATATGATCAACAGGGTTGTCATTCTCACCTTCATAAAATCTAGGCAGCAGATCTTTCCATTCATCAATTTGAGGCACAAGATGTGGATAACCATCCATGGTTGAGAAATTGAGTGTGGAAAACCTCCTGGCTAGGATAGCCTTCATAGACATTTAATTTGTTTCATTCCAGTGGAGTCACCAACAGATTTTGAATAATGGATTTGCCATGGTGAATGTGCAGTCTTGAAGGTGTCCAACTTCAGTCACCATCTAAATCTGGAGTTGTGCAGTGTCGTTCTTCCCAGGGAGATTTTCAATCTTCTTAAATCCATCCCCGGAAACGACGCCAAAATTTTTAGCAATGAAAGTCACACTTTGACTGCTAAAGTGTAAGCTCGGAACCCATAAGAATGTAAAAGATAATTTTGTCTTTGAATAGGTGGATCAACAAGATGGAGAAATAAATGGAGAGGGCAGCAAACTGCAGATCAATAGGCTACACCAATGGAAAATGGAGTCACAAACATTCTACTCATCGAAGGCACTAAAGTTGCTCAAAAGAAAACATGATTACATGCTGATAGGTGGAATAATGAATAAGGAAAACATAAGATATAATTTTCACTAAACAAAGATCCTCTCAATTTAATGAATCAACAAATACTTGAATATAAACAATGACTGATGGGAAAAATACAGTAGATCCTCTGCTGCATAGGGATCCATAAATCATTGGCAGCCTTTGATCCTCAAATCTGTATTATATTCAAATAAGAATATATATAAACAAAATAATTACAATCTGAAATCACATCTCTCATGAGTCTCCAATAGCAGTGATGGTTACAATCATAAAATGCCCACAGGCTTACAAATGAACACACACAGGAAAACCGCCTGCTCCTATTCTCTCTAGCCTCTCTTGGCTCATGAATCCCCTTTAATCCAAGAGATATATCCTTCCTTAAATAGAAAATAGCATCCAAATAAAATTATAAGGTCGAATCCCATCTCCTCCATTGGATTCTAAGCCTTGGAGATATGTGGCAACAATCAAAGAGACAAAAATCCAACAAACTGCTAATTTTCAGGAATTTGTTGGAAGCCATTAAGAAATTGTTTCCACCTCATTGCATGAGGCCTTTGATGGATCTAAAACTTAGGTGTGGGTGTCCCTTGACATCTAAATGTTCCTTGAGAATCCATTTTAATCCTCCTTGATAGGTGGAAACCTCCCAACAAGGAGAATATCAAAACCGTGACCGCTACAGGAAATTCGGTAGCGTCGCTATAAAACAGTTATGCAGATTCGGTAGCGCCACTTATATGTCTAACATCTCTCAAAACATAACACATTTTGAAAAACTGAGAGGTTTTTTTGTTATTTGGTATGTGATGAACAAAAACCTCCTCCATTTTTCAAAAATACCTTCTCAATTGTTCATAATCCAAGTTTTAAGTTAGTCACTCAAAACTGGCAGAAGTGTCCAAAAATAATTTTGCACAATTTGGTCTCTGCCAAAATTTCAGTAGCAAATTCGGTAGTGCCCCCCTATGTATCTGCGTGAAATTGGGTAGTGCCATCATAATCCGCAGCTACATCACTTCAACGTTGACAGATTTGGTAACATCCGACATGAAAACGGATTTGGTAACAACCTATGGAATTCATAGTGCCATCATTACACTGCTTAACAATTTTGGTAGCATTTTAGGTAGTAAATGGAAAACCATGCTATATAGACAATTCTACAGCACCATGGTGCTATGGAATGTCTGTTCTCTTTTGTATGATGAGACTAATCAATAACCTTGAGTTGATAGGTTAGAATCCTATATATGCATGTAGATGTTATTTAGTTTCTTATTGAGAGGCAAGCCTCTTCTGGCTGCAAATTCTTGTGCTAACAATTTCCACCCTCTCTTTCATTGTATCCTCTTTCCTAACCCTCTTGACCACACTTGTATAACTCTTGTGGCCTCAATTAGGTATTTTTTCTTCTTAAATGGTCTTAATCAAATTTGACCCTATTGTTGACATCAACATTGTTTGATTTGAACTGTATAGAGAACAAAATGAAACACACATAGGAATATAGTAGAGAACACAGTAATACAATGAAAACCCAACTTCTATTAATGCATAAAATAATGGAATAATGTAGAGCACAAACTGGCTAGAATGGTGGTAGCTTATCTTTGGAGAGAGAGAGAGAGAGAGAGAGAGAGAGAGAGAGAGAGAGAGAGAGAGAGAGAGAGAGATGTCATCTATTTTCATTCACAAAAGCTAATACAAGAGCTCAAAGGTATGGGATTTTAACATAAAGAAATAACCCTAAAGGTACAAAACCCTAAAACTAGGAGGCAAAGCACCAAAAGGTTTTTTGAAACACGAAAAGGTATTAATTTTATGGGCATTAGTTTCTACATCAAATTTTTGGGACCGTAAATTTCACATATAATGTTTGTTGGGTGTGCATAGTATCTTGTTCTAAATATCTAACTGAGGAAAAAAATAAAACAACCAGGCCTCACTTTGCCAAAGGTAAATCTAGGCCCTCATCACTTGTCCAAAATCATCATTTAGGGCCTCAAAATGGCCCTAGAAGTTTAGGACCCAGAAAATCCCAGAAAATCATAAGAAGACTGCCAAGATGGAGAATCATGTTGATCAGTGGAAGAGGTGGGTGGTCACCAATATCCATTTGGATCATTGTTATTAGGATTAACCATAAAACAACACACCTTTTTGTAGGGGTTTCATATTAACATTATTATTGTATGCTCAAAATCATTTCCAACAAGTTGTAATGACATCTATAGGTTGTAACACACCCTATTTTTAGTGTGTAAAAAAAATTCATTTTTCACTCCCATATATAGATTTTGATACCATAGTTTCAATTTTACACCTCAAGGACAATGTGACCTCCTAACCTAGGGTTTGTAGTTATTGAGGGTTTATCAATGAATATTCCCCCCCCCC
>ML785619.1:188909-223041 GCA_009831015.1 Picea engelmannii | reverse complement strand
GAGCAGCGCTCTGTTACAATAATATCCAAGCTAGGGTTCTCATACCCTCGACTCCTATTTATACTAAAAAGAAGCATCTAGAGGAAGATCCTTCTAGAAGCGGAAGCCTCTATTAGGTCTTCTTACATCCGCCTAATTCTCTTTTATTGAAAGGTCTTATTAATATTGACCTTTATTACATCCGAATACATTAATCTACCCATGTGCGGGTTAGGACCTTAACACACTCCATTGAAGTAGTTTCCCATGTTCCGGGATCAACAGTAGATCCAAAAAATATCACTTTGTCAACAGAAGAGACAAGTGCTTCTCCAGTTTCAACAAAACCTGTTATCACATGAACCAGATCAGAAGGTGCTCCTGCTGCCAAAAGTCTTGCTTGAATGATCTGAAAATAGAAGCAACCAAACCAGCTTGTATGTTCTGACAGATTGCAGTTCTGCACTGATAGCAAACCTCAAGTAAATGTCTCGGTCACAGTTAGGATTTAACATCAGTCACATCAACGTTGGTTTCACATAATAAAATTCTTGGATTTGTATAACAGAAGCACAGAATAACAGAATAAGAACATTCATCTAATAGTGATAACTTTTGTTATAGTTAGACTCATAACCTCCAGCAGAATGATCAATAAAACCAGTATTTGCTCGTGGGGAAGCATACATGGTGTTATGACCTGAATATGAATTATAGCCTGGATCAATGGAATTATACACATCTAGTGGTCCTGAAGCCCTGTACACATCTGCTGGTGGTCGTGAAGCATGGCCATAAAGTTCTGGATCAACAATGCGTTGCTTATTGGGATTGTAATTGAGGTCTCGAACATGTGGATGTCCTATTGATTTTATCTTATTCATTGAGTGCAGATCCCAACTCTGAACAGAGGATTCGCAAGCATTTGAAAGAACAATTTATGTTGAAGTCTGCATGAAAAGTCCATACCGGGGGTCAAAAGCAGCCTTTGCCAAATCCATGAGGAAATCCTTAAAGAGGGCTCCATAATCCAACCCTGCCTCTGGAAGGCCACACTCATTAAAAAATGAAACGTTAACATAGGACTTCAATTTTGACCCAAGGGAATTTAATTGTGCAACTCCATCCTCCACTATATGGTCATGATGCACTACTATCTCAATTGATACTGGTCCAGGTCCAACAACCTCTCCTGTCATTTTTCGAGCCAATTTATCTGCTTTAACAAACTCACGAAACATCTTTACCCTTTCTTCAAAAGGAAACACATGTGGAATAGTTGTGACCAGAGAACTCATCGTTGAAGCTACTGATGAATCTCCCAACTTCAAACAAGTTGACACAGCTTCATGTACTCTAACTGCTGCAGCAATTGGAGGGCGATATTTGAGGGCAGGAGCAAGCCATAGAGAAAGGGGACAGAAACTATGTCTACAATCTCTTTCATATAAAAAGTACAAACATCTAACAGTTGCATCAATCAAAGGATTGTTATGAAGCCCATAATTTATCAAAAATCCATTGTAGACCATTGTATTAAGCATTGCCGCTATTGTTCTTTGTTGTCCCAGTGTGAAAGGAACCTGTTTTTTTGAGGTGACATTAATTTCACATCTGTCCATAGCCAAGCCCAACTACCAGAATCTATGTCAGTCCATAGTGACTTCACAATTGCATAGAAGCGAGCTGTAACAAGATTTGAGGCGGGAATTGCTCAATTCTTAATCACAGAAGAAAAAGTTGAGTCACTTAATGCTTGAAACGCACAGCTGTATGATGAACTTTCCCTTCAAACTAGAATTTCAAACATCTGTTGCTTCTGAGATGAAACTGGAGCTTCAGTTGCGCGCCTGTATGAGAGAATTTAAGATATTTTCTCTGTTAATCAATACAATGACTCGGTGCATGAAATAATGAACGTTTACCCACATTCCCAATTAAATGTGACATCACAACGTTCATGATTATAGCCATAAGATCCACACACAATCTTTAAATTGGTTATGACATAATCGCCCATAAAATTCTAAGCCATACTCAACTCAATGATGACTGACAACCCGAGCATATAGAGGATATTTCGGCAGCAATTTCTCATCCAACTGCAATGATGACCAAGAACGCTTCTCCAATAGTCATGATTTTTGAACAGATTGCAATAATGAACAGGCTCATTTGATGTTGGAGCATGAGAAAGAACGAGATTTGAATTTTGAACATGAGAACCTTTTCGGTGGTTAAGAGCTTTATGACATATGCCTCTTATCCACCGAAACAATCGGCTTTCGGTGGTTAACTAGTCATTTTGCAGACCAGCTTAACCACCGAAAGCTGAGATTTCGAATTTTGAAGGCCGAGACTTAAAAGAATGATTTTTCCAATTTTACATCTCATAAATAGAGCATCTAATCTACTCTAAAAAATTTAGAAACAAATTTGTCGACCCATTCTATCACTTTAGATTTGAAAATCTGCCAGTGCTATTTGGGAGATAACAGAAACCAAGACACACACACAAACAAAAAAAAGATATATTTAATAATGCATTGATATGTATGTATGACTCATGTACCCTAAATAGATACAGATACCTCCTCTCTCATATATATTTGTGAAATATTCCTTTGATGTGGGGGTAAAAGTTGACTAAAGTGCAAAGGGACTAAGCCAAGGAACCAAAATATGAAACCAACCAATCCAACAAAGGGAGATCCAAACCAACAAGGAGGACATAACAATTGTAACATCCTTCAGTATGTGAAAGGTTGATGGATATATCATATCATAGAAATCCCAAGAGCATGGAAGGTGGAACAAGATCGCTAATTCACCTAAGAGGTTTTTGTAAATGTGTTGAACCTGCACAGAATAGATCTAGCTAAACAATAATACACACATTTGCAGAGAGAATTGGAGAAAGAAGAAGAAGGAGAGAAATAATGAAAGAATTCTCATTAACCATATTCCACACTCGAAGAGTGAATAATTTACAATATATATAGGATACATGAGTAACTAATGAGACATAGTGGTGGTCTAGAGTGATCTGGACACACACCAACAGTTACAGGAGTAAACTTCCACCTAGTCTAGTCTCTCAGGCAGTTACGAGAGTGAACTGCCACCTAGTCTGAGTTAACTAGTCTATCAGTCTTCAGTTAATTGACTGAAATAGAGTGAAGTGATGAGGAGATTAGGGAACAAAGAGTAATACTCTATTATGGTGATGATCCCAAGGACAATGCGCATTAGTTGGTGATGATCTCAATGTTGCATGGTGACAAAACCAATGCAACATCTAGACTCTACTCAACTAGTCAAACTGAAGTGAAAACTGAAGAGAATATTCTCCAGGTGGAATATTCTACCCTCAAATATAGAAGACTAGATAATGATTAATTATGACTAATAAATAAGGAAAAACCTTAGGAAAAAGAAATCCTAGGTGTGTGTGAAGTAACTCCAACACCCCCCCTGAACATCACTATGGTGAAAATAAAGAATGGGTCCCATCAACAAGGCCATGTTAGGTACCCAAATACAAAAGATACACTGAACTAAACGAGGAAAGAGGGAAAACATCATGGGAAAACCCCCCCTCAAATTACAATGCATGTAAAAAAAATGAGAAGGAACAAAAAGCAGTTGTTAAGCAACCTTGTCCTTCACTCCAAGAAGACCTCGCAATTGTGCAAGTTTGTGCTCGTTGAAGATTTTATTGAAGATGTAGATGTCTGCATGGATATGATGAAGTATATGCCCCATTTAGATGTCCACACATATCCACTTTATCTTCTTGTAATGAATAATATCCAAAGAAAGTTTGGATGAAATTTTGAAAACTGTGCGGCCGTTTCCGGAAAAACGCTGAAATTTTGTTGATTTTAAAACGATCATAAATTCACTTCCCGAACTCCATTTTGGACGATTGTTTTTTTGAAATTGGATATTTTCCCAAGAGGAATTCAAATATCCAATTTGTTTCTAAAAATAGTGCTTAGAAAATATCATAATTGAGTCTGATGTGCGCGGCTCCCTTTTTGTCTCCTGAGATGCATGCAAAAGTGTCTGCATGTGAATCCTGAGATCCATGCCATATATATTCCACATGAATTTCAGAAAACAAATCTGAAATGGAGTATACATCATCTTCAATTAATGTAATACAAATTTCTGTAGATACTTGTCTAGAAGGCTCTTCAAACTGAGATGATTTATCTTCCAGTGGCTTTTCTACATTCTCTATCTTGTCAACATTTTGCATGCATTCTTCCTTATTCCAAAATAAAACCTCCAATCTTCTCCATAAATCATTTGGAGTGAATTCTTGTGATTCATCATATACTTGATGGAGAATTTTGGGAGAAATAAAATAGAGGATACATCCTATGGCCATATCTTGTCTATTGAGAAAGTCATTTTTCTCATCGACAGAATCAATATCTACTTCCATTGCCATAGTTATTTGGTACAAGCCTCTGCATCCGAGCATAAGCAGAATTTTTGGCTTCCATTTCAAATAGTTATGAGGCGTGAGAAGTATTTCTGGCGAATAATCCATCTTTTTGTTGTCTTCAATCTTTTGTACCTGAAAAAAATTTTGGTGTATCTTTTTCTTAGCAGTCCGTCAGCTCTGATACCATGTAAATGTGTTGAAACTGCACATAATAGATCTAGATAAAAAATAATACACACATTTGCAGAGAGAATTGGAGAAAGAAGAAGAAGGAGAGAAATAATGAAAGAACTCTCATTAACCGTATTCCACACTTGAAGAGTGAATAATTTACAATAGATATATGATACATGAGTAACTAATGAGCCATAATGGTGGTCTAGAGTGATCTGGACACACACCAACAGTTACAGGAGTAAAATTCCACCTAGTCTAGTGTCTCAGTCAGTTACGGGAGTGAACTGCCACCTAGTCTGAGTTAACTAGTCTATCAATCTTCAGTTAACTGACTGAAACAGGGTGAAGTGAGGAGGAGATTAGGGAATCATGAGTAATGCGCTAGTCTATTTATGATCCCAAGTAAAATGAGCATTAGTTGGTGATGATCCCAATGTTGCATGGTGACAAAACCAATGCAACATCTAGACTCCACTCAACTAGTCAAACTGAAGTGAAAACTGAAGAGAATATTCTCCAGGTGGAATATTCTCTCCTAAAATATAGGAGACTGGATAACGACTAATTATGACTAATAAATAAGGAAAAACCTTAGGAAAAAGAAATCCTAGGTGTGTGTGAAGTAACTCCAACAGTTTCAATTTGACAAGTTTTTGATATCTCAAAAAGAGACCCTCAACAATATGCAAGTGTGAGACATAAATAGACTTAGGAATGTTGGGAATGCATAGATAGTCATTGAAATCATTGTAGAAGTATCATTCTCTTCATCATGGTAAAAAAGTGAGTGTTGACCATATAAAATGAAAGAGTTCAAGTCATTACACAAGTAATCTCAAGAAATAACACCCTTTGTTCTCAAGTTATACAAGTCTGAGTGAACTTTGAGCCACAGGAAAAGTGTAAACAAGAAAAAAAAAGGCTCATATAATGCACCCAAACCATCCAAGAAAAGGGGAAATTTGACCCAAAAAACTCCTAAATAAACATGAACAATAGATTTGGGATGTTTTTGAACTCAAATGAGGCTCTCTAACTAATTGGGGCATAATTCACACACAAGGCCAAGAATTGGTCCAATCACCTATAGAGGGGCCAAAGAAAGCAAATTCCATGAAATATATTAGGGTCAAATATGTGACCAATGGGTAACGATGCTAGAGTCTAGGCTAGGGGATCCTTCCATGATACCAAATATCAAATGGGAGACCAAAATCACATGTTTGGACCATGGAAGGGACACTCAAATAATAACTCCAAAAAATGTGATTCATTGTGAGGATGATATGGAGGACCTTCATGTCATCCTATGGTGGGTATAGTATGACTAGTACATGATGAAAATTATACACTTTGGTATCCAAGGGGATGTGTATAGCCATTATGAAGTGAAAATTCCATTCACTACATTCAATCCCCATATACTCCCATCACGATTCCTACCCTTTCCTGGTCAAAAACTATCTTCTCCCTATAGGGTCCCCTCCTATTTTTCCAACATCCAACTTGTATGTTGAAGATCTCACAATCCTAGGACTTGTTCAAGAATTTTCTAAGAAATTTAATGACTCTATCAAATTTCTAGGCATTTAGAACCATGATTTTCTCATATTTTCTCATTTGGAAATCACCTAGGAATTTCTCATTTATTGGGCCTCTAGAGCCACAAATTTATTAAGTTTCTAAATATGGAAACTCCCTAGTGCCCATTTAATCTCAAAACCCTTCAGGTTGAAACCTCCCATTTTTCCTACATAAGAGATGTAGTAGTATGACGTGTGACTTGGAGAAGTTGGTGTCTAAAGAACTTCTTCTATTCTTGAAATAACAATATTAATAAAAAAAAGGAGGGTCTGCTTTCTAAGAAATAGAGACTCATTATCGACAATGAATGTGTCATTTGAAGACCGAGAATAACTATTTTGGAATCAAAATCATTGATTCTTTGGTCCCCTCTGCAACTCTCTAGTTGAAAGGATTCATCATTGCAAAATGAATATCGAAGTTAAGGAACAAGTAGGATAATATTCTTACCCTATAGGATACTTTCAAGAACAAAACCATTATCGAACAACAATCTTTTCAAAAATGTAATGATGAACATAATTCTTGGGTGTAGGTGGTCAAGGAGAAAAAGGCTTCTCGCAACGTCGAATTAGCATTGTAGACTAAATTCAAGTAAGAAAAGTTTATACAAGATAAAGAACTAAATATTTGGGTCTATGGACTCCCTAGACCCATAAATCCTTTTGATCTTGGTCATAATTGTGTTCATGTACATTGAAATTAGAATATATTTCTTTGGACATAACCTAGGTAACCTCTTACTCCATCCTCATGATTATTCACGTTAAGTTGATATAAGACCACCTTCAAGCCTTAAAGGATAAGTGGAATAGTTTATCCATCATGAGAAAAGTGCTTACAAAATGAAAAACTCAAAAAGGATAGATCATGAGTATTGGTATCAAGGAATGAAAACAAATGGTTCATGATCTAGAATATTCAAGCGATGTTTAAATATTCTCCCCCACTGCTCTAGGCACTTTCTCATCATCAGTGTGATTCACTTTGTGAGTGTTGTCACTTCTTCATCATCAAATATGTCTCCATTGACAATTAATATGCCATCCATGGACTTCTTAGTACCCATTAAACAAATTATACAAGATTCATCAACGACTAATTCACTGACTTTTCCTTCACCAATGTTGACATCTCCCTAGATGATTGCTTAGTCAATGTTGATGGTCCTACCATCAACTACCATTCTTTGTTGACATTGATTTTCCTTATATCAAACGTCAACAAACCTTTATTTTTCAACATCAATGGTCCTCCCACTGACAACCTTGCTTTGTTGATGTCGATGGTCCTCCCATCAACAATATTTTCTCTATCGGCCATGTCTTTGTTGTCTAGTCCTCCATGAGTGAATTTTCAGTCATCCTTCCCAGTCCATCAAATACGTATGTCATTGATTATCACCTCGGTGCTCAATTCTTGACTTTCCACCTTTCTTAGCTCTTCATCTTATGGGTTGTTCATTTTTTATTAGATGTAACCATATTCTAGGTTTGTTATATGAGTTTTCTCTTTTGGGGGTTCATGAGAATAGAATGCATATCCTTATAGAGATTGTACCACCATGTATACAACAAAAAATGAACAAATATTTCACTTCACAACAATTATGTGTATTATTTATTTATTCTTTTCCTTTTCGTTACATTTTATTATTGTTATACACAATAATTTTTTAAAAGTAGTGTACATATGTCATATTTTTCCTAAATCTATATCATTGGTATCATAGCATTTTTCTTCCCATTGTATGCCCCCTCTCCTAAGGTCAATATACAAGAAGCTTCATCCATGAAAATGACATCCATCTAAGTACCTTCCTTAATTCCAACTCAAACAACCTTCTATGGAAAAAGAGAACGAAGACTCTGAAGCAAGGGATCCCATCCATTTGATCCTCAATGAAGGCCTTTAGCGATAATAGATTTACATGATATATGTTTTCTCTCAAATTATGGAATGAATTACCACCATTATAGGTTCCTCATCATTAATCCATCCATGCAAAGCATAGATTCCATTCAAAACACATGTAAAATTTGGCATTCCCCAATTTGAAGGAAAGATAGTGGCATATGCCTTAAAGAAGTGGCTCGATCAAGTAGAACAATATTTAGTTGTGAATAGTTTCTTTGAGAGAAGATTATATCTATTTTTTTGAATTCAATTCCCCATGTCAAACATTGGTGGGATAACTATTCCTCACAATTTTTCCATTGTCTAAGTTTCCCTCCAATTATAGTATTGACCATAGTCCTCAACTCATGTGGAAATGAGAATTCAAATTGGCTTTAGTTGTATGGTAGTGACCATAATTTTGTTGACACCTAACATGCATTGATTACAGGGAAATAGGTTTTGGAATCTCATTTGTAGGATGGGTTACTATGTAATATGGTTCATCTCTATGTTCCTTCTAGCAAGCATGGAAATATGATCTAGGAGGCATAATATCAATGGAATCACACTTTCAAGTTAATAAGATAGTAGTAGGAATATAGAAGTACTTATATTAGTTAAATCTCTGCCAACGTGTCAACAACTACATCAAGTCTTGCACAACCTATCTCATTTCCAAGAAAAAAATTAAGAAGCAAGGACTGTACACCCCATTACCAACTCTTTCCAAGCCACATAAGACAATCTCCATGGAATTCCTAGCAGGATTTCCTTCTACCAAGCATGGTAATGACTATGTTTTTTGGTTGTCTATAATTTTCTAGATTGGGAATTAAAATACCCTATAAGAAGAGCATATCAACAAAGAGAGATAGTAAGCTATTATTTGAGGATGTTTGGATTTTTTTTGTTATCCCTGAAACTATTGTGTCAAATAGAGATAATCAATTCCTTAACATATTTTAGTCTAGTCTTCAATCCATGATGGACACCAAGATGACCAAATTGATTTCCATTCACCCACATACAAACAAGAGATAGAAGTGGTCAATTGAATGATAATACATCTTCTCAAGGTGTACAATTTGAATTCTCCACATATATGGGATGAGACTTCGTCCTATGTACAACACAACTACAAAAAACATATTCATCATGATATTGGGCACGACGCCTTCAAGTTGTGCTTAAGGTTCCATCCATTCTCCCTAATTGATGTATTTCTTCCCCTTGAACCAACACATGTGTCTCTCCATGCTCATAATGAAGCAAACAAATTAGTAAGGAATGAGGAGTTGATTTAGGATATACAACCACAAGTCCACAAAATCCTATGGAAGACCAATGATAGGTACAAACAATGAAATGATAAACACTGTGTTTTGCACCCATACATGGTCAATGATAAAGTGTGGTTGAAATTAAAAAAGGAAATAATGAAGGGACAAAATAGAAATATTAATACACTATACTGTGTGCCATACACTATTACCAAGAATGTGGGAGAAAGTTATTTTCAGCTCAATCTTCCACCCTTTCTTGGCCTCCACCTTGTTTTTAATGCAAAATTATTTTTCCCATACTTTCCAAGTATGTTGGATACATTGGACATATTTGAGCACAAGATGATATAGTAGACATAATAATAAAGAAGACACAATGACATTCCATACTACCCTATGAGGGAAACTCATGTAGAAAGGAAGGTGGTTCACTAAGAACTAGATTCAATAGAATTTTGTTGACTTAGAAACAAAAATTGATGTAATGGGAACCATTGCTCTCCAAGGGGGCATGATTGGTCCAAGAATTTCCTCTTCATCAACATTGTTCACTTCCTCATTGTTGACAACACCTCCATCCGCCATGGGGTTCTTGGTAGTTGTTGTTACACCCTAGATTCTCTGGAGTGTACCCTATATATTTTCACGAGACGTGACCACTCCGACATGCCAAAATTTTGATGTTTTTCTTTGTATGTGGCCATTATGGGATGATTCTTATGTACAGGTGTTGGTTATAGGTTACCCAGATCCCCTCAGGTGGATGATCATGGCATGTCTTCTTAGTCCCCATTCTAAGGGTGCTAGGTTTTATTTCTCCAATTGACTACCCCTTCGAAGTTGGTAACTCTCCTGTGATGTTGGGAATTAATGCCCTGGGTAGGTATGTTGTAATTTTGAGATAAATCTACCATGATACATGGTTTATAGGGCCTCTAGTTACTCACTTATTATTATTTTCTTTGTAAAGGGTGATTGTGCTTTGTGAGGTTTGTCACACCCATGGTTTAGCACTTCTTACCAACATGGACCCTCTCTTCCATATGTATGAACCACACTTGGGCCTTCAGAGGCCATCCTACACATGATTATCTAGTTGCACATTTTTTGAGGCAATAGTACATGCATTGCATGGATTTTGAGGCATCATATCACCCTCTTCAAGGCACAAATGGGTTTTTTTCACTCACATGTATTTATCCTTCACTCACCATGTTTCACAGGGTCCAATGTCCCATTATTTGGGAATCATTTGAAGCATTTATCACTAAAAGAGGAGGTGGACTTTACTTTAGGGCACTTCAAGAGAATTTTGGAGGTCATTTGGGGCTAAATTGATGAGGTGGAGGTCAATTAAGTGACTTGGAACATGTCTTTGGTTAATTTGACCCTTATCTATCATTGTGGATGCACTTTATGAATACGTTATTATCTTTTACACATAAATATAAGGAATTCATCCACTTTCAGGGATGATTTATGGCGTGGGGTGAGGTCGTCCTCCACTTTTGAGCTAGAAGTTGAAAAATGAGTGGCTAAGGAGTATTACTCTCCACATTATGAACCTATTGATGGGTATTAAATACATTAAATCAAAAGTAGGAACCAAACCCACCACCAAGGCCCAATTAGACTCTGTGGCATTTGAATATGGAATGGTTCTCCAGATCTTGTGATTTGGCCAATTTATCGATGGGATTTGTGTTTTCTTGTGAAGGCTCTTCCTTCAGTTAGGACTATTCTCTTTTGTATTTTCTCTTGGGTGGGGCTGGTATGAGAGATGAAAGCCAGTATAAACCAACTTGACAACTGAAAGGATTAATTTTTAACTACTGGGAAGAGGTTGAGCTTGGGATAACGCGTTGCTCAACATGCAGACAATGACTCTATACCACAGGCCTAGTACTAATACATTAACCATGTGAGTATCCAATTACTGTCTGAGAAACTAATTAGCAGGAAGAAAGAACATATGTAATAAGATAATGACAAGCAAAATAATTCATCTAGCATGAACATTCATCAAATAATAACACAACGATTTATATTCATCATTAAAGAAAAGAACATCAAAACATTGCACCAGATAACTTGACAACATAATTAATTGCTCTTACTCATTACTGCATCATTCATGAAATAGGATAGGAATTAGTTCTTCTCCAAGTCCAATCAAATGCATTTGATGAAAATAGCTTGTGTTTGGTCCAGAAGGACTTCTCAATTCATAGAAGTCTCAAAATAATTCTTAACAACCAAAAAAAGAAAGAGTTCTTACAACAACCATCGACCCTTGAATCTTTGGTCGATGTCTTTATTTATAATATAAAGTATAACTGAAATTAAAAGCTAAGTGTAGTTTAAAAAATAAAAAATAGCCATGTGGCGTTATCTACTAACAATTTCTTTAACAGTCAACCCGAGATATTTCTTGGAAAGGGTGACTTCTCTCGTATTCAGACCAGCTGATAAAAATTTCTTCACAAGTTTGGGCCCATGGAAATCTGTGTTGTTCCATCAGAGTTGCATATATTCTCCTGATGTCCACTGCATGTGCTCGATACTTTACTAAACTGTAGTTTAGTTGTTGTAGCATGGTTCGGGCTCTGATCGGATGCTCTGCGAATTGTTGCACTTGCCCTGGCCTCGCATTGATTATCTTTGTGAGCTCTTCGGCCAATAGAGAGTCTTGTTCGGCATGCAACTTGACAACGTCACTCAGGTCGGTAAATTTATCGGGGGTGCCAAACTCAGGGGGCCCGATATCTTTCATCACTCTTCAACTCTGCTTCGATGTTTCTTTAGAGTTCCTCAGGGAGATCACGAAGCAAGCTTTGTTCGGTAATCGGGGAATCTTTCCTACAATCGGGGTTGAGGTAGTTTAGTGATCAAGTAATATAATATAAGATAAAAACAAACAAAATAGATCGATGCGTACCTGTGGAGCTCATTAGTCTCGATCATTTAACACTTACGTGATCCCAGTTGCCCCTTTGAATTACATGCGATGTCTTTGTCCACGTCACCACTTCTCTTTAGTTTAAATGAGTTACGTCAGTGTGTCATAGCGTGGAAAATCAAGTACGAAAGATATGAGTATCAGAACCGTCATAGTAGCCACTCGACCTTTGGGGCCAGGAAAAGATGCCAGAGTCGAGCATGCGTGTGTACGCTCCCAAAAGGTCAGACACCGTAATAAGGAAGTCATTAAATTCCTCCAGAATTTGTATCACCAAGTGTGTCAACTATCATTCGTCAATAATGGAAGCTTGGGAGTTTAAAGAGATTGGAATGATCATACCGTACATCCCACTTCGATCGGTGACATTTTATGTGTTCTGGATTGCATCCATCGAATAGTTGTGATGCGTTAAGTCTTCAAGACATCTTGTCACGAGGCGTGAGTGTTCTTTTGGTACACTCTGTTTCGCTCCTTCGTTCCTCTATAAATTCTAGGAGTTCTGTGGGGAATTATACACATATGCTGAGCTTATACCTCTGTAACATTGGTATTGTGAGTTTATTCTAGTGAAACTCCATGTAGTAGTCCTTTACCATTTGTAGACGTCCAAGCCACTACGTTGTTGCACTATGGGATCCCCTTTAAACAAGGGACAGGGTTTGCGAGGTAGCCGAAGTGCCAGGTCTGAGCCCCAACATGCCTGGGACTCTTTCTTATTGGCTTCTAGTGTCCTTGAATCTCTAACAAGGGGTATAGGCCTTTGCTCGGAGACGGTGTCGGTGTCTCCAATGGAGGTTGGGGTGGAGAGAAGTACATATGAAATAGATATGTTGGGGTCGTGCCCTCTTAGGAGCAGGCACCACGGAGAAGGGGGAGGCCTAGGAAAGATATGGGAAAAGGGGAAGAAGACCACCTCCCAGCTGAGCTGAGTGTACATCCAGCCGTTGAGGGGTATACGATGCTTACTAACTGGTCGGAGCCTGTCAGGACTATCAGTAGAGGAAGTGGGAGATGAAAGGGAAGGGCAAAGGAACTGGGTTCTCCCATCAAGAGTCCCATCCAATAGTTAGAGCGGTCCCAACTTTCCATAGCTGAACTCTACCAAGAAAATAGAGAGTTGTGGAACCAGTTGGTGGAGCCAGGAGGTATCGGCGTTGCACGATCGCAAAGGAAGCATAGTTTGGCTCCAGAGATGACTTAGAGAAGCACAAGATACAATTGTGTAGTTTCATGAGGTGTAGAGAATGTCAGCGAAAGAGGAAAAGAAAACATTACAGGGCGCGAGGCGTAATCCAGGGGAAGGTCCGTGTGTAGGAGATACATAATGGGAGGGCTCTTTCTTTGCATTCTCCAAAGTGACACTTGACAGTTTTTCTCTTTTGTTGTAAGGGTTTTTATATTCTCACTATGCCCGACCGATTAGTAAAGACGTCGGTGGTGTCTATTTGTATATAACCTGAGCTTGGCGGGAGCTTTAATTATATGAAAAATTTGAAAGTGGTTTGAATGTATCACGTTCCTTTTATATGTAAATTAACTGTGTTCTCTTATCTAAGTTTTCGTGCAAATTATGGGATTTTATAATTGTTATTATTCTGAGTTGCATTGTAAGTTTGTTGATATGTTCCCTTTAAAACTTCTGATATTGATTGATGTTGACGTGGCGTTATTAACTCAGGGTTATTAAAATATTTAAAACATAAAGTTTAGCATTTGGCGGGTGGGTAAGGATTTCACTTGGGGACTTCACTCATGTCGAAAGAACTAAAAGAGCTAGATACTACGATTTCTGATGCTTGGATGGCATCGACGATCGGCATTAAAATGTAAAATTAATGCGTAGTTTTCTTTGTGGATTATCATTTTGTAACTCTTCGACATCAAAATTGTATCGGGAGTTAGCGGTCGGCGATACACTCCTCTCCTTGCGCTGCTCTTACTCTTTCCATTTTCCTACCGAAGCCAAATAGATCGGTCTTCGACGATATTTCTGCCAAATATCATTCACAGAAAAGGGATATTTTCGTCCGTTGACGTCGATGAAGATTGGGGCTCGACTATTTTGAACTTCTCAAGTGATTTTTGTCACCTTTAACCTTTACTGATTCTGAACTTCCTAAGAGTGTTGGGGAAAGATTTGGATTGTCGATTCCTTAAGTAGTTGTTAAGTCCCTTTTAAAGTTATGTTGATTCGTTGTTGTATGTTCAAGCCAACTTTAAACAATTCAATAATGAAACATAAAAGATAAGCACATGCATCAATTTCATACTGAAGTGAAAACAAACAGTGCAAAGGATCAAGTGGTACCCAACAAGTAGAAATGGACATAGACTTTTTAGGGTGTGTTGAGTGCTCAACAAAACCCTCCCCAAGCCTCTAAAGATGGAAAGTGGTTCTAGAAAGGCCAAATATGCCCTTTCCTAAACGTTGACATCAGCCTTCTATGAGAGTTTCAACAATGTGAAAGCATTTTTTAATTGTAATTTGGACTTAGTATCCAATTGTGTGGATGACAAGTCAATAATATTGTATTCTTTATCCTAATGTTAGGGAATAAACAATGGAGAGGAGGTGAGAGAATCACCTATAAATATAGTCTCTCCTCTCGCTCATTTGGTTGTGAATTGTTGGATATTATTCTTGGAGCCATTTAATAGAAGATATTTTCTTGGTGCATTTTTGGTGTCAATTCTTGGAGCTCTATCTTTCTTGGTTATTATTCTTGGAATATTTTCAAAGGCTATAGTGATTTTTTCAAGTTATACATAAACTAGAAAAATCAATCCATTGAGGAATTGCACAACTACTTGGAAAGAGGATGTATAGGGTTTGTATCTCTTCCTTCCTCTCTAAAACTATTTGGTAAGGGTTTGTCTCTTGTCTTTATTAGTTTTATGCTCCTTGGCAAGGGTTTCAAGCATTCTTCCAAATATTTTGTTGATTTAGTTGGTGAAGAATATTCCCTTGAGGAAACCCTTCTTGTAGGGAATTGATTATCATGGTTTGTCTTGATTAGTAAGAGACTGCTAGCTGTGTGGACCTAGTCATTAGTTATAATCCATAAATAGGGATAATCGATTCTTAGAGGGGCATACTTCTTGACCACATAAGCCCTATGTGGAGATAAGGCTATGCCCTAAATCCCAACATTCACCAACCAAAAACCCTAAAATTTTAATTCTTGTGTTTATTTTCCATAAAACACAAAAATATAAAAAAATACAAAATATATAAACCATCAAAAATATTTATTGTGATCTCTAGAATAACTCCAATGGTTTACTTTTACTTTATAGACATTTCTATCCAAGGGTTTGTGCTAAATTCTTATATTTCTAACCCTAGGAGGAAAATTGGCCCTCTTATATTGCTCTTTATCGTCTTATCTAATGTTCTTGTGGTTAATTTAAGGGTTTATTCAATTCTGGAAATTAATTGCAACAATAAATCAAAATTGTTAAAACCTTAAAACTAGGGTTTGGCCCATAAAGGTAAAATCTAACCCTACCCTTTCTCTTATTTCACTTTGGAATTGTTTATCAAGCTTATCTAACATATTTTAATGGTGAAAATCATCTCCAAAGTAGTTCATTTCTTTCATATTCATTTTGGATATTTTTGGTCAAATCCCAAGGGGATTTGCACCATTTTTTGCAAGTTTGAAGTAACTGCTTGGATAGTATTCACTTGTACTTGTTTTTTTTTATCATTATTGGGCTTTTTTTACACTAATATTTCTTTTTCCTAGCAGAAAGTGTCCAAGGATCCTCATCCTAAGTGCCTTTAGGCACTTGTTGGTCACTTTTTATGGTCCAAAACTACATTTTTTGTGTTTATGTCATAAATCAGATTATGGAATATTTTTACAGTAGAAATATAGCCCAACTTATAAAAAACAATCAAGGTACAACTCAGCTATATCAATCACCCTTGATTCGTGAAACAATACCTCACTCTTGTGCGGTAAAAGGTACATTTTTCATTATTTAAAGGGTGGTTTTATAGTGTTGGTTTGTATTTTATGTTGTAGAATATTTATATCAAATATCAACACTCTTAAAAGTATCTCCTAATGCTCTCTATAGTATAGTGGTTTATTCCCTAAATCTTAGTTGAACATTCTTAAGGCATTTGGCTACTAAGGCACTAGTCTATCTAACTTGTATTGAGGTGTGTCGTTGGAAGGATTGGAATACCCCCCTTGGTCTCTAGGAGATGGCCTAAAGTGAAGGGGATATTGTAATAATGTGAAAGTGGTACATTTTTCGTATCATGTTATCCCCATAGCATCCCCCGGGGGGGATGTTATTTTGGGTGATAACAACTGTCAAACAACTTCTACATGAGTCATCAACAATAACTTGATTTCCATCACTTTTTCCCATATTGACAACCTCCAATGGAATTTTCTATATTGACATCAATAAAATTTATTCTTAAACATTGTTGGCCCTTCCATTGATGACATTTCTTATTGACATTGATGATCCTCCTATCAACAAACTTGCTTCATTAACATTGTTGGTCTTGTCGGTGATATTTTATCATTGACATTGATGGTCCTCCTATCAATTACCTTTTTTTGTTGACACTGATGGTCCTCCATCAATGGCCATGATTTGTCAATGTTGTTGGTCCTCTAGCTGACATCAAAAAGTCCTCCCATTGATGATCTTACTTCTTCGACAATGATGGTCCTCTAGTTGATTCCCTTGCTTTGTTAACATTGATTGGCCTCCTATGAAAACCTTGCTATATCAACCATGTATCTATTGTCCATCACTCCATCGACTACTATTAGCACGCAGTGGGAAGACCCAAGGTTCGACATGAAATCACCAACAAAACCCTCAGATACTGGCCCTTTCAGCATCACCTGCGAGCAGGTGAAGTCTCACCCGAGGTATTTATGGGGACTGAAAGAATCATGTTTCCATAGTAATGAAGGGATGGGAACCATTCATTCTAACCATTCTACTTAACATTCATTCATTATGTCTTTTATCATGTGCGTAGAAACATATAACATATGCATATTCATACTAATAGAAATTAAATCATATGTGTGAAATATAGAACAATCACATCATAGCATAACACAGAGACACCATATTTAATGTGGTTCACCCAAGATGGGATATGTCCACAACATCCAAATTCTCATTTTATTATTCAGAATATTTCATTACAAGAAGTGTGCACTATGCTCACTCATCATTGCTTTGTCATTCTCTCTTTGTCGCACTTCTCTCTTCCATTCACTCACAAGTTTTTATCATTCACTACTAAGATTATATTTCACAATGACCATCAAGCTACTTTATCCCAAAAACCCTTACATATTTATACTATTAAATTGGGGCTTAGCCCATATCAAATGGACCAAAAATGCCTAATAGCTTCTAATTGTCTTCCTTCTTTTGTGTGCATTGATCCTAAAAGTGAACCAATTTCCTTTCCTTCCTTTGTGCACACTGCGTAAATCCAAAAATTGGTCCCAAAATTCATGTCCCAACAGGCCCCCAACACTCACCTATGTCTCGTCCCGATCCACTCAGTTCTGTTGATGTTCTCCCTTCAATTTCACAAATATTACGATATCATTGTTGATGCTCGCTACATCTAATCTATGCACTCATATATGCATGCCATATTTTTCCTTCATCCTTTATACCACAGATTTTTCTTGCATCTTGTCTGGAAATAATGGTAAAGGGTCTTCCCCTACTGATGGAAATCATGTAATCCATGCTATCAATTGGGTTTCAATCAAAATTGCTCTGTCCAACCATAAGAACCCTCCATGGATGCAACTTAGTAATAACTTAACATAGATGTTGATCTTCGTGCTTCTATTGAAATGTGGGATATCTAATAGGTTTAGAATGCTTGTTTGTTGCAATCATGTTTCCCATTCTTATAGCGCGACTATGATTAAAAGTTATCTATGGTTCATTCATGGGCACAGATAATTTTGTGGCATTAACTCTGGAAAATTCTTTAGATCTACCAAATCGTGGTCAGAAAACCTTAGGCTTCCAACTGTTCCCAACATATCTCCCTCGACAGTGACCCTAGGTGGAATCGTCAATGTAACAAGGTTGTATTTCGCCTCCTTTTGCAATCTTACTTGCTTTGTTGTACGATTTATTGGTAGTACATACAACCTGGAAAATTTTATCGGATCTAATGTCTCTGCTCTTGAGATTTCTTCTTGTATTGGCATTGTTTCTTGCTTAGTGCACGATTTTTTTGTTCCCGACATGGATTCTCTTGCCTTTGGTGGTACCATAGCTCTTTTTAATTTGGCTTTGTCTTTGACACACTCGGTTCTGTCTTTGATACATTCCGCTCTGTTCTTTTTAATATTTGGCTCTCCTCTATCTCTCTATTATCTTCAAATGTTCATGCAACAATAACCTTCTCTCGTTGACCCTTGTATTCTTTTATAGCTTGCTACCAGTTGTTTCATACCTCTTTTCACCCAAACTTGCAGTCCCATCCAATTGTGTTCATATTCAATTCCTTCTGGATTCTACATTAATTTCGGATTATCTGGTGGATCATGGTCTAGATTTTCCATCCTGTCAGAAATCTCGTCACAATTTTTCATTTATGACTAAGCGTTTCCACCATCCCACCATCATGTTTTCTCTTTAATGTTTTTCCCATCATTTGCGCAGGTCTTTATCCTAGTTCTTCCTTTCTATGCATAGTTCAATTCTCCATGAAATTTTCTTGTTCGTCCCTTTTTCTGCTAATTTGACTCTTTGAACAATGCATGATTCAAAAATTCAATCTTTGTTCTCTCTTCCAATGTTTATTGTGTCTTACCTCAAGATCTTTTATTTTTTTTTCTTTTCCTCTATAATACATTATAATACAAATACTATGGTACACATACTACACACTCTGACTAGTGTGCAGAAGCCTATTTTTCCCTATAAAGTTTCAACTGAATATCATTGACCAGTCCTTCCGTGATTTCTCCGTTTAATTTATCCAACTAAAGAATACCTCCCTCTGTCACAAATAGTATCACATACAAACCCAACTAATGCATTTGTAACTTCCCAAGGTGCTGCAAAAACTTGTTGTCATAGAGTAAAACTAAGTCTCCCATATGGAACTTCTTCTGTTTAATATGTTTTTCATGCCATGACTTTTTGCACACTTTCTGAATTTGTTGATGAAATCCTACGGTGAAGCGGTCCTCCTCTAGTTCTACTAGCTCTAATAATATTTTCTTTACTCTGCTAGAATCAGTGATCTCTGTCAACACATAAACATGTAGACTCATCATAATGAACTCCATGGGTATAATTGCTTCCTGTCCATATACTAATCTAAATGGTGTTTGTCCTATCAAATTCTTACTTTTGGTCCGATATACCCATAATACTGCTGGAATCCTTAAGTCTCAGTCATCTCGGTTTACATTATGTATCTTCTTCCATGAATTATCTAGTATCTTGTTGAACGCTTCCACTGTTCCATTTTCCTAAGGATGATAAGGTGTGCTCTTCTGATGATAAATTTGAAATTCTTTTGTCAAAGAAGTAATCAGTTTATTTAGAAAATGGGTCCCCTAATCACTCATAAAGATCCTCAGGCATCCAAACCTTGTAACAACATTCTCAAACAAAAACTGTGCAATAGTCTCTGAGCTGCAATCTCTGACATGTTCTACCTTAGCCCATTTGGTCAAGTAATATGTCACAACAATTATATATATTGCTCCTGTCCTTTTTGTTAGTGGGTTGATTGGTCCAATGAAATCAACTACCCACTTATCCAAATCCGACAACATAACTTGCAGTATTAAAGGCATCTCGTCTCTTCTAGATGGATTCCCTCTCTTTGACAGACATCACAGGTTTAACATAACTCCTTAGCATCCTTATGAAGGGTGGGCCACCAAAGTCCTACGTGAAAAATATTCTGAGTCGTTGATTTCCCTGCATAATGGCCTCCCACAACTCCTTTGTGTTCCTCTGATAATATCATAGGTATTTCACACTCCAATACACATCGCGAAGAATACCATCTATTCCTAACTTATACAAATTCCCCACTATAAGTTGATAATATGATGCCTTTACAACTAACTGTTTCTTCTACACAATTGTAAGGTCGGGTGGGGCTACTCATGTACTAAAAAACCAAATAATATCTGCAAAGTAATCATCGACCATCTATATTGCAAACAAGTTTTCATCTAGTATATTATCATCCATATTTCCTACATCTTCCCTTGATAGTATGAGCGGCAAATGATCAGGTCCTATATTAAATTTTCATGGTTTCACAATCACTTCAAAATCGTATTCCTGAAACAACAATATCCATCTGCATATTCTCCCCCCCAACACTAGCTTATTGACTAGGTACATCAACATAGAATGATATGTATATATCTTAAAGTGTGATCCCAACAGGTAATGCCTAAACTTCTGGAGTGCATACACCATTGCCAATCCTTCACGCTCTGTAGTAGTGTAGTTATGTTTAGTTGTTGACAACTTTCTATTGGAAAATGTAATGGGATTATCCAAATATCCTTCCCCTGGCTGAGCTAGAATTGCATCTAACTCTATAGATGATGCATCTACATGGACATGAAATTCCTTCTTCCAATCTATAAACACTAAACTCAACATGGTAACCAGTTTCTTCTTCAAGGTGTCCAAACTTTGTTGACATTCCTCGTTCCATTGAAACTTGAACTCTTTCTTCAACAAATTTTCCAGTGGGGTTGTGATCTGCACACATCCCCTAATCAAATTTATGTAATACCCCATATGAACCAATGTTTCCCACAGTTGTCACACTAAAGTAGGTGGTGGAAAATGAAAAATAACAATAATCTTCACAGGATCAACCAAAACTCCTTGTTTACATACTACATGACCTAACAAGATACCAAATGGTGCACAGAAAATACACTTCTTCAAGTTCAAATAAATATGGAACTATCTACATTTTTTTAACATCAAGCGCAGAGTTTTAGCATGGTCCTTCAACAAACTAAAAATTTTCCAATCATTCAAATATACTTCTAGGAACTTATGAATAATTTTTTTTAAAGTTGCGACAACAACTTTGGAAAATATTGTTGGTGCATTTTTCAATCCAAAATGCATAATTGTATACTGATAACATCCGTATTCTGTCGCAAAGGTTGTCTTATTTCTATCTTCTTGTGCAATCTTAATCTAGTGATACCCTAAGAATCCATCAGTAAATGAGTAAGCTTCATGTCCTCCATTCTCCAAAAATTCACTTGTAAATGGGGTGGGAAATGGGTCATGCAAGCAAGCATCATTCAATTTCCTTAGATCCATGCAAATCCTTTTTCCACATTTTTTCTTGTCCTGAACCACCACCAGACTGATCCATTAAGAATCTGTGGTAGGTTCAATAATCTCAGCTTCCAACATCCTATCTATTTATGCTTTCATTTTTTGTTTATACATTGGGTTCAATCAGTATGGTCTCTACTTTGTTGGCTTGGTGTTCGGCTTCAAAGGGATCTTCATATCTCCTAGATCCCTAGAAATCCCTTTCATTTATGAAAATGTAGTCGAGAAATGGTATTGGTATTCGCATAGCAAATCACCAATTTTCTCGATAGTTTCTTCATTCCAGTAGTCTCCAATGTTTGCGAACTTAGCATTATCCTTTGTACCAATATTCACCTTGCACGTTTTCAATGGCTTTGCATACACGGAAGATTCAAGCTCTTGACCCTCTATTGTGTGCTCTCCCTTGGTTTCTGGCACTTGAAAATTTCTCGATTCTTCTTCCTCCTAGTCTTCTCTAGCAACATCGTAGCATTCCCAAATCTCTTCAATAGTCGCAGAGAATCTGGGCACACTATATAAGGGTATTGATCCCATCGAGTCTTCTGATGTAAAAATATTTTGCTTGATAACCTACAAAGTTGTATCTATCAAAGGGTCATCATCTTCAAAACTGAAAGTGACCTTGAATTTGAGAATTAAATCTTCCCAATATGTTGTTCCTCTGCACACTTCCAGTTCTATATACCAGTTCTTCGGGATCGCATCTAGATTGTGTACAAACAAGTGTGTCCATTATTTCTTAGGTACTAAGCTCCATGTTGTGATGCACTATGTAATATGATCTATAGAAAAACTTGACCCAATATACTTTTGCGCAGTATATTTATTCTATGTTTTGAACCTGACTTGTAACAGCCTTCTGCATTGTTGCCAACTATCTATTCTATCCTTATGCGCAACCCACCATCTTGCAAGAGTCACTTTCAATGAAACCTCTAAAGCTAGTTATCTTTGTTGATCGAGTATCTGAAATTCAAATTATTTTACAAAAGAAGTCACATATGTTAGTCCATCATACTTAGGGGTATCACATACCTCAGTTCCAATCTTGTGCAATGCACGGGTAATCCGAGCACATTTCCTCGTAGATACTTCATGCAATCTTTGTGGCCAATTTTCCAAGGATTCTTATGAATCCAACACGCACGAAAGAATACTTCGCCAACTGAGTACACCGTTAGCAGTAGGATTAACATAGTCATCCATCTGTGCGGTCATATTGTGAAGGTTATCAAGTTCTTTTTCCCTTACCGATTTCATATATCGTCTTCCTTTTGTGAGATCCAATGGCACATTAAATTTCAAGTCTTGTACTTAAAAGATCATATGTCTCTTATTCAAATCAATAATGGTCTTATTATCAAAAGTGCAATCGAGTCCAAGCAACACTAGATAGGGTGTACTACGATCCACTATCTCGATTACTTCAAAATACGCTATGATGTGAACTCCATCAATATTAACATTCACTCCTGTCAATCTTCCAATCAGAACAATCTTGTGTTGATTTTCTAGCCTTAACTGAATAGGTGACCAGATCAAATTTGGCTTTCCCATCATTTCCCATGACTGTTTCTGAATGACATTCACATCAGATCGTAGATCCAAAATTATATTATATGTATCATAGTCTCATATCTTCACATTAAGTCGCAATTCCCTATTCGTCCTTTTATTGCAGTGTACTTGGTTAATTGTTCGTTGTGCAACATGTGTTTCTTTATCTTGCACACACTAGTCGATCATCTCTCGTAGCACTTTCAATGTAGTTTCATCCTTCATTAGTTCTAAAAAACTCTTTAAGAAACTTTTTAGAGTACTTTCCTTCTCAACTTGTCTTTCTGAATGATCATAGAATGGAGGAATGTCATACACAGGTGGCATGCCATACACAAGTTGTGAAGTTGATGCTACCCATTATGTTTCTAGCAGTTCTTTCCTTGTTTTCTTATATGTGTCTTTCTCTTTCTGAGGGTCAAACATCAGAGTCATTTCTTCTGCTTTCCTAACCCACTGCTTGGCCTGCTTTTCTTGATCTGTCGCATCAACTTCTATTCTTTCTCCTCTGCATGTAAATGTTGTTATCCTTGGGTGATCATCGCGCTCTTCCACTGCTATCATATATACATTTTGGTTCCTCTTTTCCTGCCATTTTGTGATCAACTATGGATATTCTTATATTGCATGATCCAACTATATACAATATGTGCACGTTTTACAAGGATTCATACATTCCCACGCCAAATTCCTATGATGGTTACAGTTATAGTAGATAATCGATCCTCTTCCCCTATTGAATCTTCCTCTTTCGTGACCTCTAAATTCTCCTATTTGATCCAGATGGATATCGGTGGCCACCCACCTTTTCCAACTGGCTCAAAACAATTTTCTGACATTTTTGGCAATTTACTATTTTTAGTAGTTTTTACTTCTGGGGCCATTTTGAGGGCCCAAATGAAGGTTTTTCAGTATAGAGCTCCTTAATGATAGCTGAAGGAATTATTGGTCCCCCAAAATGAATATCCTCGACGATACCTTTCCAACGGGCTATCACACGCCTAAAACAGAGATCATATGCAAAAGTTACGACACTGGGAAGTTGATGTACTAGCTTACCCAAACGGGGCCCACATGACTTTTGGCGTTTCATCTCCTAGGGTTAGGTTTTTGGATGTCTAGGGTTTTTGGCATTCTTTCTTATTGTAAAAATTCCTTCAAAGCCTCATTGTAACTTTCTTCTTACGAATGCATGCTGCCATCACATCTCTTCTCAGAGATAAGCCACCACCATTCCAGCAAGCTTGTTTCCGCTGCATTTTACAGTTTCAGCTTATTTCGTTATTGAATAGAAAACCAGTTTTACTGTATCTCTGTTATTTTGTGTTAATAACCTATCAATAATCTGTATTCATTTTTTTCTTCTCATAAAATCCGGATCAGTGGTATCAGAGCGGTCTTCTCCTTGTCGTCTTAATGCATGTCCCCAACGAGGTCGAAGTACAAAGAGTTGGGTCTCGAGCTTGTTTCTCTTGAGGACAGAAGCTCTCGCATGCCCAAGCGACCTCCCATGGTAGGAGAAAATAAAGATGATGGGATAGGAGATCCTTTCAAACTATTGATTGAGGAATCCCTCACGCAACAGAGGAACGAGATGATGGATAGTTTCGCGCAAATCCTTCGGCGACTACCAACAGGCGATGCATCTTCTTTGAACGGAGGTGCCACCCCCTTCAAGGTACAAATAAACTTTGATATTCCTATATTTGAAGGTCAGATAGACACATATGCTATAGACAAGTGGTTGAATCTACTAGAAGGGTATTTTCCTGTTCATAAATTTTTGAGTAGAGAAAAGATTACTTTTGCACTCCTCAAAGTCATTCCCCATGTCAAAGATTGGTGGGAAACTTTCTGTGAGAAAAAGGAAACAGAGGAAACCTCATTATTTTCAATCACGACCACTTGGGAATCCTTCAGGGATTCTATTAAGGAACAATACTACCCTGTCGGAAGTTATGACGACCTGTATACCAAATGGACCACACTGCGACAAGAAAGAGACCAAGCAGTGCCAGATTTCACAAATATCTTCCATACCTTGCACACCAAGTTGGGTATCAAAGATTCGGAATGACATCTGGTGCTCAAGTATCGTAGTGCTCTGCATAGATACATCCAGACTAAAATGGAATTTCTAGACATCTCATCCTTGGGTGCGGCCTACCGATATGCCGTCAAAATCGAGCAAAAGCTCAAACAAAAGATGTGGAAATTTGGGCCTGGGAACCCCTCACAACAAAAGCCAGGAAAGGGCAGCCCCAACCCACCGAACAAAGGACAGAGCAAATATGGACAGTATCAAGACAACCAGTGCAAGCCACAAGCAAAGAAGGACACTGGAAAGACAAAGAAAGATATCGGGAAGTGGTGCGACTTCCATAAGAGCCCTTGGCATAACACTGTTGACTGTCGCTCAAAGCAGTCGCTGGTGGCCGAAGTGAAAACCTATGAATCAGATGCAGATTCCGACTCCTAGACAGAACTAGAAAGGGGAAGACGGATCATTGATGTTGAACCCAGTGCCACCATTGCTACCACCAAGATCCAGCCTGGTGAACTAGACGAGCCAGAAGAAGGAGAGCTCCTCTTCCATTCATAGATGTGGGTAAAAGGCACCCCACTGCACTTCATCGTTGACAGCGGTAGCCAGAAGAACCTCATCTCAGCAGAGGTTTTCAAGCGGTTGGCCCTGCCAACAACGCTGCACCCACAACCCTACACCATTGGATGGCTCCACCAAGAAAGTGATCTCTGCGTCGACGAACAGTGTTGACTGTCGTACGGCATCAAGACCTTCAAAGATAAGGTATTGTGTGATGTTTTTCCTCTTGAAGTTTTTTGATGTTCTTTTGGGCCAACCTTATTTATGGAAACATCATGTTGTATATGAGTTTAGGCCTTGTAGTGTTATTATTACTTTGAACAGAAAATTTTACAGGATACCCGAGGCAATCCCACCTAGTGTTATTTCCTTGATCTCTGCTAAGCAATGAAGTAAGGTCATCTCTCAGATGGGGAAGTTTGTATTCTTTGTGATTCACTCTCAGAATAAGCAAAATATCGCAGCCACATCTAGGGTCTTTGCAGCTGACCTCTCCACATAGTAGAAGCAAGTAGATAAGGTTGTGGAAGAATACTCAGATATCTTCTCCTCACCTACAGGGGTACCTTTGCATTTCCAGGTCAAGCACCCCATCGATATGACCCCCGACGCACCACTACCCAATGGGCCAGTCTATCATCGCTCTTTGTTAGAGAATGAGGAGATCAAGAGACAGATCCAAGAACTACTCCACAAGGGGCACATACGCCCTAGATCATCACCTTGCGGGAGCCCAATCGTGATGGTATAGAACAAAGATGGAACCTGGTGACTCTATATTGATTACCGGGCTCTGAATAAAATCATTGTCAGAAACCGATACCCGATTCCCCGAATTGATGACCTCCTTGATCAACTCACGGGGGCAAAATACTTCAGTAAGATTGATCTGAAGTCTGGCTACCACTAGGTCCCAATAGAATAGACAGATGTATGGAAGACTGCCTTCAAGTCAAAGGAAGGACTTTTTGAATGGTTGGTCATGCCCTTTGGTTTGACAAATGCTCCAGCCACTTTCATGAGGATGATGGATGATATCCTACAACCATTCACCAATACTTTTGTAGTGGTGTATCTAGATGACATTCTAATTTACAACAAGACTTGGGACGAACACTTGTAGCATATTCAACAGGTTCTGCACACCCTGCGGCAGCACAAGCTATACGCCAACCTAGAAAAATGCTCCTTTGGCATGGACAGGGTCCATTACCTAGGCTACATCATTGATCAGCATGGCGTACATGTGGATCCAGCCAAGATCCAAGTCATCCTTGACTGGCCAGCCCCAACAACACTCACTGAGCTTCAAATCTTCTTGGGACTTTCTAATTTCTACCACAGGTTCGTGTCGGGTTTCTCCCATATTGCATGGGCCCTCAGCCAAATAAATAGGGGTGGTGGTAAGGAGAAATTTGCGTGGGGCCGGTCCCAACAAAAAGCGTTCGATGATTTGAAGAAATGCTTGTGCTCAGCCCCAGTACTTTCACTACCAGACCTGTAACATCCCTTTGAGATCGAGACATATGCTTCAGACTATGTTGTGGGTGTCTTTCTCACTTAGCACGGCTACCCCGTGGCCTATCATAGTGAGACACTGTCAGATACTATCCATAAGTACCCTACTTACAACAAATAAATGTACTCCATTGTGCAAGCATGTCGCCAGTGGAGACATTACATTCTTGGAAAGGAGACAAACATCCACACTGATCATAAGCCACTGCAGTTCATGTAGACACAGGGAAAACTGCAAAATGACCGCCATCAAAAGTGGTCCACATACTTGCAGCAATTCCACCTCAACATCAAGTATAAAACAGGAAGCACCAATCGCGTCGCTGATTGCCTCAGTTGATCGCCAGTCGCGGCACTCACCACAGTGCTTGAATCTTACAGCCATGAGACATCTGGATGGCCCCAACTCTATGAAACAGGCCTTGACTTCGCCACCACCTACCAAATGTTGGGTGCAAATGCAGTTGTCGATAATTTCCATCTTCAGGATGGGTTTTTGTGTCGTCTAGGCCATATCTGTGTTCCATCAAGTGAGCGAGCGAAGCTGATCTGGGAAGCCCACTACAGTCGAGTGGCAAGACACTTCAGTGTCGAAAAGATAGTGACAATGCTACAGAAACATTTCTACTGACCGAAACTTCGATAGGAGGTCGGCAAGTATATCAGGTCCTGCACTGTCTGCGCTATTGCCAAACCAACCACTAAGAAACAGGGCTTGTACACCCCTCTTCCTACTCCTGACAGACCATGGGAATCCATCTCAATGGACTACATGTCGGGCCTCCCATCCACCAAGCAGGGAAATGACTGTGTTTTTTTGGTTGTTGATCGCTTTTCTAAGATGGTGTTTCTGGTTGCCTACAAGAAGAGCATCACAGCAAAGGCCACTGCCAAGCTCTTCTTTGAATAAGTCTGGGTACATTTTGGAATGCCACAAACCATTGTCTCAGATCGGGATAGTTGATTTCTCAGCACATTTTGGTCGAGCCTCTGGTCACTGCTAGACACCAAGCTCACCAAATCCACGGCCTTCCACGGCCTTCCACCCCCAAACAGATGGCCAAACCAAGGTTGTAAATCGAATGATTGTGCATATCCTTTGCATGTATAATTCAAAGAACCCTCACACATGGGATGAGAGCCTTCCTTATGTCTAGTATATCTACAACCAAGCCTTGCGTAGATCAACCAGCCACAACCCCTTTCAAGTGGGGTTGGGATTCCAACCATTGGGTCCCATAGATGTTGCACTTCCCCTTGCGGTCACCTCGACTGACTCATCTCCTACTCCAACTGAAGCTGACAAAGACACCTGGTTCATTGAGCAGATCCAGCACATCCGCCAATAGGTTCAGGATATCCTACAAAAGTCCAATGACAAGTACAAATAGTGCCATGATCAACATCGGGTGTCGCATAAGTTTCAGGTGGGCGACAAAGTTTGGTTGCACTTGTAGAAAGAACTCCTTACAAGACCCCATCGGAAGCTTCGCCCAATCCATTATGGATCGTACACTATCACCAAGGCCATGGGGGATAATTATTTTGAGCTCAATATTCCTCCTTTCCTTGGCCTGCACCCAGTGTTCAACATGGATCTCCTTTTCCCTTATTTCCCACCATTATTGGACACCTCGGAAGTAGTAGAACAACTGACACCAACAGAGCTCAACCCCGACTCCATACAACATGCATACAATGATCAGATTGTGGATAGATAGATCAAGGGCACTCGACAACAAAGGATCTAGCTTTATCAAGTCGTCAAAGCAGGGCATCTCTTGCACCAAGGCAAGTGGCTCACCTGGGGCCAAATTCAGCAGAAATTTCCTCATCTAATGGGGGACCTCAACGCAATGGAGACCATTGCTTCCTAAGGAGGGAGGATACTAATCCATATTTTATGAGAAAAACAAAATGAATATAGATTATTAATAGGTTCTTAACACAAAATAACAGAGATACAGTAAAACTGGTTTTCTATTCAATAACGAAATAAGTTGAAACTATAAAATGCAACGGAAACAAGCTTGTTGGAATGGTGGCGGCTTATCTCTGAGAAGAGATGTGACGACAGTGCGCATTCACAAGAAGAAAGTTACAATGAGGCTCTGAAGGCATTTTTACAATAATCAAGAATTCCAAAAACCCTATACATCCAAAAACCTAACCCTAGGAGATGAAACGCCAAAAGTCATGTGGGCCCCGTTTGGGTAAGCTAGTACATCAACTTCTCGGTGTCGTAACTTTTGCATAAGATCTTCATTTTAGGCGTGTGATATCCCGTTGGAAAGGTATCGTCGAGGAGATTCATTTTGTGGGATCAATATTCCTTTGGTTATCATTGAATATATCGATACCGAAAAACCTTCATTTAGGCCCTCAAAATGGCCCCGGAAGTAAAAACTGCTAAAAATAGTAAATTGCCAAAAATGTCAGAAAACTGTTTTGAGCTAGTTGGAAAATGTGGGTGGCCACCAATATCCATCTGGATCACTATTGCTCCTAGATTATATCCTCTTGAAGTATTATATTGTGGTACTCCTCCTTCTAGTCCTTCTTCCCCTTGGACTCTATATGAATCTATAGTCTGTTCTCTCATTAGATCGAGTGTGTTACAATCCTTTTCGTTATGTCCCACAGACTTAAAAAAATTACAAAATAATTTTCTAGAAATGCTCTGATACTTTTGCATTAAAGGAAAAGAAATAGAGTGATGACCCATCATTTTGCATATCTCACACCATACTCCTCCTCCTGTGGCAAAGGGATTCATAGCTCATATATCCAAGTATTCTTTAAATGTTCGACACTCATTATTATGCTAACCTTCCCTTATACATGTAACACACCAGACTTCTTCACGGTTTTCCTTCCCTTTAGAAATATCCTACAACTAAATTGTCAATTTTGTTAACTGCGACCAAACCTGAGCCATCCTTGCGTCATTCTCTCCTATAAGAGATGCTTCTAATTTTATGGTGATATCTAGTGCTTCTAACTGTGACATAATATTCTGATGCGTCAAAGGACAATGTGTATGAGGTAATGATCCTACAATAAACCATTCCCTATGTTGCTCGTCTGGAATATGGAAGGTCAATTAATCCATCAAGATCTTGAATCTCTTATCAAAATCCCATACCGATTCATTCTACAATTTCTTGGTCTCTTTTAGTTCTGTAATACACTACAAATGAGACTTCGATTTCTGAAACTCTTTTAAAAAGGATTTCTCGATGTCTTCCAACATTATAGGTTGTTTCATAGGTGCAATGGATAAATACTTCATGTACCAATGTAACGCACGGTCTCTAAATGTCATCGTTAAATGCATGACTTTTGTATTGTCATCCTGGACATTCTTCACTTTCCATATTGCTTCATAAAAAAACAAATGTTGTTATGTATCTTTTGTCCCCGCTCCATGGAAGATAGGCATTCTCAAAGTGGGATATACTCCCACCATAGTGTACTACGTGGTATTATTCCTTGGTGATGTTACCTATATCTGGGTTATCATACTACTTCCACTACTCTGACTACCTTTGCTACTATATTTTCTTCCTTCACTAACTACAATTGAAAACGTTTATATCTTACCTTAGTCCTTGGAGATGCACACAGGGTCGTGGGTTCGACGTAGAGTCTGGCCTGAGGGGTGTAATGGATCTTCTTCTACTGGACTGAGATGACTTTTTGTGCACAGTGTGATCTAGAGTACTACGCCGTTATCTCTTTCCTCAAACTCACTGTGTTTCTCTTCTCTATCAGCCATAGTCCTCTTCCTACTGTACCAAAATATTTTTCCACTGTGCAATACTCCAATCTCTTCTTATTTTGTCACACCTTCTTATTTTATCATAATTCTCATCCCATTTGTTTCTTATTTATTATTTCCTGCATCCCTCCCTTTCATACACTCATACCATCCCCTGGTCATCCCCCAGTACCCCTATGTGCGCGAAGGTGCCTAGCTACTAGGGAAATCAAATTCCATCTTCATAACCCCTTTATCATATAGCAACATATTAATCCAAGTAGAAAGTGATTTCAAATATCTTCTGTGTGGACCTTTAATGAATTCTCTTTCAGCAATAGTATATAACTGGGTACAATCTATAGCAAACTCAATAATATAACCCCTCAATATATTATCCAACCAATAATCAACTGCAGACAAGATTCAGTTGCTTACAATATTAACTTCCTGGATCAAATTAGGGTTCCAACTCCTCAAAACAACAGTGCATAATGTTCTATTCTTTTCAGCTAACCTATGTAGCCACTCAGCCAAAACTACGAGGAAATCAGCAAAGAAAATCTCATGTAAATATGTAAATACATACCTCTATAACCATTTCTCCGAGCTAATATGTGGGTTCTTATCATGATCTCTACCAAACTCATGCTCCTTCACCTCTAACCATTGTCCAATCTCTTCTTTAGTCATCCTCCACATTCCCCTCAATCACAGATACCGGTCCCAACAACAAAACCATTTTTTTGCACGCAGTGGGCAAACCGAGGATTCAGCATGAAATCACCAACAAAACCTTCAGATACCAACCCTTTCAGCATCACCCGTAAGCAACTGAAGTCTCACTCAAGGCTTCTATGGGGACTATAGGAATCAGGCTTCTACAGTAATGAGGGGATGGGAGGCATTCATTCTAACCATTCTACTTAACATTCATTCATTATGCCTTTTATCATGTGTGTAGAAACATATAACATATTCATATTCATACCAACAGAAAGTAAATCATATGTGCGCAATACAAAACAATTGTTGAGATATGCTAACCAATTTCCCACGATTTTGTGGATTGTAGCAGATTTAGTGGCTCCTTTTATTTAGTTTGTTGTTGAAACAATTCACACAATTTGTGGATCCACATAAATGTAATCAATTTTATGTAACTATTTGAGAGCTGCTATAAATCCATGTAAGCCCATAGAGGCAGTCAGTCTTGAGAGAAGTTGAGTATGTGTAAGCCTAGTTTGGCTGATGTAATATCTCCCTTGAATGATAATAAATCGAATATCATTGTCTTGTGGATGTTTCCTTGTATAGGGTTTTACCAAGCAAAATTGTTGAGTTAATTTGTCTGATTGCATTGGTCTCATCTTGTTCAATATGTGCAATTAAATATATCTTTCTTTTTTATTCTTTCGCTACAACAGTGGTATCATAAAAGGTGCAACAGGTGAGCCAAGTGAGCCAAGCATATCTATGTGAGTTCAAAAACCCTTGGGTGAGATTTATCATGTGAAGGAAAGTTAAAATTAGAAAGGGGCGTCTTTTTTTCCTAGACACCCCCTATAGAGTGTGGCAGGAGCGTCTTCCGCTCCACACTTTAGAAATTCTTTTTTTTCATACCTGGACATGCTCACAAGACAGTCGGAGGAGTGTCCCTGGAAGGATACACCTTGTAAAGGGAATAAAGAGCATCCCTGGCAAATAGACGTGTCCTATGTATGGAGGAGGAGCGTTCAAGATGCATGGAACTTATCATAGGAGGAGAATCCACCAATCAACATATTTTTAGAGCTCAATTTATAAGCTGTGGTATTTGGGGCAATTTCTGCAAATGGAAAAGGTTCAGAAATCGAAGATTGAGGTAGAAAAATTCAGTGGGAAAAACAACTTTGAGCTCTGGAAGCTCAATATGTGAGATCTTCTGGTGCAACAAGGGTTGCAAAAAGCATTGGCGGGTAGGACAAAGAAACTAACAAGCATGAAAAATGAGGAGTGGGTAGAACTAGACACAAAAGCACTCAGTACCATTTGCTTATGTCTGGTAGATGATGTTTTGTTTAATATCGTAGGAGAGGGTACAATAGTAGGCTTATGGAGTAGGTTGGAAAGTTTGTATATGACGAAGTCCTTGACAAGTAGAATTTTCTTGAAGAAGAAATTATACAGTTTGTGAATGAAAGAAGGTACAAGAGTTGTTGACCATTTAAATACCTGTAATACCCTTATAGTTCAATTGACTAGTATGGAAGTTAAATCCAAAGATGAAGATAAGGCTATTACACTATTGTTCTCATTGCCTTATTCTTGGGATAATCTAGTCACCTCTATTAGATTTAGCTCAATATATGTTTTAGATTATGACTTTGTTGTGGGATATTTGTTGGTTGAGGAGAGGAGGAGAAAATCTAGTCAAGAAACCTCAACTTTAGAGGCAATGCTGGCAGAGGTCGATCTAAAGAAAAATAGCAGAATCAAAGAAGTTCTTCACATTCTAAGTCAAGGGGAAGAAAGGGTAGAGTAAAATACTAGTATTGTGGCAAAACATGGCATCTCAAGAAAGATTGTTGAAAAAGTAAAGAATATGAGGAGAAATCTACGAAAGACGTGAATTTGGCTGCAACAAATTTAGGTATGATCGATGAAGTTTTATTTGTTTCTAGTAGTTTACAATATCAAGAAGAATGGTTGTTAGATTCGGGTGCCTCCACCACATGTTCTCACATAAAAATTGGTTCATTTCTTACTAGTCTGTTGATGAGGGTGTAACGTTTATGGGAAATGGTATTCCCTGTAAGATTGTTGGGGTTGTCAATATTATAATGAAGATGTTTGATGGTATCGTTTGTTAAGCCCTAATATTGGCTCATTACCCCTTAATTGGGGCATATTAGATTAGTAATGCTATTTTATTTATGTCGGCTTTAGGCCATTAGTTGTAATTTAGATTAGTAATGTTATTTTAATTATGTCGGCTTTAGGCCAT
>ML785619.1:150586-164574 GCA_009831015.1 Picea engelmannii | reverse complement strand
CTCAGTGTTAGTAAAATGTGTGATCAAGGATACACTCTTACGTTTGATTCCCGAAAATGTAAAATCAAAGAAAATAACTCAAGAAGATTGGTTGCAACTGCAACAAGAAGACCGAACAACATATACATCCTAGACATGAAGAACAGAGAGAAGACATAAGCCACACAAAAGGATTCTAAGGAATAAAATGTCCCAAAGACCAAAAATAAGGATGGAGTATTATTGAGTGCCACATGTTCAGGGGGAGCAACCCCAAAGAAGAGAGTTACATTTTTCCATTAAACTCAGGGGGAGAAGCCCTAACCTTTTCCATTAATGTCAAAGGGGGAGAGAAATTGGGATCATGGTGATAGGGGGAGCATGGTGTTGCCATCAATGACAAAGGGGGAGATTGAAGATTGGTTGTTGTCATTGATGTCAACCCTAGTCATGGGTTTTGGACCGCAAGATTAATGAAGGTATTTGGACATGAAGGAAAATGCACATGAAGATACAACACCCATGGATGGATAGTATACATCATTTTGTTTCCGGTGGTATGTGGCACATCACGTGGATCCTCATGGTTGAGGAGAAACGAATTTTTGAATATCACAAAGTGAATTGAAGAAGGAAGTACATGTAGGCCCTGAAGATAATTAAAGAAAATAATTATAAAATAAGAAAGTGTCGGGTTGGCCCTAATGTTAAATGGAAGTGACATAAATGGTATAATTAAACATAATTATACATTCATTTTATACAAGTCGAATTTCAGAGGAAATAAGAAGAAAAGAAGGCCAAATTTGAAGGGAGGATGAAGTCTTTTGGTGATGTGTTCTAAGGTATGTTATTTTCAGGTCATCTTACCATTTTTGCTATAACTTTTTTTATAGAATGATTCAGAAGGTGAAATCGCTATGGTATTGAGAAGACATATCAAGGTACCTCTGGTAAAAACTTCAGCTCTTTATTCTATATAATTATGGAGATATACTCTGTGGAAGATAGGGTTTGTGATCAGTCCTGAAGCTAGTCAATAAACAAGTGTTCTAGGTAAAACAGTCATAAATTCTTCATAGAGAATCCAAATGAAGTGGGACAATTTTAATTGGAAAGAGTACGGACTGTAGTTTCTTGTGTGTGAGTTTCGGAATTGGATATTAATTATTGAGCACGGGGCATTCTGTACAAGTTCACTCTCCTAAATAGACCAGAATTGAATAACGTCTACCATTCTTTCTATAACCTCTTTTTGGGGAGGATTCAATGAGTCAAAATTGGAGGAGTTTTATAGAATACATTGAGTAATATTATCTACAGGATCAGAGTACTCCAATAATTGAAGAATTGCAGAAATTGAAGAAGTCTCAAGATGCACTATCAGGTTCTATGTGATGATTCGTTGATGGTGATGATTTAATGTAAAGTTTTATTATCTCTCATATATTCTTGGGTGGAAGGAAGGGGCAAGGATCGAGAGTTCAACTCTCTCTTGATATTGGAGGATTTTATCTTCCTCTTGGAGGTTTATCCCTCGCTTTACATTTGGAAGTTGTAGCTACCTTTGGAAGTCATTACTTCCCTTGAACAATAACTATTGATTATTTCTCATATATTGTGTATGGTGTATTGTGGTGTATTGGTGTAACTCTTATACTATTGTTCATTTCTCATTGGATATAGTTGAATGGTTTAAGTATAAGTTGAAAAAGGTTTTAAATTGTACTTGATACTAACTCACCCCCCACTCAGTATCAACAAGAATCTCACAGAAGGGTATTCAATGGTGCACGGGGTGAGGATTCCAGTGACAGAGGAAACCATGGCTGCTGTGACAGGGTTTCCGACCACAGGAGAAAGGTGGTTTAGCAGAAAAACACATCTTCCCGAAGCACAGAAGGGTTTTCTTATGGACGATGAGAAAGTTCATACCAAGGGTCGAGGTGTAGATGTAAGTTCCTTACCCATACCATGGGGGAAAGTATCATAATTTATAAAAAGGTACATTACATGCGAGGAAAGATATCAAGTAGTTTATTTTTCTGATTTTATCCTACTGTCACATTTAAGACATCAGAAGCTAATAAACATCCCTTATTACCTTCTTCATTCCTTGCATAATATGGCTCACTTTGTCAAGAGATCAAAGCATCCCAAGAATTGTCTTTCCAATCATAGAATGATAGGGTTGTTGATTTGTAGAGGAATGGGAATTCCTAATGACCCATTACCAAAAGTGGAAGAACAACAAAATCATGTGCCTGTTGTTATGGCCGAACCAGAGCAGCTAAACCCTATGCATGTAGTTGTGATTGAGATAGCAGTTGAAAACCCAATCCTTGGACCAAGTCATGAGCCTCATCTCTCAGTTGCAACAACAGTTAAAGCCCCCACTGTAATTGCCAGTATGTCGACTCAGAGAAGAAAACTCAAAACCAGAAGAAACTCTAACACCACTCAGAGAGGCATCAACAGAGTTGAACCAGAAGCAACTTAGAAGCCTCCTGTTGCTGCGACAGAGTGTCCTGATTTTGCTGATGCTCAGACCCTGCCAGATTTTGATATCAATAATACAAACCTAAGTGGGCCACAAATTGATCTTATGGAGATACGTATACCAAGTTTTACCTTGTGCAAGGAACTTCAAGAAACCATTTTGTCAATTCAGGCTGAATGTAAACAAATTGCAGCAAAATTATCGACTCTACTTGATGATTTTGTGCATCACTTGTCGAGTGACGATGTATAGATTATACAAAACCCCAGCATTGCAAATTTTCCTCCTTGTCTGGTTGTTGAAGAACGCCCTCCTTCTCCTAAATCTAGGAAAAGGAAAACCCCTATTTTTGTCTCTACATTACTTAGGAGGAGAACTAGGTCAGCGAGGTCTACTGGAGAAGCAGTTAGATGGAGCATATGTAACAAGCAATACCCATTCTTCGTCCATTATCCTCCATTTTTAAAGAAGTGACTGTTACACAAGAATCAATCCCTTCCAACAACATGACTGTGACACAAGAACCAACCTCTTCCCAAAACTTAGTTGTTACACAAGAACCAGCTGCCCAGGAAGAGATTGTCCCACAAGAACCAGTCATCCCAGAATTAGTTTTTACACAAGAACCAGTTATCATCAGTGTATCTGCCACACAAGAACCAGTTACACAAAATATTGAGGATAATGACGATGTGCCACTTGCTCAATTGTTTTCTCAAATTGAGAAGAAGATAAAGGGTACAGAAAATTCCTGGATTATTGAACTGATGAAGGAAAATGAAAGCCTCAAAGCAAAGTTGGATTCCCTAAAGAAGGAATTACAGGTTGCTCGACAGAAAAACCCAGAGGAGTCAACTTTGGATATATTAGCACAAACAACAGTTGTTATGAATGAAAATAGAGAGCACATGTGCTATGAATGTGGTAATATTTATTTCCAGGTAGGATATAAAATAGTGAAAGTACCAGTCACTGGTCATGTTGAAGAACTGACCAAATTCTCAGTCAAGAAAGAATAAATATTACATGTATGAGAACGTGTAGGCATCAGTGGATGGGACTCAGGTTTCATTTTCCCATTTTTTGGATGCCTCATTCAGAGTATACAAAGGGGTCAAAGGTATCAAAATTTTTCATTTGGAGATGGTAAGGAGCAGTGGATTCAGACTTGCAGATGAAGAATCTCATGACAGTTATTGTCTTAGCAATTTTGCACTAGAGGAGTCACTTCCCTGACTTAGATTCAGAGTAAGGCTTGAATGTGGATTGCATGAGGACATGCAATGTCTTCAGTTGGGGGGCATGTTAGGACCCAGAAATGTCCCTTTTTCACTATATCTTTTGCGCATTCAACCTTATCATTTCCATGCTAAAATGCCTAATATATTATTTGCTAAGACCTTTTTCCCACGATATGAATCATTGATCTTGTTTTTATATTATTATTTACTTAACATGTTTGATTGGTAGTGTTTCTCATATTTTATCCATGAATGTTCAACTAATGATCAAAATGTGTAGATTAAAGAAAAACAACCAAGTCTTGAAGAAAGATCGTTGTTGTTACACCAGTTGTTACAGTTGTGTGCAAGTTCTGCATGTTGTTACATGACTACAACAATTGCGCACCTTTCTCAGAAGCTGTTACAACTGTTGCAACAGATTCTCACTGATCCTGGAAGCTGGTATATCATTCAAATCCGTATCCTAAAGACGGATCCTCAAGGTTGTTACACGTTTTCTCTCATGCTGGTGATCAAGATCATTTCCAGATTTTTTGATAATATCAAATCTTTTATATCATACGAACAGCTTGAGAATCTCCTATTCTCAAGGTTGTTCTGAGTCCATTTCAACTAAATGTCTTTGTCTTTAAATAACAGAGGTTTTGTAACCATTAGGCAGTAGAGATTAACTCTGGAATAGAGAGTGAAGTGAAGCATTTTGTATCTGAAAATTTTGGCGATTTAATAAAGAAGTGATTTGAGTTTCTCCAACCTACTGTAGTCGTTTCGAGTGGATTCGGTGAGACAGAAAGGGCCCACCCTCCTCACAGACTCCCCTCTGTTGTGAGTCTTAGATTAACTGCTTTGATTGTTTACAGTTGTGTGATTTATCTGTTTATGCATTGCTAGAATACATTTGTTGTTACAGTTCAGTCCCTTTCTGTTAATGCGCATCACTGTGTCTCATGAGAGTTAGAATCAATTGTTGTATACTACTGGAGAATTGCTTTGAAAGTTAATTCATTTTTCTGCATTAGATTAAATCTTTGTTTCCAAGCAAAAGTAAATAGAAGTGTGAATTCCCTTTCTGCAATTAAGTAGACTTCCTTTCAGCAATTAGCACAGAACTTCCTTTTGCAAGAGTAAGATAGAAAAATAGAATAGATTAGATAATCCAGGATTCTTATACACTCATCAAATTCTACTCTTGGAAATTAGATTTCAATTATGAAAGTGTGATTTCAATTATGCAAGTGTGACTTCAACTCTTCAACAATAGATTATAACTCCCGCTGTGTCAGCAACTTGTGTTAGTGTTCAAATTTTCAATTCTGTTTCTTTTAGTGTTAGTTTACCTTACTGCAACTTGATTAGTGTTTGCTTTCATAATCTAGTATAGACTGTGCACAATTATCTTACAATAAGAAAACTTCCCTGGGTTTGACAATTCATATTGAACACCTTAATTATATATTTATTTAGACAATTAAAGTGCACAACAATAGGTTCATTGCAAGCCGAAGCATGGTTGAGTTAGTGAAATAAAGGCTCAATTGGACATGACATTTCATATGAAGGATCAAGGAGAAACAGAACAAATTTTGGGCATAGATGTACACGGAGACGGTAATAATGGTAAGTTGTGGTTACAACTCATAATGAACATTGTGAAACTAGTTAATATCCCTATTGCTTTTCGTTATAATTTTTCTTCAAGCTTCAGACATGTTTATAAAGAAGAAAAAGTTATGTCTTGTGTCAGTTCAATAGGAGGTATGTTGGATGCAATGAAATGTTTAGGACCGGATATTTCGCATCTAGTTGATGTTGTGAGACACATGGAAAATTCAAGTGAAGAAGTGAAATGGGTGCTTCAGAGTTTTAGAGGCAAAAGTTTCACCTATAATGGTTACAGTCAGTTAATCTGTGATAATTGTAATTTAGATTTTGTAGGTGTTTTGGATAGAAATAGATCTACCTCAACATATGTCTCAAAGCATTGTCTTGGAAGACATGTTGGAGGTGGAGCGATCCCTGAGAAAATACATATTCTAGCAAATCGTACATATGTGTTCATGAAACCAACGTTATTAGAGAAGTTGCAGGTGTGCTTGGTTTCTCTTGGCTTGTAACATAGGTGGTGAATAAACTAGACAATGATATTTAGGTAAATTGTTGTCAAGGTGGACATTGTTGAGATATGCCAACCAATTTCCCATGATTTTGTGGATTGTAGCAGAATTAGTGGCTCCTTTTATCTAGTTTGTTATTGAAACAAATCACACAATGTGTGGATCCACATAAATGTAATAAGTTATATGTAATTTTTGAGAGTTGTTATAAATCCATGTAAGCCCATAGAGGCAGTGAGTCTTGAGAGAGGTTGAGTGTGTGTAAGCCTGGTATGACTGATGTAATATCTCCCTTGAACGATAATAAACCAAATATCATTGTCTCATGGATGTTTCCCTATATAGTGTTTTACCACATAAAAGCGTTGAGTTAATTTGTTTGATTGCATTGATCTCATCTTGTTCAATATGTACAATTAAATATATATGTGTTTTTTATGCTTCCGCTACAACAACAATCACATCACAACATAACATAGAGACACCATATTTAACGTGGTTCATCCAAGATGGGCTACGTCCACAACGACCAACTTCTCATTTTATTATTCAGAATCATTCATAAGAAGAAGTGTGCACTGCGCTCACACATCATGCCCCTGTCGTTCTCTCTCCGTTACACTTCTCTCTTACATTCCCTCACAAGTTGTTCTCATTCACTACTGAGCTTACAATTCACAATGACCACCAAGCTACTTTATCCCAAAAACCCTTACAAATTTATGTTATTACATTAGGACTTAGTATCAAATGGACCAAAAATTCCTAATAGATTCTAATTTGCTTTCTCCTTTTGTGTGCGATGATCTTGAGAGTGCACCAACTGCCTTTCCTTCATTTGCGTGCATTGCACAACTCCCAAAACTAGTCCCAAAAGTCATTTCCCAACAACTACTACGTTGTCTTTCAAGCTTTTGTTGGCCTCTCGAGTCCATTGGTGACTTCTATTGTCAATTATCACCACGACACCCAACTCTTGGCCTTCCACTTTCTTTATCTCTTCATATTTTGGGTTGTTCATTTTCAATTACATGTAAATAAATAAGGGCTCTACCCTCTCATATGGGTTTTGGTTATTGTTTGGGAACATGAATGTCACATGCATCTCCTTGCAAAGATTGCTACCACCATGTATACAACCATTTATGAATAAAGCTTGCACATCAAAACAATTCCATGTGTATTTTTTAGTTATGATTTTATGTTTTATTGATGTTATACACAATAATTTATGAAAATTAGTGTCTCAATCAGGTTTCCCCAAATATGGATTATGCACTCAGGTTGTCCCTTCTACATCCCTCCAAATGACGCCATATGCATGGCCATGCCAACAAGGCATGCATCTATGTCACTTATTAGAACCGCAATGGCATGGTAGGGTCCTCGATAAGTACCTTTGATGAGGTGATGGTTGATCATGATTTGGTCTTCTTGACAAATATGCATTTGATCCTAGAGAGAATATTCCAACTATGTCAGGTTATTTTTGGGTATCCACCCTTAGATAGAGTAGACAATGCTTGGGCATAGTCTGCAAGTCTAGTGAGGTAGCTTATCTTGTTTGAGATTACTTCCTCTTTAGTTATACTACTCACCACAAAGAACAGACTTTGTCATTCACATCGACAGGGATCCTAACCGTGACCTTTATCATGAGATCTATCGATATTATACCTTCTGGAATTAGATTCTCTTAGGAGACTTGAATACCCATACTAAGACTTAGTAAGTCCCATTCAATGATATCTCTTAAGATAAGTGATAATTTCATGAGTTGTACCTTGGAGATTATGGACTCAATAGGACAACAATCACACAAATTACCTTTTTCTTCCAAACTCTTATTACTACTGAGACAACTAAACACTTGATAGTTACTACCTAGAGTGATTGGTGATAGGTCCATCCAAAATTTTTCATCGACATGTTCCACCTAATCTCTAAATCGGGATAGGGTTGGTGTTGCAATAAGGACTAAAGTTTCGTGACAACAACACCAACATGGTTCCCCAACTCATGGACAAATCACCCAGTACTTCTCTATTACCAAGAGTTCTTCATCCTTAGATACTAGGAGAGATTTCACCATGGCTTCCACCTCAACTCTAACTTCTACTATTACCCTTAGTGGGAACATAAACATCTGAAGGCTACCACAAATCACGGCCCATTAATTGAGGCCATTTCATAGGGAATGTTGTCATATAGGTTTTACCAACCTTGGCTCTACATAATAAGATGACACCCCAACTTTGTTGATGCTTGCTCCTACAACACAACACTTAAGGCTCACAATGATTGTAATGTATTGTTAAGTGACAATTTGCATAGCTTTGTTTCATTACGTTGCAATACTTGTTAATTGTTTCAATCCCATGAACTTGATTAAAGGCCTTAGTGCATCATTTCTTCCTTAATCCCAACCCCATCCCTTCACTTCACTACTTTATTCCTCAACAAGTTTCTCCACAACCCCATCGCTTCAATCGATTAAATGCTGGGTTATTTAATTGACAAGCTACAGCAAAAAAATTCACTGGCTTCCATCATTTGTCTAATTGAGTCACTAGCTTCCATTATTTGACTTCTAGGGTTTTTGTAAAACTCTGTGCATCCCCATATTCCATTGACCAGGCTGTCTCATACCTTCAATTCAATGTATCCGGAGCTCGTGCAGCCTAAACGCCCCAGCCTGTGCGATTTGGGTAATTACCCACAACGTTTCCTTCACTGATTGATGCGTTGGAATGACACCTCATAAACAACGATTATTTGGTTAATGGATTATTGGCTTAAAGCATATGCATTAATTCTTGATCGATAGTTACTGCTAATGAAATCGCTCTCCAGTGCATCTTCAATGGGCTGGTTTGTAGATTTATACTGGGCTTAATGGTTAAGAACATGTGTTTCCTCTTAAGAGGTTACAGATTCAAATCTAGAGGGGGTAGGGTATGTACACCTTCGTAGATTTTATCTGGACGGAGGGGGGTCCCTTATTCCACAAACAAGGGGGTCTCATACACCAATTTGGTGTGTTGTCTTTACCGTGACCTTATAATACAGCCTGAGTGGGCCTAATGGTTAAGAACATGTGTTTCCTCTTAAGAGGTCACAGGTTCAAATCCAGAGGGGGTAGGGTATGTATACCTTCATAGACTTTACCAGTGAAATCGTTGGATGGAGGGGAGAGGGGGGTCCCTTGTCCTACAAACAAGGGGGTCTCATACATCAATTTGATATTGTTAACTTGGTCGTGACCTTAAAAATAGATTATTATTATTATTAATCAAATTTTTCAATATTGAATTTGCTAAATCTAATAAATTTAGTTATATATATTTAAAAATATATGAATTTTTTATTTTTTTTAAAATTCATTGAATCAATGATTAATGTTAGTGAATATGTTACTCTTCCTTAGCTTCATGTTGGCACCATAGAAAAGAGTGTTTGTTATGATTGAGTACTTGTCCCTTAACTAACATAAACCTACCCTTGTATCTTTTATGTGTGAACATCTTAATCCTTCCTCTTCTACATTTGCATCACCCCTAGTAGCCCCTAAGGAAGCTATGCACCACTACTCGAAGGTCTCTCCAATCTTTGTTCCCAATCTCTTTCGTTGATGTTTTTTTTAATCTTTCCAAAATCTTGTTATCGATATTTTAATGATGGTTGTAAATGACTCCTTAGTAGTCTACTAATCAAAACAATAGGGGGAAAATGAGAGATACAAAGCTTGTAGAAGTGTCATTTGAAAAATATGTCACTTGAAAAATCCTCACTTACAACAAATTTTCTAACAAATCCCCTTTTTGGTATCTTTTTCACAAAATAACTGGCCTCTTCTCCTATTTCAAGGGTTTAAAATGTTGAAATAGCGATGCTAAGGGAAACCTAAAGATGGTAAGGGGATCATTAATGATACAAGAAGAAAAGCAAGCTTTAGTTTTACTTGAAATATAGGCCTCATATCTAACAATATAATAAAAGTTTGAGTATTTTTTTTAAGTACTTGGTTTTGGGAAGAAGAAATAATATCAAAGTTCTATATATAAAATAAAAGTTTGAGTTTTTTTTCAAAGTATTTGGTTTTGGGTAGAAGAAATAATATCAATGCCCTAAATTATATAGGGCATTTTAATTGACATCATGAAAGGTGAGGTTATTTCACGAAATAAGAAATTATTAAAGAGGTGATAAACCTAAGAGAAAGAATCAAGCTTACTAAAGAATGAAAGGTAAGTGATTCAAGTTCATAATCAAACAATTGTGAATGGAAGAAGGCTAAATGTTATAAATTTTGATATTTTCTGGTTTGCTATCATTGAAATTAGGATAATAATTTTTTACTAAAATTTCAATTTTAGATTGTTGAAATCGATGTTTTTATTGTAGAAATAGATTTGGCACCCTTAAATACCTCTACTACAACCTAATTTTGTAATGTTGATGATTGATAATTGCAGTTTGATTGATTATTCTTGCCAGATTTCAGTCAAAAAATTGGTGGGTTCCCTTCTCGTTACTTTAAGTGGCCGAAAAAAAAACAATTGGTAGAACATTTAGACTACAACATTGTGAAAGTGATAAGATTGTCTCAAAGGAGTGTGTAGTGAATAACAATAACAATAATAATAATAACGACAACATTATATTAATTAAAAAAAGAATAATAAAAGGTAAAAAGTCTACTAATGAAAAGGCTTGAATCTTCTTAAAGATACTCTATTTATACCCAACACTATCCTCATTGTAATCATCTTATCTTATCAATCATTATTCAATATATTATTATATTTTATAAACATCATTGTCTCTATTTTAAATAAGCATTTTTATGCTTATTACATTGGTATCAAATCTAATCCTGGGCTATTTTAATCATGACAAATCGGTTGCAAATTACAACCAAAATTCGTGGAGATCTAGTTTTGTGGATATCGGATTTCATGGATCTTGAAATTTGTGGAGGTCAGATTGCTTAGAGTCAATACTTTTGAAGACCTGGTTTTGTGGAGGATGAAAAAATCGGAGCGGGAAACTAGGAATGGTGGAAAAATAATGTAAAAGAACTCAAGAATTGAGTGAAAAGCATAGAAAATTCCATGCAAACTCTCATGACATAAATAAAGGAAAACCAAAACCCACCACCTCCAACAAGGTTCAATGGAAATTCAAGATATTGAAATGTCATTGATGGAACCCAATTAGCCATATAATCTTAAAATTCAAGAGCTTCATGATGAGCTCAACGAGCATGGCCTTGCTACAATGGGACAAAACCCTATTGAGGTAGGTCAACTGAATGCAACTATTACAAATGCATTGAAGGCAGAGGATTGCAATATATCCAATAATAATGTAGACTCAGTAGTGAATAGGAACACAAACCATGTGCCTTCAACCAAACAATCTAAAGATGGAAACAATGAAAATGTCATTTGAGTTAAGAAAATGGACGATCCCACACACAATTATTCCCAAGATGAAGACAAAGATATGTAGAAACATCAATGTAATGTTAAAATTTCAATCATTGGTGAAATGAGAAAATAATCGAAAATATCTACACTCAAATATGATAATGAGATAGATTCTTCCAAAAGACAAAAAGGAATTGGTATATGATAATAATAATAAATAGTTATTATAATTATTAAAGACACATCCTTTCATGGATGGTCACCATATTTGTCTATGGGTTCTCTATATATTTGGCACATTCATCATTGTAATAATCAATCAATCTCATATGCATCAGATAAAATATTATATCATATCATCTCATATAAAATTCAACATGGTATCAAAGTGGGATTGGGTAGGACTCCCTCACGGGAGGGCCAGGAAAATGAGAGTAGAGTAAAGTATTGGGAGTGTTAAATTTATGGGGTTGTTACAATCTCTATGTACAACATATTTACCTTTTACTCCTACCTAAATTATAGAAAGAATTCCATAAATTATGGTGGGAAGTAGTTTCTCCTAAAAATGTCTAATTACCTAAATATGAAGAATGTACTATTTTTTGCTTCTACCTATATTTATGCAAAGAATCACATGAATTATAGAGGAACAATTTAACAAAGTCAAATACTATGTGGATGGATTATAACCAAATTAATATTTCGGTAGTTACAAGAGGTATTCTACAACTATTTATAAGAAAAAAAAAAAATTAATTTTAAATTTAATTTTCAAAGAGACATGTCTCTTTGGATCATTTTAATATTACTATAAAAAGACACTTGAAAGACACAAGGATAGACACACATATTTTTTCTCTCTTATGTGTGGGAAGTGATCTAAGGAAGAGACCGAAGTTTCTAAGTAGTTGAAATTTCCTGAGTATAATTACTTTGTGATGTTCTAGAGTTTACTAAAGTAATAATGTATATCATTGGAAGTAATTACCACTTGCAGAAAATTGTGCTTGTCTAAATTTAATACTATAAATTTAATTTCCAAAGAGACATGTCTCTTTGGATCATTTTAATATTACTATAAAAAGACACTTGAAATACACAAGGATAGACACACATATTTTTTCTCTCTCACACGTGGGAAGTGATCTAAGGAAGAGACCAAAGTTTCTAAGTAGTTGAAATTTCCAGAGTATAATTACTTTGTGATGTTCTAGAGTTTACTAAAGTAATAATGTACTGTAAATGTGTTGAACCTACATAGAATAGATCTAGCTAGAAAATACTACACACATTTGCAGAGAGAAATTGAGAAAGAAGAAGCAAGATATAAAGAATGGAAGAATTCTCATTAACCATATTCCACACTCAAAGAGTGAATAATTTACAATAGATATAGGATACATGAGTAACTAATGAGCCATAGTGGTGGTCTAGATTGATCTGGACACACACCAACAGTTACAAGAGTAAATTGTCACCTAGTCTAGTCTCTCAGGCAGTTACGGGAGTGAACTGCCACCTAGCTGAGTTAACTAGTCAACTAGTCTTCAGTTAACTGACTGGACAAAGAGTAGTGAGTTGGTGATGATCCCAATGTTGCATGGTGACAAAACCAATGCAACATCTAAACTCAACTCAACTAGTCAAACTGAAGTGTCAACTGAAAGAAAATATTCTCCAGGTGGAATATTCTTCCCTAAAATATAGGAGACTGGATAATGACTAATTATGACTAATAAACAAGGAATAACCTTAGGAAAAATAAATCCTAGGTGTGTGTGAAGTAATTCCAACACCCCCCCTGAACATCACTATGGTGAAAATAAAGAATGGGTCTCGGCTACAAGGCCATGTTAGGTACCCAAATACAAAAGATACACTGAAATAAATGAGGAAAGAGGGAAAACCTCATGGGAACAAAACCCCCCCTCAAATTACAATGAATAAAATAAAAAATGAGAAGGAACAAAAAGACAGTTGCTAAGCAACCATGTCCTTCACTCCAAGAAGACCTCGCAATTGTGCAATTTTGTGCTCTTTGAATATTTTGTTGAAGATGTAAATGTATGCACGGATCTGATGAAGTATATGCATCATTGATATTTCCACACATATCCACTTTATCTTATTGTAATGAATAATATCCAAATAAAGTTTGGATGAAATTTTGAAAACCATGCGGCCATTTCCGAAAAAATGCTGAAATTTTGTTGCTTTTAAAAAGACCATAACTTCACTTTCCAGACTTGTTTCAGACAATTTGTTTTTTGAAATTGGATATTTTCTTGAGAGAAATTCAAATATCCAATTTGTTTCTGAAATTTTTTATCAAAAAATATCAGAATGGCATCTGATGTGCGCGGCTCCCTTTTTGACTCCTGAGATGCATGCATGGTGCATGCAAAAATGTCTGCATGTGTGATCCGTCAGGATTTTTCGAAATGACTATGGTTGAGTTTTTATTTGCATGCATTAAATGACCATTGGGAAACTTAATGAAAGAGCGAAAAAAAGCAAATGAATTATACAGCCATCAACATAATTTCAAATCTGAAATGGAATGAAAACAACAAAACCATAATGCACAAGTTTGATAACGGAGTTCGGCAACTTTGCCTACATCTCCGGGCCTTTTATCTGTGAGGGAGGCTTCTTGATTTATTTTTGAAAGTTTATTAGTACATCTTTACAATTTCCAATTGGCTCCTAGACTGAT
>ML785619.1:113294-147124 GCA_009831015.1 Picea engelmannii | reverse complement strand
CAGCATGCTGATGTCATCAGCGTTGACTTTTTGACCAGTTGACCTTTGACTTTTTACCTGTTTGACTTTTCGGTCAGAACGCGATATCTTCTCCATACGAACTCCATTTGACATAAAAATTATACCACCGGAATCGGGAAGACGAGCCAGACGCAATGGTGTTGGTTTCATCAGATTCTGAGCACTTTCATTTTTGAGCATTTTTCAAGCCCTGATAGGCTTCTGAATCCGATTTCGGATCAATGTGACTCCTGAGATGCATGTCATATATATTCTGCATGAATTTCAGAAAACAAATTTGAAATGGATTAGACATCATCTTCAATTAATGGAATACAAATTTCTGCAAAAACTTTTGTAGAAGACTCTTCATAATAAGAGGCTTGATCTTTTGATGGCTTCTCTTCTGGCTCTATCTATTCGACCTCCTGCATGAAATATTCACAATATTATTTATTCCCAAATAAAACCTCCAATCTAGTCCATAATTCATTTGGAGTTAATCCTTGTGATTCTTCATATACTTGATGGAAAAGTTCGAGAGAAACAAACATGTCGATACTTCCTATGGCCATATCTTGTCTACTGAGAAAGTCATTTTTCTCATTGACATAATTAGGCTCTATTTCCATTGCCATGGTTATTTGGTATAAGCCTCTACTTCTGAGAAGAAGTAGAATCTTTGGCTTCCATTCCAAATAGTTATGAGGCGTGCGAAGTATTTCTGGCAAATAATCCATCTTTTGTTGTCTTCAATCTTTTGTACCTGCAAAAAATGATTTGGTTTAGCTTTTGCTTAGTAGTTCGTCGACTCTAATACCATGTAAATGCATTGAACCTGCACAGAATAGATCTAGCTAGAAATACTACACACATTTGTAGAGAGAAATTGAGAAACAAGAAACAAGATAGAAAGAATGGAAGAATTCTCATTAACCGTATTCCACACTCAAAGAGTGAATAATTTACAATAGATATAGGATACATGAGTAACTAATGAGCCATAGTGGTGGTCTAGATTGATCTGGACACACACCAACAGTTACAAGAGTAAACTGCCACCTAGTCTAGTCTCTCAGGCAGTTACGGGAGTGAACTACCACCTAGCTAAGTTAACTAGTCAACTAGTCTTCAGTTAACTGACTGAACAAAGAGTAGTGAGTTGGTGATGATACCAATGTTGCATGATGAAAAAACCAATGCAATATCTAAACTCAACTCAACTAGTCAAACTGAAGTGTCAACTGAAAGAGAATATTCTCTAGGTGGAATATTCTCCCTTAAAATATAGGAGACTAGATAATGACTAATTATGACTAATAAACAAGGAATAACCTTAGGAAAAATAAATCCTAGGTGTGTGTGAAGTAAATCCAACACGTACATCATTGGAAGTAATTACCACTTGCAGAAAATTGTTCTTGTCTAAATTTAATACTATAAAATGAACATGGTTAGTCGTATGACATCGAGTATATGATGGATGTGTGTTGGTAATAATAGAAGACGTATCACTTGCGGGGTCATTGTATATAGTTATGCACATCCATGTAATGAAGAAGAAGAGTAGGTTAGCACATGTAGAGAGAGCAGATGACTCTGAAGACTATATATCCTTAGAGGGAGTCAAGATTTAAAGGGAGCATGCAGACTTAGAGTGGGATGGATCTAAGAGAGAGTCAATTTCTTAGATACTTTCATTCAGAAAGGATTCCTCTTCAAATTCAGATTTATATGGGAGAGACGTCCTCCAGGATTGAAAGAAAGGAGTCTATACCTTGAGGAGATATGAGACCTCCTGGAGAGGATTCCCGTGTTTTAGTAAAGGAAGCTAGTCAGAAGGACTGGGATGTGGGTTGTTGGCCTAGGGGAAAACCCAGGGTTCAACACTTAAACAATGCACCAAAAAAACCCTAACTATTGTCCCTTTCAACAACACCTACAAAGCAAATGAAGTCTTACCCGAGGTAGAGGCAGGGGGGGTTTTAGGACTCGGGTGTCTACAACTAGGCTGGGACACATATATGTGATTACAACACTTAACAAAGAACTTAGCCAATCAATATCCATTAGTTCATATGTCTCACTCACATCACAGATTAAACCCTAGTTACAGATCAACATAGTAGAAAACCGAGATTAAGTACTTTCAATCACCTAACACATAGAATTTACTTAGATCTAACAGTTAAATATCGTAAATCAAAAGCTACAACATTAGATGCATTCATTATATACAACATCAACAACACTAAGAAAACAATCATATAAACCACATCTCACAGGGCACATCAAACACATGATTTATGTGGTTCACCCCAGTGTGGGGCTACGTCCACCAACTCTTCTTCTTATTTATTAGTCTCGATCTCCTTACATTCATCATCTCCTGTGCAGAAATCCACAAAGATCAACCTTGCACTGTATAGGTGATCTGCGCACAACACACTAGATCAACTTTCCTAAAAAACAGGATAAGGCACAAAGCCAACTCCTCAATAGCACAAATCCTTACATAGTCTGTGCACAAATCTCTCAATTACTTGCACTAAGCCAAAATATCTCAATACAACACTTAGCTAGAACTCTTACATATTCTTGCACGAAGCCCCCTTAGAACCACCAAAACCTCAACTTATTTATACATTACAAAAAGGCCTAGACATGGGTAAACCCATGGGTTGACATCCCATACCCATTACATAAACCCTAAAAGCCCAAAAAGTCTGCAAAATAAGCGAGATCCCACGATCTCCACTTCACCTGGGCACTCCATCTTCGACCAGCCTGTCGAAGTCCCAAAAATGGTCAAACATGACCAAAGTTTCCTTAAAACTTGGTCAAGGGATATCAGGCCCCCAACACTCACCTGTGACTTGTCTCGAGTCACTCAAATCTTGGCAGTGTTGCTTTGAAGGCCTCGATCTTAGATCGAGTTGCCTCGACTTGCTTCCTCACTAGAGCCTCTTGCTCAATGAACTCCTGAATCACTTGCTCAGTAACAGGACCTTCTAGGTGTTGTTCCACTGCCGTAATCAGTTGGTCTAGATGTGAGCCTTGTCCTTCAACTGCTTCAAAAATCGTGTAGGATTCATCCTGCACCGGCTGGAGTCATTGTGTCACTTCCATAACCTGCTGCTGGACTGAGCGCTACTCCTGCAACCTCTTCATCTTCTCAACTACAGTAATCATCTTCATCTGTGCTTGTAAAATGGATGCCTATTGATTCGCCTCCTGGAGTTGTGCTTCCAATTTCCTCAACTCCGGATCTTCTGCAAAGTGCTTGTAGGTCTGTGCACTTTGATCACTTAGTTTATTACACTCTGAGGCGAGTGTCCTGTTTCTTTCTACTGCACTCCTGGCAACTTCTTCCCTTTGATCATGCACTTCTTGCAGAGTGCTCGACACTGCTTGAAGTTATAACTCTGTTACTCTTTCTTGAAGTTGTTGAATGGCCTCAATGAGATTCCCTACTTGGATCTTGGTTGAATCTTCTTTTGTCTGTGCCAAGCTTGGCATTGAGCAAAGTGATTTAGTCACTATCTCCTTGATCACAATCTACTTTGCGAACAATTGGTCTTTTTCTTCCTGTATCTTCGCATTGTTCTGCTCAAGCTTCGCCTGAATTTCATTTTCTCCTTCTACTCAACTCGAAGTTTCTCTAGGGCCCCCTCCTTTTATTGATTTAAGGCATCTGTGTCCTGCTCCTTTTCTTCTTGGACTTGATGGAGTCGAGCCTCGGTTGCATCTGCTAGCCTTCATAATTGGGTGGGATCATCCCCCAATTCAACACTTTCCCCTGAAGGAGGCGCAGTAGGCATTGCGTGGCTCGAATGGATAGCTTGTTGGATGTCTTTCATCTCTTTCTCGATTCTATCATACATCAAGTCCTTATTTTCTCCATGTCTCTGGAAGATGTCTTTTGAAGCACCCTCTACAGCTGTGATGATGAGCTCGATATCGTCCATTGTGAGTACATTCTACGACTGAGGCTTATTGGCTCGGGTCTTCTTCTGTGCTGAGGGTTTCTGTGGAGAAACCTTCCTCTTCTTTGATGTCTCGGCCTCTGTAAGGGGATCCTTCGGTGGTGTCACTTCACCTTTTTCTTGCTTGTCTCCTTCTTCCCCTCCTTCCTCTTGGTTTAATTCATCTCCTCCTCCTCCTGCAGATGAGTTAGGCGTAGTTTCCTCTGAAGCCTTGTTAGTCTCTATCTCCTGGACTTCCTCTTTTTTCTTCTTTTTCTTTGTGCTAGTCTACCCATCATGTTCAACCCGGGTGACCAATGGACTTTCGATGATGTCAGGGTTGGAGAGTTTTGCATCTCCACTGGTACAAGGAATTTTTTTTTCCATTCCTTAGTGATCTCTTCCATGTCTTCCTTGGTCAACTTATAGTAGGAATGTAGCTCCTCCTTACTTTCATCCCTATGTGCAGTGATATAGATGAAGTGTCAGTCTGTGCAGAACTTCGCTAGTGACCTGTATTGATGGAGTGTATTCGGTGTCATTCAGGGGAATGATTAATTGGCGCACTTTAGATATAGGTAGTAAGTATGGAAGACAACACTCGACTGCCATTGCTTCACCATATCACTCGTGTACCACAAGGTGGAGAACCTTGCAGTCAACAACTCTGATGGCTCAACTTCCTGGAACGTTTCTCCTTCCGGTATTTTCCAAGTGATAAATGCAATTAGTACCAATAGCCAAATAAAATGAAACACGTACCCTTGATATTGTGCTTCACACCAATCCTTTTCCAGCTCGTTGATGAGGTAACTTTCCCAATGCATCTGCATTCCTTCGACGCATTTCCCTGTAAGGTCCACTATGAACCCTATGACTTGTGTCGGTTGATTATTCCTTACGAGGTTACCAATGATCAGTTGGCAAGAAAGGTGCACTGCGCCATCGTGGATGGAGTCTACCTTGTAGCCTCGCTTCCCCTTCTCTACATCACCATAATCCTCCTTGATGCACTGTGTCAGGGAGAGATCTAATGTCTTCCCTGGGTAGAACTGCTAAGGGTTCGATCTCTGCATGCTCAGTCCTGTGATCAAGTGGATCAACGTTGGATCCACAATGATGCGCCTATCTAACCACAGATAACCTCCATGATAGCATGACAGGAGGAGTCTAACAGAAGTGTTAACCTCCTGATGTCAACCGAAGTGAGGGATCTTCATCACATTCAAGATCATTGATCGCGCGAGCTCCTTAAGCCACAACTAGGGACCTATCTTGGGCTTCTTCCTAGTTGTCTTCATTAGGTACCTATGCGGCGTGAGGATCGCATAATTCTTTCGGTCTTCGATATTGAAGTCACTGATATTGAGAGTTGGGATCAATCCCAACTGAGGTCCAACTACGTGTATCACCTTTGGGAGGTACAAAGTGATCAATGTGTACTCGAACTCATGTGGGGCATTGTCGCGATTAACCATGCTAGCTAAAGGCGAGAGGTATTCTGGAAAGACCGACGAGATATACTTCACGTTATCCAGATCATCGCAATGTTTTCTTTGTTTCTCAGCAGCGCGACCAGAACGTCATCTAGTCGATGGGGATGCTTGCAATTCGCCAGTCGACGATGCCTGGATTCCTACAGACATGACTCTCTTAGCCATGAGGTCAATCAAAATCTCCTTTATAGACTTTTCTAGCACACTATGCTCACCCAACATTCACACTTGTAATCAAGGAGATCGGGTAGGTGAACAGGTAGACAAGGTAATCAAATGGACGACGAGGTCTAGATAACATAGCGTGGTATGTAATCAATTCTCTATTAGATCAGATATATTGATTTGCAAAAAGTGGTCCCAGCGCAACATTCGACGGGTTAAATAAGCAATGTCATAACAGATTCCTCCAACGGGAAGGAGTGCCTTAATCAATACGAATCGTGTTGTTATGGCACAGTCCCAATGGTCCAACAATGGTCTTTCCGACAATAACTATGTTTCTAGTCATTCTGGAGCATCATTCTAACAGTCGGGATGCCTCCAACGGTCATATAGCTTCATCGTGGCGAAGTTCCATTTTGTGTGGTTTTTCTATTCCAACAAGGTTCAAGTTCTGCAAGCCTACCTTCTGCGAAGTATTCTCTGAAACTTCCTACAGTTTTTCTAACTTGTATTTCTTCTTAATGAGATTTCTTGCCTTCTTTCTTGTGATTTGAGTCTCTAGGTTCCTCTTTCCATTCTTATTTTTATCTTCCCTTAGCGTAGTAACTTCACACTCCTGAGGGTATTTCAAAGGGTTCAAAGGAAATACCTCTTATCTTACTATCTCCGGGGTGGATGCACTTCTTTCCTGCATGGACATGTTCTTTGAGACTACTTGTGTCCTTTCAATTTTGACAGCTAATTCTCTGGCCCTATGTTGCTTCAACTTATCCTCTTGTTCTTGCATTAGTCGCTCTATTTTTCTAGCTACGAAGTCCCTTAATTCTTGTTTTTTCTGTTCTATAGCTTCCTCCTCTGCTTTCCTTCTGATCTGGTCCTTCTCAATCCAAGTCTTTCCTAACAAAAGTGAAAAAGGGGTGTTGTTCTCAACAAACTTAATGACTTCAAATTCTTCTTCGGTCGATGTTTCATGAGAAATCATACGTACATTAGTAACTCTTTCACATAGGGTTATCATATTTCCTTTAAACGGACCTATCTTTCCCAATGAAGGAACCATAGCGAGATTTCTCAAATTTTCCCAAGTACTTTCTGGCATGATATTCACTTGTGTTTCCTCATCCAAGAAACAGTCTATGTCAAAGTCTCATATTATTGTTTCTATGTGTTGTTTCTCTTTTAAGATCTCTAGTAAACTCACATCTCTATGATCATTCAGTGTTTCTTTCAGCTGTAATAGCATAGTCTCTGATTCTTTCTAGTTTTCTAACATATACATAGTCCCTTGGCCTTCTTCATAGTTTTCTTGTCTCATGTTCATCTTTTCAACTTTGGAAATCATTCTAGGGAAATCCTCAACTTCATGGCCAATAGCTTTACAACAAAGACAAATAGGACCTATACTAGGGAATTCCTTAGCAAGATGTCTCGATCTTCTACAATTATAACACAGTGTCAATCCTCTCTTTCTTTTAAATCATCCCCAACCTTTCCTGTACAGCACTGGGATCATAGTGATGGACCTGCAATCTGCAAAAATTCTTTCTAGGTTCATGCATCCACTTGTTAGTCCAAAAATTATTTCTATGCATAGGAATAACATATATTTCACTATTTAGATCAAATATTTCTTCTAGTTGTGCCCTAGTTTTTAGACTGGGACAAAATCTATCAACCATACCTAGATTCATACTTTTGAAGCAAAATTTTCCACTTGTCTTACCTTTATCAGAGCATAAAGCTTTAAGATATTACCTCTTTTCTTCAAACCCGACTTCTTTCTTAGCACAAAGATTCGTAGGCCAAGTAGAATATTGCATACTACAACAATAGATCTACGCACAAATCTTTCTCTTTTCTTTAGTTCCCAACAATCATAGTTTCAGATCCCAACAACGAAACGATTTGTTGGCACCGGGGTAGACCCAGTGTTCAACGCTTCAACAATGGACCAACAAAACCCTAATTACTGGCCCTTTCGGAAACACCTGCGAAGAAGATGAAGTCTCACCTGTGGTAGAGGCAGGGGGGTTGCAGGACTCAGGTGTCTACAACCAGGCTAGGACACAGATTTGTGATTACAACACTTAACAGAGCAATTATCCAATCAATATGCATTAGTTCATACTTCTCACTCACATCACAGTTTAAACTCTAGTTACAGATCAACGCAGTAGCAACCGAGATTAAGTACTTTCAATCACCTAACACATAGTATTTACTCATATCTAAGAGTTAAATATCGTAAAGCACTAAGCTACAACATCATATGCATTATTATAGAGAACATCAACAACACTAAGCAAACAATCATATAAACCACATCACACAGGGCACTTCAAACACAAGATTTACATGGTTCACCCCAGTGTGGGGCTATGTCCACCAACTCTTCTTCTTCTTTATTAGTCTCAATGTCCTTACATTCGTCAGCTCCTATGCACAAAGCCATAGATCTCAACCTCGCATTGGACAAGTGATCTGTGCACAACACACTAGATCCACCTTCCTCAAAACCAGGTTAAGGCACAAAGCCTTACACAGTCTGTGCACAAAGCTCTCAATTACTTGCACTAAGCCAAAACAACTCAATACAACACTTAGCTAGCACTCTTACATATTATTGCACGAAGCCCCCTTAGACCCACCAAAACCTCAACTTATTTATACATTACAAAAATGCCTAGACATGGGTAAACCCATGGGACGACATCCAATACCCATTACATAAACCCTAAAAGCCCAAAAAGTCCACAAAATAAGCGAGATCTCGCGATCTCTGCTTCACCTAGGCGCTCCATCTTCGACAAGCCTGTCAAAGTCCCAAAAATGGTCAAACACTACCAAAGTTTCCTTAAAACTTGGTCAAAGGCCAACATGGACCTTTAAAACTTGATTTTAAGACATGTACATTGGTTGATAGCAAAAGAATTTGTTGAGATACTTGCGTGGTACAAGTGGATATGGATTCAAATATGCCTTGGATGGAGATGTGAAGCTGTAGAGTTATACAGACTTTGAATGGGCATGGAGTGTAGTGGATCGGAAGAATACTTCCGGATGCTATTTCAGTATGGGATCATTGTGATCTCATGGTTGAGAAGGGAGTGGACATTGGTGGCACTCATTACAACAGAGGAAAAGTATATAGCAACTAGTATTGTAAGTCGTGAAGCAACATGGATTCAAAAATTTCTTGCTGGACTTCATCTGAGACATGATGCAGAAGGGAGTTTTGAAGCTCCAGTACACATCCACATATGAGTAGCATCGGGAAAACATTATCCTAGAGTGATCATGTTGATTTGACTGAGGATAATGATACATTCACTCACAATATTAGTCTTGTTGATTTGGCTAGTGGTGAATGGCCCAGGCGTAGTCTTTCTCCTTATTCATGTTGATTTGACAAGGAGTGGAAAAGACTCGAGGTACTAATTTTTCTCTAGGTGGTTGTATTGGGTAGACATTCTCCCAAAGTGGTCATGTTGATTTGATTGAGGAGAATGGTACATTCAGTCACAAGATTAGTCGCGCTAATTTGGCTAGTGGTGAATGGTCCAGGGCATTGATATTCTCTAGCTATTATCATTGGGCAGACATCCTCCTAGAGTGGCCATGCTGACTTGGTTAAGGAAGATGATACATTCACTCACAGAATTATCCATGCTAACTTGTCTAGTGATGAATGGCCCAGGTGCAGTCTTAGAGACTCGAGGTGCTATTGCATGAAGAGCATGTGAGGAGAAGTATACATCAACTGGGTGCATGTCGGAGATGATTACATCAACAAAGGCTCATTGACAAGTGTAAGAGGGAGTTGCCCTCAGAGTTCAAAATCAAGAATCTTGGCATGATGTATAATCTCTTCCTAACTGAGAAGGAGTGTTGAAGTTAGAAGCACCAGGAAAACATTCTCCAGAGTGGTCATGATGATTTGACTAAGGAGAATGGCCTAGGTGTAGTCTTAGAAAATAGAGGTGCTTCCCCAAGATTTAGTATCAGGTAGAAATTCTCCTAGAGTGGCCATGTTGGCTTGGCTGAGGAGAATGGTCCAGGGCATTGATGCTCTCCAACTATTAGCATCAGGCAGACATCCTCCCAAAGTGGCCATGTTGACTTGGATGAGGAGAATGATACATTCACTCACAATATTGGCCATGATGACTTGGCTAGTGATGAATGGACCAGGAATAGTCTTCAAAGGACAGAAGACTCAAGGTGATATTTGTTATCACTAAAGTGAACCCCCTGACTGCTACAAGGGCCAGATCTAGTGCACTTAGAGAATAGGATTTTTGTTTGTGTTTTTTGGGTTTATAAGAAATATAATAAGGTTGTTCATAATAGGGTTAAAGTGAAAATATCCAATCAAGTTATGAGGGACAAATGTGTCTTTTGATGCCAGAAGATCAAGGGTCTCAAAGATTCATTCCAAACTATAAGGCTTTCATTCTCAGGTCAAATCAACATAAATCATTTAGAGGGAAAAGAAAAATCAATTAAACATTATGTTCAAATGATGAAGAAAATTTTCAGCTCTCAAAGATGGTAGTTTGAAAACTAAAATAACAATGGCATTCCAAATACAACCTTTGCAAAAAAAAAACCAGGTGAAATAATATAGTTTTCAACCATATATTTCAATGTTGTTTTAGGAAGAAATGTTTCAATATACACAACTTTCTTTATTTCATTTGAAATGAGAATAACAAAGAAAATAAAAATGAGACTGACCATGAGAAATAAAAGATCTCATATGGAAAAATGAAACAATGATCTTATTAGTTTATGTATCATAGGCACAATTACACTTTCAAAACTAATATCTCCCCAGCTATCAATTTATAGCTCTTTCGAGCCTCCATCTCTCACCTCTCCATACAATCAATATATAAAAATATATAAACACACTCTCCCAAACTTTTAGGAATTGATCTTATTTGAAATAGCTAAAATATTTATTAGTCTGGAACAATTGATATAATGCCCATTGGATGTGGGATTGCACTGCCAAATGTTGCCTTGATAAGTTTTTGATTGCCACCTGTATATGACTTTTCAATTGTTTTCCTGGTTAGACAAATATTTATCCCAGACCGTGGAGAAATTTCAAAAACTGTTCACGAGTAATGTAAATGGCCTAATTCTAGAAGTAGGTTTTTAATGATTTTTGAATATTTATTACCATTTGATAGGAAATGGAGCCCGAAATTCGATTCCTGAATATGTCAAATCTGGATTCTAATTAACTATTGATTTTATGCCCAAAATTTCTAAAAAGATTCTTCATCTATGAAGAATTTTCTGCCATCAGTATGTTGTAACTGTTCATGATTGGAGTTTCCTGAAGATGTAGATCTGCCAACTCATTTCATAAAGTTTACTTTGAATGGAATTAATACTTGTTGTAGATTTCGAGTTGCCTCAAATATGGGTATAGTTTGTTGATGACCATTCTACCTTGGATTTTCTAAGTTCCAAGTGTTTTAATACATTTAAAAAAAAATCGGGATACATATTTCTTTATACAGGAAAATCGCTACCGAACAATTTCGTAGTGATTTTGGAACCAGGAAAATTGCTACAGAACAATTTTGTAGTGATTTTGTGACATGGCGCCCAAGTTCTTCATGAACTTTTTGTTCTTGTGACTATGCTTACCCGTGAGCTCCCTCCATGTGGCGTTTTGACATCTTTTAATATGGAGATATATCGCATATGCAAAAGGAAATCTTATGACATATGTTAATATACATCGATATCTCATTAACTTAGAGTAACCCATAGGCTTATCTTCATGGCCTTGTATATTAGTGTTGAGTGCTGACTAATGAATTATCTCGTGGCTTGAACTTGGATCTAGTCATTGACACTCCATTCCATTTTGTTCCTTTAAACAAACAAAACAAAATATAGCATGAAATCATATGCCCTTGACTGTGCTTGGTTCTTATGTGTTGACTTTGAGACCTGATGGGATGCGTTGCATGAAAAGTAACATTTAAGAAACGTTCATTTAAAATTTTAAACTTGAAACTCCAAGTACCAACATTGGATCGTTCTGGAGATGGGGTTTTCCTTGGAAAAGTCCAAGAACTGTAGACCTGTTCCTTATCATCTATGCAATCCGACCTTGCAAACCTTCTTCTTTGCAAACATCCACAATTTTTTTGTTGTGCCTAATCCATTGGGCTAGTGGAGTCACCATTCAACATCTTATCTAATACTCAAAAGAAATGAAAACAATCTGAATCTTAAAACTCAACAAACCATTGCAAACTAATGCTCGAATACAAGCTTATTTCACACACTGCTTACTCCTACTTCTAACTGGTAGATGCAAACTAATCATGTGTAATCATGCTTCCAATGAAGCCATGATAGCATCCAACCAACTATAAGAGATTATTGAATTTAGATAGAAGTCAAAGAATAATTTAACATTTGCAACAAAAATTTAATTTGCAACACATACTTACAACCACAATCCATTTTGATTCCAAACTCTACAAGGATCAAATTTTCTGAAAACCATGACTCCATGTAAATGGCCACTGGGTCCTACCAATTGTATTGTATCTCCAGCTAACACAAAAGGTCACATTGTTCCTCTGCAAGAAATAGAGCATGAATATTATTTGGGCATTGGCAATCAAAGGCATCAAGGTCATCCTGAATTTGCTCATAAGTTTCTTGAACAACAACAACAACAATGTCATCATGAAAATCAAGAATTTGATCCTCCTCTTACATGCTTCCTTTAGATACATAGATATCATACACTGTCTCCGGCTGTTCATGAATAATGGACTGAATGTCTTCATGAATCTGCTGATCCGATTCTGCCACATCATAAACATCTAGATCTAAAATTTCGAGATGATCATCATATTCATAAAAAATGGGAGCAACATGATAAAACTCTAATGACAAAGATGAAGATTTCTGAAAACTATCATCAGTAGTATGATCTTGAAACAGATTTGGAACAACATCATCTTCTTCCTCAACATTATCATCCTCCTCATCTAAATTTGAAGCAGCAGGTACATAAGGAACAAGATCTAAAGCATCCAAAACTATGCAATCAACGATATTACCATCAATTATATCTTGAAGATATTCTTCTTGGGAATTAGAAATAGAAAGAAATTGATTTTCCTCCATATCTTCATTAATATATTCACTTCCATCCTCACTACTAAAAGAATAAATATGTTGAATATCTAAATGAAATTCTTCACAACAATGCTCAAGAAGAAGTTCCTGAGAAAAATACCTTTCACATTGATGATGGAATGTTATATGAAATTATTTTAAAGAAGATATGCTAGAAGGAGGCAAATATCGGTACCATTCACGAGCATCCCCTTCTAATGAGTAAACAAACATTTTCATGAGCACATATTCCTAATGTATATTTATCTAAGCCATACATTGATGAAATCTAATGAGGTGATTTGAAGGATTATCCTCCTTGCTTTCTCTGAACTGTGGAAGGCAGTCTCCCCAAATATCCATAACAGGAACAACATTAGGAAAACTATCAATATCAAAAAAATTCAAAGGAGCAAACCTTGTAGCCACAATGGCTTTCATTCGATCATTTGATTCCATTCTTTATCTTCAACCAATGAAGTCGCCTATGAATCTTTGAACAATGGAGTCTCCATGGTGAAACATGAGCAGTCATAAGGTGTCCAGCTTCAATTCATTATCCAAAGATAGATCTCTTCGTTTTCGTTCTCCCAGGGAAAATATCTTCACTTATGTCCTCTACAACGATGCCAAAAAATGTTATCACTAAAGTCAGCCCCCTGACTGCTACAAGGGCCAGATCTAGTGCACTTAGAGAATATGATTTTTTTGTGTGTGTTTTGGGTTTATAAGAAAGATAATAAGGTTGGTTGTTGATAGGGTTAAAGTGAAAATATCCAATCAAGTTATGAGGGACAAATGTGTCTTTTGATGCCATAATAACAAGGGTCTCAAAGATTCATTCCAAACTATAAGGCTTTCATTCTCATGTCAAATCAACATAAACAATTCAAAGGGAAAAGAAACATCAATTAAACATTATGTTCAAATGATGAAGAAAATTTTCAGCTCTCAAAGATGGTAGTTTGAAAACTAAAATAACAATGGCATTCCAAATACAACCTTTGCAAAAAAAAAACAGGTGAAATAATATAGTTTTCAACCATATATTTCAATGTTGTTTCAGGAAGAAATGTTTTGATATACAAAATTGTCTTTATTGCATTTGAAATGAGAAGAACAGAGAAAATAAAAATGAAACTGGCCATGAGAAAGAAAAGATCTCATATGGAAAAATGAACCAATGATCTTCTTATTAGTTTCTATTTCATAGGCACAATTACACTTTCAAAACTGATATCTCCCTAGCTATCAATTTACAACGCTTTCGAGCCTCCATATCTCACCTTTCCATGCAATCAATATATACAAATATATAAACACACTCTCCAAAACTTTTAGGAACCGATCTTATTTGAAATATCTAAAATATTTATTAATCTGGAATAGTTGATATAATGCCCATTGGATGTGGGATTGCACTTCCAAATGTTGCCTTGATAAGTTTTTGATTGCCACATGTATATGACTTTTCAACTATTTTCCTGGTTACACAACTATTTCTCCCAAACAATAGAGAAATTTCAAAAGCCGTCTTCATGTAAAGTAAATGGATTAATTCTAGAAGTGGGTTTTTAATGGTTTTTGAAGATTCATTACCATTTGATCGAAAATGGAGCCCGAAATTCGCTTCCTGAAGATGTCGAATCCGGATTCTAATTAATTGTTGAATTATGCCAAAAAAAATTTAAAAGAGTCTTCATCTATGAAGAATTTTCTGCCATCTTTATGTTGTAATTGTTCATTATTGGAGTCTCTTGAAGATGTAGATCTACCAACTCATTTCATAAAGTTTGCTTTGAATGGAATTAATACTTGTTGTATATTTCGAGTTGCCTCAAATCTGGGTATAGTTTGTTGATGACCATTCTACCTTGGATTTTCTAAGTGTCAAGTTTTTTAATACCTTTAAAAACAAATCGGGATACATATTTCTTTATACAGAAAAATCACTACTGAACAATTTCGTAGTGATTTTGCAACCAGGAAAATCGCTACGGAACAATTTCATAGCGATTTTGTCCAGCACAATTTCGTAGTGATTTTGCAACCAGGAAAATCGCTACGGAACAATTTCATAGCGATTTTGTCCAGCACAATTTCGTAGTGATTTTTTGACATGGCACCCAAGTTCTTCATGAGCCTTCTGTTCTTGTGACTATGCTTACCCGTGAGCTCCCTCCATGTGGCATTTTGACATCTTTTAATATGGAGATATATCTCATATGAAAAAGGAAATATTATGGCATATGTTAATATACATCAATTTCTCAAGAACTTAGAGTAACCCATGGGATTATCTTCATGGCCTTGTATATTAGTGTTGAGTGCTGACTGATGAATTATTGTGTGGCTTGAACTTGGATCTAGTCATTGATACCCCATACCCTTTTGTTCCTTTAAACAAACAAAACAAAATATAGCATGAAATCATATGCCCTTTACTGTGTTTGGTGCTTATGTGTTGACTTTGAGACGTGATGGGCTGCGTTGCATGAAAAGTAACATTTAAGCATCTTTCCTTTAAAATTATAAACTTGAAACTCCAAGTACTAACACTAGTGTTCCTCCAATTTGTGGAAACATTGGGCAGGCATTCACCCACAGGGGTGTACCTAGATTGGGTTGCAGACCAAGGGAGATAGGATACATTTATCACAAGGGCGTACTTATGGTAAATGGGCCCAAGCATAGTTGACCTTCCTTGATCATGACAATGAGTGATATGGACTCAATGTGCTTGAGGTGTAGAATGTCTCCCTCGTTGAGAAGGATTGTTGATGTTTGGACAACATCGAGAAGAAATTTTCATAGATTAATAATTAATAATATAATTAATAATTATTATTAATATTATTAATATATATATACTGATAATAATAATAAATAGTTATTATAATTATTAGAGACACGTCCTTTCATGGATGGTCACCATATGTACCTTTAGGTTCTCTATATATTTGGCACATTCCTCATTGTAATAATCAATCAATCTCATGTACATCATATACAATATTATATCATATCATCTCAACTTTTGGATCTAAGAAGGCTTTCTTTTGTTGAAAGGATCGGTGCAACAATGAAAGATAATTAAATTATTCAAAGTAGATGGGGTAAATGAGAAAGATGGAAAAGTGGAAAAAGCTTAGAGAAAAAGTGTTTTTCTAGCATCTAAGGAATGCAGTGCGGTCTTAGACAAGCGGATTCCATATGACATAAAGTCTTAATATCTTGTTTTACATATAGGGGATGATATCCTTAATCCCATGCTAAATCAAAGAAAGGTCAGTGAAAATAACAATAAGTTTTATGTTATTTGAAAGCATTAGAAGCCCACATTTAAGAGAAATATAGGATCATGGATGATTTGAGGGGCTAAATTTCACTCATGGGCTAATTTTCCATAGTTTTTCCAAAAATGAAATTCGCTATTTTAAAAATGATTCGCCCAAATTCTATAAGATAAAATTATTTTACCTTAAAAATAACCAAAATTTTATAAAAACTATATAAAATCCTTAGAAATTTGAATATTTTTACAAAAATATCGCCAAATATTTATAGTTGGCATATGAAGGATTAGTAAGATTCGCCAAGGTTTCTACATTTAAAAATAAATTTCCATCCTTAAAATCATCCCTGTATAGGATATACAATTGCTAGTGCAGAGTTGGCATTAAAGGTCAAGATAAGTTGTTTGGTCTTTTTGTCTCACATGCTGAAGAAATATCTAAATTTGAATTAAAATTTAAGACGAAACCAAGAACCAATGTATAACTGACACAGATTCAATGTTTATCAAAAAAATATACTAGGTTAGAAATGGATAATGAGGGATATAAATCAACTAAACAAGAACAAAATGAAAAGAAGGAAATTTATATGGTTTAGTATCAACCTTGACAAAACAAGTAAAACAAGAACAAAATGAAAAGAAGGAAATTAATATGGTTTTCTATCAACCTTGACAAAAAGAAGTAAGACAACCACCTGACACAATTTAATTCTCCCATATCCAATGTGAGCATGATAAAACAACAAGTGAAGGAAATTTTCTGCAATGTTGAGAAGCTACTTCTTGGCAAGTTTAGAAAGTCACCTATCTTGAAGGGTTATGAAGTGTTGAAAAGGTTAGCATTGCAAGTGAACAATGAAATAAGGAACATCCTTATCATATTTTCCATCAAGTCAAGTCAGCTAGATCAATTTCCATTTGTAATGAGAAGGAAACAAATGATGTTGTATAATCTCAACACATCTAATGGAAATTTACTTGTATGAATCAATGAAAATATTGAGTTGTAAAAATTATGTTCAGATTTGCGAGAGTTGTAGTATGAATGTGAACATCATATTCATATACTTTCACTCCATATTCAATGTTGTGGATATTTTATCATAGTTGTTATCATATAAAAACTATCTATTTGTTGTTATAGTACCATGCACAAGGACCTATAGAGGAGAGGGCTCATAATTATAGTATAAAGTGGATAACCGTCGATGACATATACCCAGGTGTGGTGAATTTCCTCTCACTATCAACATTGAAGAAAAACAAAGGATTCACTTATATAAATGGATACCATGGATGTCGTTGCTTCACTTTGATTTTATTGACTGAATAAAATAAATTTCTTTATCTACACTTAGACAAAACATTTTAAAATAAAAACAATGTAACATACATAAATAAATTTAAATATAATAATGATAATAACAACCATAATAATAGTAATTCAATAACACACCCATTCACCTCATGGCTATCAACATATATGTATACATTATTATAAAATCAAATATAAGTATAATAATAATGATAATGACCATGATAATAATAATTCAACAACATACACCCTTTTCTTTTTCCAACAGGAAAATTTCTCGATTATATATTTATAAATAATTTGTGCTCATAACAAAGAGAATTACAAAACACATCCAAGTAGTAATATTTGATGTACTTCCTCCATAGGAGGTCTTTCAACCAACATGAGGAAGAAGTTCATAATAGGAAGCAGTGCGATGAAATTCATGCCAACAAATGTTAGAAGAGACCAAGGAAGGGGTCAATAGAAAGAGTAAGATGAATATTCTATGTTCAGAAAATAATCTTGTTTTCATGTAAAGAAAGTCTGCTGAGGAAAATGGATTGTAATATGATATTAGCATAGGGATATGGATAGAAGCAGTCCCTCATGACCATCTATCCAGAGGTTGTATGTGATTATTCCCACTTTTTTCTGAAGCGCTTCCTTTGAGAGGTGGTCGGCAGATTTGTTATGGTCATGGTGGGTATGGATGTAGTTGAGCTTCTTAAATGTAGTTTGCAGATTTTTGATTCTATCTTTCCACACAAGTAGGGAGACAACTTGGAGGTCTCCCCTATTTCTCAGCCACTCTATGACTATTCTGGAGTCCTCCAAAACCTGGAGGACATCAATATGGAGTCTAGAAGCCAAAAGATGTGTGGCCCAGGTGCCCAAAAGTTTTTCCCTGGTGTTGGTGCCCGGGCCACAGTTGTATGTCCATTTGTAATAAAAATTATGTGTGAGTTTTATTAATCCTCTAGCTCCACTTCTAGTTCCATTTACCAATGTTGCACCATCAAACCAGCCTGTGGGAATAGCTTCAAGTGTTGGTTTTTGTTTGCTGCAGTATAGTCTTGGTTTGTTGGCATGTGTGTCCATCCAGGAATGGTATAAGACAAGTGATTTGTGTGCAGCTTCTCTTGTTGATGGGATAATATTATTGAAAATGGTTGAATTTCTTTCCAGTCAAACTGCCCAGCATATGAAAGACGAGAGATATGTATGCTTTTGCTTAAAGCTAGTCCACTTTTCAAAGCAATCTGCTATCTTGATTTCGTCCAAGGTGGATTATAAATTTAGTGCCGAGCCAATGATATTCCACAATTGTTTGAAGAAAAAACAATCGATGAAAAGATGGTCAATCGATTATGAATCGTGTTGGAAGAGCTGACAATAACTTGGGCCCATCCATCCTTTTCTCAAGAGAATATCCCAAGTATTCAATTTGTGCTCTATCAACAACCAAGTGAAAAACTTTACTTTGGGTGGTATGCACCAGGACCAAAATTGATTTTTCCAGCCATTGAGATTTGTGAGCCAGTGCGAGTTAGAAATCTCTACATAAACATTTTGAGCAGTGAGGTTACCTAAGTGGTCGCCCCCCGACCATTGGAGTTGATATTCTGTGGCGGTGAGATGAATCTTGAGTTGTGAGAGTGCCTAGAAGTATTCTTTCCATTCTCGGGTTGCATCAGCTGTGATTCCAAGGGATATTCTGGGTATCCAGGAGTCAGGCAAGGCATCTTATCTACAAGAGTTACGAATTTGAAATAGGTAGTTGATATTTTTTATTTTCAGATATGATATCAAATGTGGTGAGAACGTAACAAAGGCATCCATCCCTAGGATGCAGTCATGAACAAGTTCAATCGTATGCCCCGAGCCAGGGCGCCAACAGAGCTTAGAAGTGATCAAAAAAATTTCTTTCAGTATATTTTTCCAGAAGAGGGAGGTCGTTATGGGGGTTTCCGTCTATGCCATGAGCCAACTACTGACAGTATGGTGGTAGAGGTATTTTTCTAAGATTACAGCATGTCAAATCCCTAGTTTGATCAGGACATGCCAGAGAGTGTTGGCAACAAGAGCTTGACTAAAAATGTGTGGGTTCTGAATCCTCCATCCTCCCTTTTTCTTTGGTTTGGCGAGAGTAAGCCAACTATGGAGATGTTGGCGAGTGTGATCTAGACAACTGGACCAAAAAATGGTGAACATCATCTTCTGTAGTTTTGTGATAACCTCATGGCTATCAACATATATGTATACATTATCATAAAATCTCTTGCAAAACATCTATATAATATTTATTTTATATGTAGATAACATATTATTTTATTATTCAATTATTTTATTTTATATGTAGATGACATATACCTAGGTGTATAGAGAACGACTATTCAATACTCTAGGGTTATTGTGAATTTCTTCTCACTATTTGAAGAAAAAAAAAAAATCACTTGTATAAATGGATATATATGGATGATGAAAGTTTAGTTCGATAAATAAAATATTTTTTTTGTCTACATATAATATAAGAACAAAACATTTAGAAAGAAAAGTAATTTAACATACATTAAAAATAGATATAAAATTATAATAATGATAATAATAATAATAATAATTTAACAACATGAAATATATAGATATAAATATAAATATAATAATAGTAATAATAATAATAATAATTTCAACAAAATGAATCACATATTTCACCTTATCAATATGAACATATATGCAGAAATTATCATGAAAAAATACTAAATGTAAAACATTTGGACAACCTCTATCCTCACTATGTTCACTCCACCCTCTTATTGGTCCCTGTCGTAGGCGTAGAGGGACTATAGCGATCAATAATTCGTTGACTACATATTAGTTTGTCCTTTGACCATAAATATTTGCATAATACCTATTGTTGGAGCTAGAGAATTAAAAGCATATATTTTTATATAATAAAAAGTAGCATATATGTACTAATCTGATTGGATAAGAGATTGGAGGTCTTATTGATGGCTTCACTATTCCCAATGTTTTATATGGAAACATGTCCAAACTTTTTCTCGTATACAGTCTTTTTGAATAATACATTTTTCCTATGTATTGCTTGAAGGTGGATTAATGCTAGAATTAGTTCGAATATTTGTGTTAGCATTTTCTGCCACCTTAATATATCTGTAAGTTTTTATTTGTACTAATCATATTGAAATGTTTTGATATCCAAGCTTTATAGTGATTGCGAATTCCAAATTTTATAATGTCCTTGCCACATGTATTTGTATTGAAATGTATTCACACTTATTTTGAGATGCCTCAACAGGCCTGACAACTTAAATGTTTACATGACGCGAGGTCCTCCAACAAGCTTGACAACTTAAATGTTTGCATACCATGAGGTCCTTAGACAGCCTGACAGCCTTAAATGTTTATCTAAATACGCTTCTTGGAGTACATTTTTCCTCGAAAATTTCCATACAATGTTACAGTGAATTTGCACAGTGTTGTTTTCCACTGCAAGTTGAATAGCCATTGTATGTTTCATCCTTCTTCTACCTTTGCAATGCAATTTCATCATCGTTGAAGCTACATACATTGTTTACTGGTTCAGTGAGTCCTTCTTCTTCGTTGGTTCGTCGATTGCTGCTTGTTGTTGTTTCATTCTCGATTTGACATGCGCTTCTGCATTTCATCATTTTGGAGTAAGTTTCCATGCCATGGTTTCATTTTCTATTCCTTTTTTGTTGTTCAGTGTTTGCAGTTTGCAAGTAAGAATTTTTTCTTATTTGTAGTGGCATGGTTGTCGTATGTGTTCGGTTCCTTATGTTCTTCGGCTGTAGTTTCGTAATCGTTGGAGATACATATGTTGTTTACTGACTCGGTGGTTCTTGTTGGTTCGTTGGTTCGTGGGTTGCTGGTTCTATTTGTTTGGCTTGGGTTTATGCTTTGGGTCCCTAGGGGTGCATTTCATACTATTCATGATTTCTCGTTGGTTTGTTGCTTGATGTTTTCTTTTGTTTGATTTAGCCTTGCAGGGTTGGGGTCCAGCGCCGATGGTTGGATATTTTTTTTTTTTTTGGATTATTATTGTTTTTTGGGGCACTTTACGGTGTTCATCCCCTGCACCCACGAGTTGACATGAAGTTGTGTCATTTTCCCTATCTACCAAGGTCGATATTTGTTATGCTATGAGATTTTGTTGGTGCTTGAGTGCTGACATGAAAGAAAATAGTTGCATGCAAAGTTGTTCGAGGATTACATGTGAAATTGCAATATCCACTATTTTTTTGTTAGAATAAAGCATATGCAAGGTACATTTATAAACCATGTATGGTCAGATGTGCCCATATGACATTACATGTTCTTTCTCCTCTACACAGACTGGTTTGCACATGATACAATTTGTGTTGTACTTGAGCTATGATATGTACAACAAAGATTCTGCAAGATTATATTTCGATCTCTGGAAGCATGTCTGTGTAGTTTTCCATGGAAAACCAAAAACTTGTATCATGGGAACAACAGTCTATGTAGAGGATAAAGAACATGTATTTCCATTGGTGGAAGCATATCAGGATAATTTTCCATGGAAAACTAGAAATCGTTTAACTACGTCCATGCAATTTCATAATATTTTGTGGCTTGTAATATATTTTGGGCATGGAAAAAAAATTTACATGTTTACAGCTATGGATGGAGTAGCACAATGGTTCATGTTTTTTCCTATATTCTAGATTGTTTGTTGAGTCTCTTTTACTATATGTACATATTTCTTGTTCTCTGGTGCATACCAGCTTCCATTCATGTTCATTGTATTTTTTGCGTTCCCACATTCAAAAAAAGAGAATAGTTGGAGAAAACAACAGAGTCTTGACTACATCGGTTGAAGAGGATATAAAAAGGTGCATGCTTGTACTATTATTTTGTATTGTGTTGTTTTTGTATTTAATTTATTGTCTGTATATGTGTTCACTTAGTTTATTATATGTACATGTTGCGTGCCTTCCTACTTGGTAACTTATGTTCATTACATGCCTTCCTACATACTAACCTGCTAATTCATGTCTGTTGTGTTTTCGTTGCATTGCTACATTTAAACAAACAGAGTGGTCGGAGATGAAGATGGGATATTTTGCGGGTAAATAACCCTATTTGTTTTTCTTTTACATGTTTGTCTTCATTAGAAGTTATCTTCAATACATGCCTTCCTGCATACTAACCAACTTCATGTCCGTTGTGTGTTCGCTACATTGCTGCATTTAAACGAACAGAATGGCTGGAGAGGACGATGGAATCTTTGGTGGGTAAATAGACATGTTTCTCTTTATTTTAGATGTTTGTATTCATACTAACTTGCCTTCATGCCCATTGCATATTTGGCATTGCTGCCTTGGAAAAAATAGGTTTCTTGGATAGAAAGATGAATTGTTTTGTGCAACAGCAGAGGGTTCTATGGTACAATCTTTTAAAAGGTATACCAACCATGCTGGTAAATTAAATATACAAACTGGGTGGGGGAATATAATATTATACTTGAAAATTATGGCTTGGAAGAAATGGGCCTTTCTTCCCTCCCTATTTCTACTTTTTCCATTTTCTATTATCCCTTTTGTTTTATAATTCATCTGCTTATTGTTCTTTCCAAAAATGCCTTGGTGCGTTGGTTGGCAGACTAACGGTTTCACATCTATGGTCGCACTTCTACCTTATTCCATAGTTACCCACTTTGTCAATTGCGGGTGTCGGGCTGGCAGGTTCAAGATTTCTCCCCTGGCTTCCAGGGTTTGCGATATACAGATTGGTCGTGGTGCTTGCCCTCACTCCCTGTTTACTATTAAACATTTTTCCAGTTAAAAAAATCAAATGCATACAATTTTACGATTATTTAGTCCTTTTGATGGAAATTATACACTGCATATGCTTGTTTAGTCCTGATGTTCATCTGCACTTGCTTGCATCAGAAAAAGTTGGACTAGTGACATGAGCATGAGCAATCATTCATCCCAGACATCAATAGACCGACAAGGCCAAAGGTAAAGATGTATATGCTCTGCTATTACTATGTTTACCAAACAAATATCCTCAGCTATATATTCATCTATGGCATGGTGAATATGTTGATGTCATCTGCAATACATGGTTTGAAATTCACAAGAAGTATCAACAAGTACAAGCGAGACGCCAAATATGCTGCATGTTTCGTAGACTAAGAGGTGTGGTTGCAAAACTCTTGCTCCATAGTTCATCGAAGCTATGTGTGTACTTGTACATTTATGCTAGTGAAAGAAGAATTCAAAAAAAAAATGCACAGTATCATTCACTTTAGTTTCCCTGTTCAAAAAATGTCACCAGGTCTAGAGTTGTAACATTCAAAGTACTATCAATAGAGGGCTTGAACAATCGCCAAACTGGACAAGTGTTCTTCGGGGACATAATGGTCGTCTATAGCACCTACTTGGACAAGGAAAACAAAAGTAGATCCATTATGCGTACTGACATGACAGACAAGGAGGCCATGATGATAGTGACACTAACTATTCCTGCACAACTTGTCCAGAAACATGCAGAAAAGATATTGCCAGGTAATGGGATATCCATTACAAATTTTAATATATTGCCCAAAACATTATATGACCATGGTGATTGCGATTGAATTATTTCTCTCAACGAAACAAGTATTGCGGAAAAAAATTTCGTTGTTTGTTTAGAATATCGTTTCGTCACAAACTCAACTATCAGCTAGCTTGCACAGAGCACTGACATTTACCCAATCAGGATGATTGGCGCAACTGTCACACTGAAAATAAAAATTGGCTCGCAACACATTCTCCATATAAAGGATGGAGAGTCGGACAATGAAAAGGAAATGGTATAGCTTTTCATATTCAATTTTGTCCTTTATTTCGCATGTGCATGTATCTCGGGTAAGTTACTCAAATATTTCATTGTTCCATGTTGCAGCTGCAATTGTTTGATACGTATTCAAATTTGTTTTCATCAATGGAGCAACAATTGCTTAAAGGGTAGATTCCACTTATGCTCTTCAAAAATATAACAAAGAAAAGGGATGTTAGAGAAAGGATCTTTCGGACAACCCAGGCAACGTATGTAATAGAGTTGTGAGCATATATAGTACAGGATCTGAAGAAAATAGCTATCTCTACAACTTTTGTGCGTATACATCCAAAACATCATCCTCATTTTGCTTATAGAAATAGCCTTGAACAATTTTTTGTGGCCTGTTTTATTTATTTATTATTTTTTTAAGGGGACGNTGTAGTTGTGTATTATGTTGTTCAATGTATTAATTCCTATGCTCATATTCCTAGGTTGAAGGTGTTTTAGTTGCAACCAATGTGTACTCGACCCCCTTTGAACCTGTATGTGCAAAATGCAACTCTCCTTCTTCTACCTCCGCTTTGATAAGTGATGATACGATTGATTGTCTGCGATGCAGTGAAAAATGTCCATATATATATGGACATTGCGTCAATGTTGTCATCTGAAACATGGGCAACAAAACCATGCATTGTACAGTTAGGAAGCCTCTGTTAGAAAATGTGCTTCCTAAGTTGGTAGAGTTGTCGTATGAAACGTATCTACAGAAAAAGGAAAGCAATGTCTACATGTTGTGGGACCTTCGGATAAACAACAAATTCACCTTAAATGAGGACAATGCAATTTTTCATATTGGCTGAAGAAGGGATATATATATATATATATATATATATATATCAAACTTTGTCAGGAAACGAAAATACCCCATGTGTCTCTGTAATATTTCTTCAACATCCAGATGAGTGTTCGTTGGACTCGGCTAGTTGGGATTGCACGGGCATAAGATTGTTCAGTCCAAAAAATGGAAAGCATGGCAACAAACCCCATATATCCCATGGTCTTGGTTATTTTCTACTAGGAACATATACCAGATGCAAGAGAAAACGAATGTGGCGACGTCTTTTCTTTGTATATCAAATTGTTTGGTGCAAAGGTGGATGCGTCTGACTCTATGGATGTAACAATCCTAGTTGAATACATGCTTAGGGATTATTAAGTAAAATTAATTAGATAATTAATTGTCCTAATAAAGTTTTAATTAAACAATGATTAGCATTAATAGTATTAATTAACTATTTATTGTTTAATTAATTGTTTATAACTTTTGATTAATTAATTAATTACATATCACATTCAATGACATGGGTAATAAAGTTAAGGGGATTAATAATTTTAATTTATTTAATTAAATGCTTTACGTATGCGGAAGGGGATAAGACATTAAAGAAGGGGATAGGATATTAATGAAGGGGATAAGACATTAAAGAAGGGGATAAGATATTAAAAGGGGAGATAAGGAAATTAATGAGGGGGAGGAGAGTCGGTGAAGGAGGATATGATGGGGAAGAGTCCTACGAGAGAGGGAGGATTATTATTCTTTTGGAGGCAGGAAGCATTTTGGGGAGGAGGATATTTCTGTGGGAGATTTTTCTGTGGAGATCTCTAGTGTGAGGAGTTTGGTTTTGGGGTTTTTTTTTTGGTGAATCAGAAGCAGAGGGCACCGGCTTGCTGGGGGTTTGGGGCACGGGGGCTAGGATATCCTTACGGTATCCTAGAGCTAGGGATCCGGACAGACTGCTCCTAGCTGGCAGGGAGTAAAACTCGGTTTTGGGCAGTGTTTGACACGGTTTCAACTTCAACATTCGACCAACAGAGCAGTGAGATTTAGCATCAGAAGCAGGTATTTTTATTTATGAATTGCGGAGTTATTTTCATGCTGTAGATAGATTTTAATTTTTGCAAAATATTTATGCTTATATGATGTGAACGAATAATTTGCGTATGAGAAGGGAATTATATGTTAAATTGTATTTAATTCTATATTTAATTAAGTACGGTCACTACACATGGTATCAGAGCTTCAGTTTGAAGCACTGGAGCCTTAAGGGCCTATCCACCTACCCGCTTGTAAGAAGGAATAAGGAACTGTTCAACACTAACCCAGAAATTTAAATAACCCCTAATTGGTTATATTGAAACCCTTTTCCCTAAAATCCTAAACAATCCCTAAATAATATGTATATGAAAATATATATGTAATTGTAAATATAAATTAGGGCCAAGCTTAGACTCAAAGCTCTAGCTCCACTAACCTGCAAAGCAATACCCAAAAATAAATATCAGACACATGAATAAAAAGGCACCTGTTCTATTAATTTTTCCCCTTTGAAAACCTGCTAACAATAGAAAATTTAAACTTGAGAATAATTATATGGCAATTCCACTGTTTAATAGGTACAATGGCTACCAGACAATTGGAACAAAATATATATAAAAAAAAAAACTTCCAACCATGAACTTTCCTTTTCAAGTAATGAGCTACTAATTCTTCATCCGTTGGTGAAATCTAAACCCGGGAGGCAAAGACATAGGGGCCATTCCAACTAAATCTCTACGAAATTTTAGGGTTTCAACCTACAAAACTCAAAAAAAAAAAGAGAGACTATAAAGCTGGCTAAATTGCCCATGATTGCACATGTTATAAAAAAAATCTAAGAAAGAAATTGATCCAAGTATGTATGTTGGAATGGCATATATAACACGGAATGTGTTGTAACCTTTAAGAGGAACATAAATTGTAAAATGAGGAGAAACTTGTAAAATGGTACTGAATAAATTCGGCTAACTAGATTTAAATACACAGGGAGAGAAACTAGAAGCCACCATTATGTTGTTCGGACTTTGTAAATATACACCTCCATAAACAAAATCAATAGCTAACTGATAATCACCGCATAGAGTGAAAGAAATCGTTGTTAACAAAATAAAAATTCAATATATTCAAAAATAGTTGTAAATAATCAAAATATGATATAATAAAAGTGAGAAACAACTAGCAACATTGATCATGGAGGAAGCTAAAAGGTTACATCTGCAAGCTGATAGAGAAGGTGTGCATGTTTACCTAGAAAAACCAAATGTGCAAGGACGGCCCAATTCACGGTTTCTGACTGCAACAGTCTGTTCTGTGCAGCAACCAAACTGCATGGCAGAAGTTAATGAAATGTGGCACCTCAGAGAAAAGGAGTTGGAACTTGAGAAACATCTGCATAGTCGTAAATATTCATCTGAGAATCACAGAAGCTCCAAATTTGAAAGCTCAAGGAATAATTTGGAGGGTGGGTGTAATTCAAAACATATAGCATACACAAGTTCCAAGGAGGTTGAGGGAAAAGGAAATGATTTAAGTGGCTCAGAAAATGCCCATTCCTCAAAAATGCCAGATTTTTCTGAAAAACATCAACACTATTCAACCAAGAGAAAGAAAGTACACAGGGATGAAATGGATTTTGTAGAATCAGGAGACTCATTTGAAAATAATGAAATGTTTGGTGGCCTTGAAGATGAGGGTCTACTAGATGAAGAGATTGATGACTTCCTACATTCAAGGGCCAAGCATGGTAGGGGAGTTGTAGGGTCACGAATGGATGAAACAAGACCCTACCTTATGTCTCATGAAGGGAAATCATCTTCTAAAGTTCTTTCAGATATGCGACTGAAGGAAGACTAGGAGCAACGTATTATTGGACCAAGTATGCCACCTTTCACTAAGGCTTATGGATGTGTTGTTGGCCTGGAGAAATCAAAACCTGAGAAATATAAAGATAAAGAGAGAAGGGATTGAGCTAAATAGGATTCAAAAATGCACAAGCATATAGATAGAGAGATCAGAATAACAAAATCAAAGAAAACACAGTGAGAAACCTACCCATAAAAGGGCAAACAAAGAGAGCCAGCGAAAAGTTAGTCTGGTCATTCTCTTCCCTGGCCCATCTATCTTGATTTCGTTTGATATTGGGATATGCTAATCAGAGGCAAGAAGTGAAAACACAGTAGAAAATCTATCCATTAAAGAGCAGAGAGAGGCAACGAAAAATCAGTCTAGCCATTTCATTCACTGACCCACCTGTTCTTCATTCGTTTGGATTTGTGTTGTTGGGGTGCGCCAAGCTTGCGTTGTAGTGAAATGCACAAGTGATGCTCGAGGGCCCCAGTAGCAAGCTATTGTAAATGGGCTCTCCCCCCCTAAAAAAAAAAAATACACCAAATCCAAGGGATGAGCCCACAAGGGGAATTACTTGCTCAACGCGTTCGCGAGCTACCTCTAATCGCCCAAACGCTCAGAGTGCCAAAACCGCATGGAGGAGGAGCTCACCAGGGGTTTTTACTTTGAAAAAATTCCCAGCCTGTATATTGTATAGTCGCCTCCACTCTCCACAGATAAAAACTCCCAAGAAACAAATTACCAAAGAAATATGCAGAGAGAACGGTCATGGCGGCCGACCGCGTAGCCAAAAGAAAATGACGGGAATTGTAGAGTTAGGGTTTAGTAAAGGAAGGCACTGGAGGAAGCAAGGCGGGCACGTGTAATCCATTCGTGCCCGCACTTGTTTTTGGTTTCTTTAATAACTTTTTTGATTTTTTTTATATTTTATTAATTTTTTTATATATTTATTATTAAATTTTGTGTGTTCGTTTATATTTTTTATTTATTTATTATTTTAGTGTAAAAATAGTTTAGGTTAATTTATTTTAAATTAATTTAGGATAATTTAGTATAAAGTGATTTTTTTTTTAAGATAATTAAGTAACTTTAAAATTATTAGTGTAACTAATTATCAAAAAAAAATTAATTTAATTAATTGTATATTTAGTGTAAAGTAAACTACATTAAAGTTAATTAAAATGTTAGAGGGTCCATGGGTTTTGAACCCAAGACCACCCACCAAGCGAAGCGCCTTAAGAAAATCACTAACACCAACAGGCCACACATATCACTTTTACAAATAAATTCACATATAAATAGTTTAATTATCAATAGTAGCAAAGTACTATCTTGAAGAATAATCTCTGATTATCCAAGCACCAAGCTCATGAGACTGTACACACAACTCATCGAGCCAAGCGCCAAGTACTTCCACTCCATTCCACCAGTCAAGGTCAAACACTAAGTTTCAATGCATCGCCTCAGGCTCACTACATCATACGACCACAAGTCAGGAAGCAATACATAACCATAGCGCACAAGCGCTAAGTTCCAATGCCGAAATCCACTCTACAATCCTTAAAGACTCGCACTTGCAGCCACCGAGATGCGCAATTCAATGCATATGTAAAACACACCTAGGAAAGCTCACGAGTCAAGCGTCGAAGGATAATTAGTTGTAAGAGAAAAGTTTAAGGGACTTAGACTAGGACAAGCGGGAAGGAGGCGACATACGCACTAGGAGAGTAAGCTAGAGGAATTGGAGAGTATGGCGCAAGGCTAGCATAGCTACCAGGCAAGGGAGTCAGTAGTTTTCTTAGGCGAAGAAATCAAGCTTAGATGCTTAATCCTAATCCTAACCCAACTAATCCCCTAAAGAGAGTAACGTCTGTTTACAGACAAGTAAAGAAAAACTTACGCCTAACCCTGCTTCTAGTTTAAGTAGCACCAATTTGAAACATCCTTAAACTCACCCTGACAACTTTGGTTGATGCAGGTTAAATCATACAGGATGGTTAGGACTTGAGGGAATCAAGGCAGAGGAGCGTCGTTGCAGGCACCGCCAACACCGCCAATGCCGCCACCACCATCGCCCGAACTAGCTCTCATACTGCGCTCGTTGGAGGCCATAAATGAGACTTTAAAGGGGAAACAACTAGCAGGGACCGAAGTGTAACCCCCACCATCTAGAACAGGTAATCTAGAAGCATCAAGGGATTCAGGGGGAGGACCTCCACCCAAATACATCATGCAAGAATTGCAGAAGATCAAATTTCTAGAGTTTGACGGGGGTCGCACCAGTGAATGCGCAAAAGCATGGTTGGAAGGCATGACAAGGTGTTTTGCTTTAAGGGACTATGCATCCAACTCAAAGGAGAAAATCACAATTTTTCAGTTAAGAGATAGTGCCTTGAACTGGTGGGGCAACCTGGAAAGACAACTACACCTTACCCCAGACACAGTATCTTGGGAACTTTTCGAGGAGAGATTCCGAAGGAAATATCTTCTTGCGTACTATGAGGAACAACAGGTAGGGGCATTTCATGCCTTAGTACAGGGAAACAGAACTATAGAAGAATATGAGATCCGATTTATGGAATTGGTCAAATATGTTTCGTATATGGATAATGACCAACGACAGGCAGAGCACTTCGTCTATGGATTGAACCCTAAGATAAGAGCTATGGTGCAGATGTGGAAACCGTCTTCAGTAGCAGAAGCAATGGAAAATGCACGTTACGTGGAAGAACACATGAAATTAAACGGAGGTACGAGACCGACCTTTCTGCATCATCCTGGATTTGTAGGGAAGGCCCCTAGGACATTTTCTAGGGGAGGGGGCTCAAGGCCACCTCCATATGGTAGCATAGTTTCACCAAGGATAGTAACCGCAGGGATTTCAATGGCAGCAAGTGTAGCATCTCGTTCATCACCAACGACGCAGACAGGTCCACGACCATCTCAGGGAACAGCTAGTAGGGGCAGGGGTTCCAGGGGAAGTAACTCATTTCAGAGACAGTCACATAACAGTGTGTAGGTTCAATCTCGTGTTACCTGTTGGGGATGTGGAGGACCCCATTACTAGCGTGACTACCCAGAGTTAAAATCAGGATTCACACATAGAGAAGGGAAGGCCCCGATGGGAAGAGCAAGTAGCAGCCACCAGATTTACACAATGGTTAATAATCGTCAGGCCGAACATCAATCCACGATGGTGGAGTCATCAAGTATGCTAAATCATATCAATGTTAAGATTTTATTTGATTCTGGTGCTACAGATAGTTTCATTTCACCTTTTGCATTAGAAAAGAGTGGGTTGGCAGCCTACGAGCATGATGACTTTAAACAAGTGAAGATGGCTTCGGGAGAAAAACAAGCAGTAGGACCTAGTGTTGATAATTGTATAGTAGACTTGGGAGTGTGCACTACTAGGCTAAAGGTATACGTCACTGCTCTCAGGGCATATGACCTAATCATTGGAATGGATTGGTTAGTAGCTCACCGAGATTTGGTAGATTATTTCGCAAAGAGGGTGCTTTGTGTCGATGATGAGGGAAGGCCGGTAGAGATCCAGAGTGTACGGAGAAAAGTGTCATTACGCTTTATATCAACTATGAAGGTTAAGCGATGCTTGAGACAAGGGTGTCGATTATATGTAGTGGAAGTAGTGAAATCCAAATGCCTAGAGTGTCAACAAGTGAAAGCCGACCACCATCACCCGGCAGGCCTCTTAAAACCACATGATGTTCCTATGTCCAAGTGGGAAGTCATCTCTATGGATTTTGTTGTGGGGTTGCCGCTCACATCTCATAGACACAATGCCATTCTTGTGATAGTTGATAAGTTAACCAGGAGTGCTCATTTTATTCCGGTCAGAGATGCTTACGATGTCACTGATGTGGCACATGTGTTTATAAGCGAGGTTATACGTTTGCACGGGATACCTAAGAAGATCATTTCAGATAGGGACTCCAGATTCACTTCTAGGTTTTGGAAAAGTTTGCAGTCAGCGTTGGGGACTCAGTTGAACTTAAGCACAGCTTATCATCCTGAAATAGATGGGAAAACCGAGAGAGTAAATCAATTCATGGAATACATGCTAAGGATGTATGTCATGGATAATCAAACCCAGTGGGAGAAGTACCTACCTTTGGTCGAGTTTGCCTACAATAACAGTTTTCATAGCTCCATCGGAATGCCACCCTACGAAGCTCTGTATGGAAGGCCATGCATAACACCATTGAGTTGGGATAGACTATAAGACCGAGTAATAGTTGGGCTAGAATTGATTCAAGAGATGGAGGAATAGGTGATTCAGATTAGGCAGAGACTAAAGGAAGCACAGGATAGGCAGAAAAGTTATGCGGATACACACAGGACCGACCGAAGTTATGAAGTGGGAGACCAGGTTTTCATTCGTATCAGGCCTAATAAGAGTACCATACAGTTCGGGAAGGGGACAAAGTTGTCACCTCGATTTATAGGACCATTCAGAATCTAAGAGAAAATTGGACCCGTTGCTTATCGTCTCGTACTGCCACCTCACTTGCATAAAACTCATAATGTTTTTCATGTATCTGTTTTACATCATTATGTTGCTGATGAATCACATAAACTAAATTGGAAGGAATTTTAGGTATCGAACGTGGGAACTCTCATGGTAGAACCATTACGCATATTGGACCGTAGAGTTCAACAACTCAGGAACCGTCTGGTAGACCAAGTTAAGGTCCAATGGGACAAGTATAGTCCAGGATCTGCTACTTAGGAAGATGTAGAGACATTACGACGAGACTATCCCTCACTTTTTTTGACCACCTCGAGAATGTGTTTCTCAAAGGTGGGGTGTATGTAACACCACCTTTTGACTTAGATAGCCAGGATTTACCTGAGGCCTACTTATATTATTTTCTCTTCACGGTGAAAACTGTTAAATGATACACTTAAACTTTTAAGACATATGAACTGATATGAATGTTTAAATGTTATTAATGATGATGAATATAGTGCGATCTACTATGTGAATGCAAATTTTATGAATTTTTAAATGTTATTGATGATGATGTATATGATGCGACATATTGTGAGAATGTAAATTTTATCAATGTTAAATGTTATTAGAATGATGTTGGATATGATGCAATCTATTTGGTCAATGATAATCTTGTGAATGGTGTCGAAATTGAATTATGGGATATTATGAGATCTATTTCTAACTTGAAAACTTTGATGTTAAGTTGTCGGTACAGGGATACCAAATTGAAATGATGATAGTATGCAATTACATGATGATAATGCATAGAAATGTATGAGTTTGTGTTACAGACTAATCTGCAGGTTATGGGCTATGAAATAGCCAAGGGATAAGGATGATGAAAGTGGATATCATGACCACTAGCCGATAAACATTATGGTATGAATATTTGTATGTGAAATTGTATTGGTTTGGATGCATTGCTATGATATGTGGACCAATGTAGGATTTCAGGTGATGAGACTGCCCAAAAATGAATAAACGATGAAAAAACCCCCAACAACACGGTGCCACTGTATATTCCATTGTAGGGTGTGGAACCTAGTTATGATTAGGAGGGGTGGAGGCATTTCCCACCGTGTATCCTCCGAAACCTAAAGTCATGGGAGGACGGTGTTAGCTCATGCTCTCCAAGACGTGTGATGATGACTGCTAGTTGCCTGCTAGGGAAGCTTGGTTGATATAGTGACACTTCTGCTTACGGGTTCTATTTGGAGTTAGGTTAATATAGTTTACACTCCAAGATAGTCTAGCAGAGGAAGGATAGGAATGGAGATGGAAGTAAGTTAGGGAGGAAGGATGAGTAGAAATAGTTGAGAAAGTATGGAGATTTGTCTTATGGTGGAATTTAATGTTTTCCCTTCTAAAAAGAAAATG
>ML785619.1:91586-113244 GCA_009831015.1 Picea engelmannii | reverse complement strand
TTAATGTTTTCCCTTCTAAAAAGAAAATGTGTATATATGAATATTCATAATTACGTAACTAAACCACAGTTGTCTAAATAAAATTGTTGAACCGGATAATTGTAATTAAAGGATTTCTCAAACATTTGATTGGTTTATTGTTTGTTATAAAGGACTAGTCTTGTTGATTGGATTGGATGCATACCTAAATTACTAAAGGATGATAGTTATTGATTATTAGTACATGCATGAGACTTGTATGTACTAGCTACACATGCATTTATTATACATGTACACTAGTATGTATGAGTTTTCTTGGCTTACTTACTAATAGTGTCGATTATTTGTTATGAATGTGTAAACCATGTTTCTTTTCCTTTGTACCACGAGATACCTTAACTTCGGGACAAAGTTTCCTGAAGGGTGGGTGTATGTAACAACCCTAGTTGAATATATGCTTAGGGATTATTAAGTAAAATTAATTAGATAATTAATTGTCCTAATATGGTTTTAATTAAACAATGATTAGCATTAATAGTATTAATTAAATATTTATTTATTAATTAATTGTTTATAATTTTTGATTGATTAATTAATTAATTAATTAATTACATATCACATTCAATGACATGGGTAATAAATTTTAGGGGCTTAATAATTTTAATTTATTTAATTAAATGCTTTACGTATGCGGAAGGGGATAAGACATTAAAGAAGGGGATAAGATATTAATGAAGGGGATAAGACATTAAAGAAGGGGATAAGATATTAAAAGGGGAGATAAGGAAATTAATGAGGGGGAGGAGAGTCGGTGAAGGAGGATATGATGGGGAAGAGTCCTACGGGAGAGGGAGGATTATTATTCTTTTGGAGGCAGGAAGCATTTTGGGGAGGAGGATTCTGTGGGAGATTTTTCTGTGGAGATCTCTGGTGTGAGGAGTTTGGTTTTGGGGGTTTTTTTTTGGTGAATCGGAAGCAAGGGGCACCGGTTTGCTAGGGGTTTTGGGCATGGGGGCCAGGATATCCTTACGATAACCTAGAGCTAGGGAGTTGGATAGGCTGCTCCTAGCTGGCAGGGAGAAAAACTCGGTTTTGGGCAGTGTTTGACACAGTTTCAACTTCAGGATTGGACCAACGGAGCAACGGGATTTAGGATCAGAAGCAGGTATTTTTATTTATGAATTGCTGAGTTATTTTCATGTTGTAGATAGATTTTAATTTATGTAGAATATTTATACTTATATGATGTGAACGAATCATTTGCATACGAGAAGGGAATTATATGTTAAATTGTATTTAATTAAGTATGGTCACTACAATGGAACCTTGTGGGAACTTGCTTGCGCCCTGTTTGAAGTTTAGTTGGCTCTTGGTTGTGTGCTTCTTCTATCAATTTGTATATCGTGGAACTCCAACTATTGTTTGGAGGACACAGAACAATAAAATTGAATTTTTTAGCCTGCTATCCCGCAAATACAGATAATTTCTATGGCGTTGTGACGCAAATGTAGTATGTGGCTTGTTTTAGTAGTTTTCCTTGATCGGTGAACTTGGTAAAATTAATCTCCTGGAATAATTTGAAATCAACGAATATATACTATGTGAAGTGCAATTGCGCTATCATATCAACAAGAGGCCCTTAAAATTCAAATTGGTCGTTGTTTTAGCATTTTTTCTTAATCGATGAACTTGGTAAAATTAATCGCCTGGAATAATTTGAAATCAACGAATATATACTGTGTGAAGTGAAATGGTGCTATCATATCAACAAGAGGCCCTTAAAATTCAAATTGGTCCTTGTTATGCTTGCGGTGATAGAATTTTAAAAAACCTTCTTTGGTTTCCTTCATTTTTTTTAAAATAAGTGATTTAACATCCTTTGATAATTTTATGTAATTCAATTGTACAATATCAATATTTAATATTAATAATTTAGTATTTGAAAATAATGTTTTTAGATAATGTTAGATAGGATGACCATCCATAAACAATCGCAATCTTGAGCCCACCAGTCTTGGAATCCTTCTGTCAATTTGTATGTCGCAGAACTCCAAGTGTTGTTTGGAGGACACGGGACAATAGAAGTGCAATGTTGATCTAGAGAGCCCGCAAGTCCACCTATCAATTTGTATCTGGGTGCTATTTGTAGGACACAGAACAATAGAGGCTCAATTTTGAGCCCTCCAAGACGAGAACCCGCGATCCAAAAAGTGGCTAAGTATGGAATGAAGGATCCGCGCATGCTCTATAAATCTCATGTCCATACTTTATAAAAGTACATGTTTACTGTGTATTTATCGTTTGTCGGAAAATTTCTAAGTGCGAAATTTGGTGGATGCACGTGTTCATATTTCCACTTACTTTTATATCACTAGCCTGACCAAATTGTACAAACTTTCTTGTCTAATTAAATTCTGCAATATCCATATTTAATATTAATAATTTAGTGTTGAAAATAATGTTTTTAGATCATGTTAGATAGTTGATAGGGATTACCATCCGTAAACAATGACAATCTTGAACCCACCAACCCTGGAGTCCATCTATAAATTTGTATATCGTGGAACTCCAAGTGTTGTTTGGAGGACACAGAACAATAGAAGTGAAATTTTGAGCCAGTCAGCCCGCAGGTCCGCTTGTCAATTTGTATATCGTGGAATTGTGGGTGCTATTTGTAGGGCATGGAATAATAGAGGCCCAATTTTTAGCCCCCCAGCTCGAGAACCTGCGATCCAAAAAGTGGCCAAGTATGGAATGCGGGATCCGTACATGATCTATAAAAATTTCATGTCCATGCTTTATAAGAGTACATACTTAGTATGTATTACTCGTTTTTCGGAAAACTTGTAAGTGCAGAAGTTGGTGGATTCATGACTTCAGATTTCACTTACTTTTATATCACCAGCCTGACTGACCGCTTCCCCGTTTGATATTGTAATAAACAAATATAAACTGGCCCAAGTCCAATTGTGCTATCACATCAACTCAAGGGCCTTAAAATTCAAATAGCTCGCAAGTCTGCTTGTCAATTTGTATATCACGAAAATGTGGGTGCTATTTGTATGGCACAGAACAACAAAGGCCCAATTTTGAACCCGCCAGGCCGAGAACCTGCGATCCAATAGTGGCTAAGTATGGAATGAGGGATCCATACATGCTCTATAAAATCTCATGTCCATATTTTTTAGAAGTACATATTTAGTATGTATTACTCATTTCCTCCAAATGTTGTTTAGAAGACACGAAACAATAGAACTGCAATGTTGAGTGATCCAGTCCGCAAGTTCACCTTTCAATTTGTATATCGTGAGACTCTGGGTGCTATTTGTAGGATACAGACCAATAGAGGCCCAGTTTTGAGCCCACCAGACCGAGAACCCGCAATCGAAAAAGTGGCCAAGTATGGAATGCGAGATCTGTGCAAGCTCTACAAAAACCTCATGTCCATACCTTATAAGAGTACATACTTAGTATGTATTACTCATTTTTCAAAAAACTTCTAGCTACGGAAGTTGGGGGATTCACGACTTCATATTTCAATTACTTTTATAACACCAGCCCGAACGACCACTTTTTCATTTGATATTGTAAGAAACTAATATAAATTGGCCCAAGTCCAATTGTTCTAATACATCGACACGAGGCCCTTAAAATTCAAATAATCCGCAAGTCCACTTGTCAATTTGTATATCACAGAACTCTGGGTGCTATTTATAGGGCATAGAACAACAAAGGCCCGATTTTGAGGTCGCCAGCCTGAGAACCCACGATCCAAAAAATGGCTAAGTATGGAATGAGGGTTGTGTACATGCTCTATAAAATCTCATGCCCATACTTTATAAAAGTACATATTTGGTATGTATAACTCGTTTCTTGCGAAATTTTCTAGGTGCGGAACTTGAGGGATACATGTGTTCATATTTCCACCCATTTTTATAGCAGCAAACCGACCAACATCTTGCCCATTTCATATTATACAAAAATTTTGGAACGCAAGTTTATGAATATGCGGGTTTTTCTTTGAAATAAGATATTTCACATCCTTTTATAATTTTATGTAATTAAATTATACAATATGAATATTTAATAGTAATACTTTAGTATTGAAAACAATATTTTTAGGTATTGTTAGATAGTTGATAGGGATCATCATCTGTAAACAATCACAAGGTTGAGCCCGCCATCCCTGGAGTCCATCTGTGAATTTGTATATGGTGGAACTCCGAGTGTTGTTTGAACGACACAAAACAATAGATATGCAATGTTGAGTGAGCCATGCAGCAAGTCCGCATGTCAATTTGTATATTGTGGAACTCTTGGGTGCTATTTGTAGGTCACATAACAATAGAGGACCAATTTTGAGCCCGCCAACCCGAGAACCTGGGATCCAAAGATTGTCTTAAGTATGGAATGCGGGAATAGTACATGCTCTATAAAATCTCATGTCCATACTTTTAAAAGTAGATTTTATATATTACTCATTTTTTTTGAAAAATTTATTGGTATGGAAGTTGGTGGATTCATGTATTCATATTTCACTTACTTTAATATCACCATCCCGACCGACCGACGGCTTCCCCGTTTCATATTGTACAAACCTCCTTTTCTAATTAAATTGTACAATATCAATATTTAATATTAATAATTTAGTATTCAAAATAATGTTTTTAGATAATGTTAAATACTTAATAGGGATTAGCATCCGTAAACAATGGCACTCTCGAGGCCACTAGCCCTGGAGTTCGTCTATCAATTTGTATATCAAGGAACTCTGAGTACTGTTTGTATGACACGAAACAAAAGGAGTGCAATGTTGACCGAGCTAGCCCGCAGGTCTGCAGGCCAATTTGTATATCGTGGAATTCTGGATGCTATTTGTAGGCCACAGAACAATGGATGCCCAATTTAGAGCCCGCCAATTTGAGAACCCGCAATCCAAAAAGTGGCCAGGTACGAAATGCGAGGTTCGTACATTCTCTATAACATGTCATGTTAATACTTTATAGTACATATTTAACGTGTATTGCTCGTTTTTCGGAAAATTTCTAGTTTCTTTTTTCTCTCTGCTTTCCCTTTTTGAATCGTGGGTTCCTGCATAGGTGGGATTAACATTGCATTTCCATTGTTCTGCCACGTGAAAATAGAACCTGGACTTCCACGATTTACAAATTAGCAAACAAACCCCCCTTTCATCTCATATTCTTTCGCTTTCTATTTACTTGGTCCTTTTTCCCAATGTCTCATGCTTTTATATACTAAACACGAAATTCAACAATATAGAAATTTCCCTCTCACCATTGCACTTCCATTGTTCCCCTATGCACAAACAACAACTGAAATTCCATGACATACAAACTGATTTCCGATATCTTTCACAGATGAAATATCACCATCAGCCCTTCACGTCTCCTGGGTATTTCTTGGAATCAGTTTCACGGGTTAGCGGGTGCACAAAATGTACAATGCTTCATCGCAATTCGCCATCACCGTTGCCTTCGTACTTGTTTCTAGATATACAATAATTAATCTTTAATGCTAGTAGTTCATCCTGCAAGAACCGTTAAGATTGTCATTAATGTCCAAAAATCTGGAGAATATTTGTCATTACTATGAATTAAACTAAGATTTGCGCAGAAGTATGTTATCGTTTCCAAGTATTCATTTAAAACACGATGCAATCGCTTTTTGTGCACCAACGGGTTGGTACCTTTAAGAAATTTCTAATTCTTAATCTCTCTTCGTCGTCACTACGAACTTCACACTTTTTTCTAATTATGTAATTAGTGAGATGTAATGGTGACAGCTCATTCCGCACGAAACTTGAATATTTTCATTGATCAACAAAAGGCTCGAGGAGATATTCCATTGATACACATTAAACCATAATTTGTGGAGGGTTATATTATCCCTCCCCGATTTTCATTTCAAACATCGTCTCGAGAAAACTGAAATTGTCATTAACTTGTGGCAACAGTTTTGTCCAGATACAGTAAACACATTCGGTCATAATGGCTAGAGGTTCCAGTATTCCAAGGCATATTATTACTGCTCATATCCCTCTGCCTAGGAGAAAAAAAGGAGATGATCCCTTGGTACACCGAGAGATATATTTCAAGCCAAAGAATTCCAAGGCAACCCTGCCTGCTCAGAGAACCTACCCAGTTGCATTCATGGATGGCACAAAGGTTGATGTCATGGATTCTGAGCCAGAAGAATATGATCTGATGGTCGATGGTATGACAATGGATGATGGAAATGAATAGACTCTTCCTACTCCTGCACCCAAATTGAAATCAACCATAACGGGTGGAACTTCCCGACTTAGTGATGGCAGTCCTGACAACACCAAAAGGAGTTTCAGAAAAGAAATTGATGTTGAACGCAATAGCCTCTTTGCAGCACGAAAGTAGGAACTCCAAAGTTCCAAATTAGTCTGTTCTGGGCAGAAGAGTTTCACTGTAAAGAAATGATATGTCGATGCTCCCAGAGATATATTTCAAGCCAAAAAATTATTCACTTGAGGGACTACTGTCCTGTTCGCTAGATATACAATTAACATCTTCGGGAATCAGGTCTCTTACTCTCACTATTGTAAGACATTTTTCTACTAGTCATCTCCTTCCACCCAGAACGGACTAATTTGGGCCTCTGAAATTACACGTGCAACCTGTGTCTTTGAATTTTTTTTTACTATGCAAAGGCGGTTTCAGTTAAGGGCTATTCCATTTTCCCTGCAACGTTTTTTGTCTTCTTCCTCACAGGAAGCTTCCGAAAACTATCAATTTCACCACAGGATTATTCATCGAGGAGAAAATTGCAAGGATGTTGCATACTACAGATCCCGTGCTTGTGTTTGTGGAAGATACGTTAAATGTTTTGGCCCGAAGAACTGGGTCCAATTTCTAAGGATAGATGTACAATACTCAGTTTTTTCTTATTTTTTTAAATGGATTTTCTATTAAAAACAATTTCCTTGGAGTCTTCGTTGTTTCTTTTTTACTATATTTAACGCATGTTCTCATTGGCATGGTTCAGTGCTCTCGTAGTTCTTAGATATTGTGTTTACTTAGGTTATTTTTTCTAAGAGGAAAATGTAACAATTATATGACAATGTACTGTGTCAATTCACCATCCTTTTATGCAAACAAAAAATGGATTACACACAATTTCAAACCAACGTTCAATTCTATTCGTAATGTAGATAGAACATAGCAATACCAATGTACAATCTTGCAACAAAATAATCATTCTTGTTTCTAGACTTGCAGTTATTAATTTTTAATGCTAACAACCCATAATGTAAGAAGTTTAATACTTAAGTTAATATTTTACAGTCATAGAATAATGTATCAAGAACACAGTTACACCCACAAGTTCCAATAAAATTTAATCTTCAACAAAGCATTTGTTGGCAATTAGTAGAAAATGAAGTTTAATAGTTAAGCTAATATGTTACATTCATGGAAGAATGTATCAAGAACATACTTACATGCACAGGTTGCAATAAAATGTAATCTTCAACAATGCATTTGCTGACAATTAGTAGAAAATGATGGTTTTGCAACAATGGGGCTTCTTTGAAACCAATTTGCGATTACGAAAACTGTCCTCCACCTTTCTATTTTCCCACTCTTTTATTCCCTGTAGTTTCTCTTCTTGGTTAATTAATTGTTTTTTTTCCAAAAATGCCTTGTTGTGCGGCTTGACAGACTCACGTGTTTCCAATGAGCACTTCTCCTTTCTTTAAATTAGCCCTCTATTGTTCTATGTCCTACAAGTAGCACCTAGAGTTCCGCCATATACCAATTGATAGGCGGACTTGTACGTTGGCTGGCTCAACATTGCACTTCTACTTTTTTGCGACCTCCAAATAGCATTCATACCTCTGTGATATACAAATTGACACATGGGCTCCAGGGCTGGCGGGCTCAAAATTTCCTTTGTTTATGGATGGAAAAGTGCTAAAACGAGCCATACCACATTTGCACCATAGATACTATATTAAAGGGAAAAGCATTTCCTCTAGATTTATGTGCCCTACAAACAACACCCACAGTTCCGCACTATACAAATTGACACCCAAACTTGCGGGCTAGCTAGCTAATAAAATGCCTTGGAGTTCTGTGATAGACAAATTGACAAACAAAGATACTTCTCCGACCGCGAATTCCCAGTAGGCGGGCTCTATATTGGACTTCTATTGTTCCATGGCCTACGAACACTACTATCACTTCCGCAATATACAAATTTATAACTGGACTCATATCATACCCTCTTCCGTATTATGCTCCACCTATCATGCCCTCTTCCGTGGTATACATTTTGGACTGAAAACTTCCAAGAAATACAATTTAACCATCGGGTCCTCATGTCTTCTGTGGAACTATTGTCACCCCATTTTGAATCTTGTTTGTTCGCTTTCCATTCTTCACCATTTCTTCGAATTTCTTTGGCATATCGTTGTTTTGGTGGGTTGAAGAAATATTCAGTTCCTAGTCATTGTTTCTTGTGCCCGCACCCCTTTATAATTAGCAATTATCAATTATATATAAGATCTTATTTCTAGGCATGCAATTAGCAAGCGCTAATTTCAAACATCATGGAATGTCATTTGCACATCGTTGGGTTGGTCCCTTCACGAAAACTTCAATCCTCGCTTCCGAGAACTAGTCCAATCAACTGTTTCCCTATTCCATACTTAGCCACTTTGTCAGAATTCCACAAATATACAAACCGACCATTGAACTGCCCCATCATGATCTCTTCCATTTTACACGTTTTGCAGTAAAAAGTTTCAATACATAAAATTTGACCGTGGAACACTCGCCTCTCTTGACTATCCCCGTAACCCTTTTTTGAATCCCATCTGACCTCTTTTCATACCTTTCCATTATTTCCTTTCTCTCCCTCGTCTCTGTCACCTTTGCACTTGTCTATAATAAAAGAAAAAAAATAGTTAAATATATATATATATATATATATATCTTGTTTCTAAATATGCAATTATTGACATTTAATTGTAACATCTCATCATGCAAGAACCATAAAGATTGCCATTTATGGGTGAAAGGCTCGAGGAGATATCCTATTAATGCGCATTAAACCAAGATTTGTGGGGGGTTATATTATCCCTTCTAAGTGTTGATTTCAAAATCATGAAATGTCGTTCGCACGTCATGGCCTTGGCATGTTCACAAAACCTCCAATCCTTAATTTCTCTTCACCGTACCCGCCACCTTTGCATTTATAAATATGCAATAAGTAAGATTTACTGCTAATAGTTCATCATAAACCACCCATACAGATTGTCATTAATCGGAAAAAGGCTCGAGGAGCTTTCCCATTCATAATAATTTAACCAAGACTTAGCGGAGAGTTACATTATCGGCTCCAACTGTTCATTTCAACCATCATCTGGAGCAAACCAATGTTCTCATAAACCTATGGCATCATCTCGATAGCAGTTCTATGGAGATACAATGAACATCTTTGGGTGAGAAGACCAGAACTTCCAGTGGTCTAGGGCATATTCTTATTACTCAACTGTTGTCACAGAGAACCAAGTAATTTGGACCTCTAGGATTTCTCGTGCAGGCTATGTCCCTGAGGTTTTTGACTATAAGGACCGGGTCTCTTGGTGCACTGATAAATTTATTTCAGACAAAATAATTATTCCACTGTAGGACTTCTCTTTTGTTTTTTTGTCACCTTAGGTTTTCCGCTAGATGCTAAGATTGTTAGAGCCAACATTGACATTCAAAGGAGAAGATTGCATACAGTTCCTAGCAACTCATAATAATGGGTTGGACCTCTTGCCCCATTTATTAGAAAACCTGCTTCTAGTTCCTAAAGATATTACAAGCTTGAAGGTTGGTTCATTTAGAAATCCATTTCACGAAATTGCCTAGATGTTTACAAGAATAATGAGACAGGAGTCCACAACAACTATTTCTCGAATGGCTCTTTATATTTTGTATTTCATAGTCAATGAACAAGCCATTTTTTATTGGGGAAATTTAATTTCCCATGAAATCTGTTCCCAATTGTCAAGCTTCAAAAGGAAAAATAAATTTTATATGTCATCCTATTTAGTTTTTGTGATAGCGCATTCCTGTTGGTTTCCACAACTGTCTCTCTCCAAGAATGTCAATTGTGAATTCCACCCAGTAACGTTCTAGTACTAGGCCTTGTGGAAGCACAAGGCTTCCCACTGTTTCTATGATTTTTTTAATGGCTTTGTGTCTATTTTCAAATTTTTGTTGTTAGGAGAAGATGCTCCCCACATATCTGAACAGGAAACCAGTCTTTTGGATAGGAAGGGGACACTCGAACATTTGGATAATTACATTGTCATAAGAATTTTTGGCTCCACAGAAAAACCTGCTCTCCTGCCATGTCACATTACGGACATAATGTTTGTTGCAGAAGTAGCATGACAATACAATTACTGGTTGCATCTGTTGCAAAAGAAGAAGAAAAAATAGTTCATTCCTCTGCCTCAGAAAGTAGGGGACTTTGTGTTGAAAAACATTAATATACTTGACGAATTCGTAGCGCATTCTAGCATCTCCAACCTGAGATATATTGAAATCATAAGAGGGTTTGACCCCTATAATATTTTTTGACAACATTTACAAACACTTGGTGTTGGCGATTGTTTTAAAAAAAAATGCCTTCCCGAAAACAAAGACAGTGGTGGCAACGCTTCTACCTCTGATGCCAGTGATGTGGACACATTGCAAAGTTGCACTAAATTGTACACACAACAGGGGAAAGGCCCCAGTGACAAGAGTGTTCAATTGCCAAATAGCACTCCAAAAAGTACGACATCCCGGAGCATCACTCCAATGTCCCACCACAACAACAAAGAAACTGATATTTCTTCAAACAGAGGAGGAGATAACGACCCTCCTCACTGTAAAATTGATAGTTCTCACAAGCTTCCAGTAGAGAAGAAGAGAAAAAAAAATGTGGGGCAGGCAGAAGAGCCGAAAATTCAGAGTGAGAACATGAAACTTGACACTGATCTGGATAGCATTCTCCGCTTCTTTGATCATCCTGGACATGCCATCCAGCATAGTCGTCCAATGGACATATCCGTTACCAGAAATTTTGATGAAGATGAATCCTTCATGTTCCAGAGCATTTTTTTTGTTAGCCAATCCAAAAAATTGATAATTGAGAAAAAATATGTTAAAATAAGAAAGGGAATTCTCGTTCAAAGGTTTCCCTTGCCAACATGCGGTCATCCCAAATCTGTCAACTTCACACCACGAGCAAAGAATCACTTCATGATTCCATTGGAGGCATTGTGACTGAGAATGCCAGACTGAAGGACCATGTCAAGGAATTGGAAGAGGCTTTCATTCATATTCCATTGCTTGTCAATCCTTTGGAAATAGCCATGCCTTCCACCCCTGCAGCCAACGTAAAAGCATCCTCCACCCTGCTCACATCCTGTAGAGGATATGTGGAGAATAATATCAAGAAAAGAATAGAACTAGTTACCGAGGCATGGAAAACATCACAAACCATCACTTCGCTTGGAACTAGGGCACATAATTTTCTCAAACATTTGCAGGCGGAGTTAAAAGATGAAGAAAAATTCCTTTTAAAAACGGTCCTTCTTTTGGCACCATTGTCAACAATATGACAGAAACAAAAAGAAGAGAACAAGATCTTCCATCCAAAAAATAGATTGGTCAATTGAATTCATATTGGAAAGAAAAAGTGAAGAACCTGCATCCCATTTTTCAGTCATGTGAACAAGCCATATCGAAGAAAGATAAATTATTCACAAGGTTGTTAAGAATAGACTTAGCCGGAAAAACCAATGACTTCCAAGACCCCAACTTAATCGCAAAATCCTTTCCGTTAACCAAGAAAGAGTTTGATAAATAGGTTGTTATGTTTAATGCCTTGTCTCTGGAAAAGTTTTACAACATCCTTCGCTTTGATCAAGCTCACGTCAATGACTGGCTAGTCAAATATTCAGTAGAGAATGAGGAAATTCATCAGGCTATGTGTAATCTTTCTATCGACTTCCGGGAATTAGAAAACGATTTTTTCAACATAAAAATCTGGAATGAGATCAATGTCGCCCCAATGAGACGATACATTCAAGAATGGCTCGAAAGGCAATTGAAGCAAGTCACCGACGAAAGGCAACAGGTAGTTGCCAGGATTCCAATAGTCGTCGACGACATCATTTAAACCGCAACCATCAGTGACATCAACGAAACGACAACCACAAGAAAATATACAAAGGGCTCATATGTACCCTCACTATAAGTCTACTAATTGCATCCTTCTTTGTTTATCAACCTAGTTATTCCACTTTCTTAAATAGATATGTGTAGTCAAACACTTATACCTTTCAATATATTTTTTTTACAGGTATTGCACTCTATCTTCTTTCTACAGTCTTGTTTCTTGTACATATTTCTCTAATGGTCCGCAGGAGCCCCAATCCTAGCCTACATGACAAACGCATTGAAATTCCGATTAATATGTAACAGACTTTAATTTTTTTGTATATTTCAAAATTTTCAGTAGTATGTAACAAACTTTTATTTTTTGACATACTTCAAATACAATTGTTTTCTTATCTCCTTTTAAATTTATGTCTTCATACATTTTTATCTTTCACCAGTCTGTATGACAAATGCATTTAAATTTTTATATGTAACAAACTTTTATTTTTTTTTATATTTCAAAATAAATGGTGCTCTACATGCCAAGCGTCATTTACTTATGCCCCATGTTGACAAATGCATTTAAATTTTTATATGTAATAGACTTTTATTTTTATATATATTTCAAAATAAATGGTGCTCTACATGCCAAGCATCATTTACTTATGCCCCGTGTTCCATGATATACATGTTGCATACAACATTTTCGTCACATACATATAAAAACTTCCAGTAGTATGTAACAAACTTTTATTTTTTTACATATTTCAAATAAAATTGTTTTCGTATCTCCTTTTAAATTTATGTCTTCATACATTTTTATCTTTCACCAGTCCATATGGCAAATGCATTTAAATTTCCAAATTTTTCCTTCCATTGTCAACAAATTTGTAGTTTGTTATATACTTTCAAAAAATAAATGGTGCTCTACATGCCAAGTGTCATTTACTTTTACCCCATGTTCCGTGATATACATGTTGCACACAACATTTTCGTCATTTACAATTCGACCCCATTTTCCACAATTTTCTTTCTAACCTCGTTGGTAGGGACTATGCTGCCACACAGCCTTGTTTTACCCATGGTTGTAGATTTATCACCCTGAAAACTCATGAATGCCATAAATTTGATGATAATGGTTTCAAATTGTTAGCTTTGGCTACTATCACTACTACATATGGGCGGATTATTCCATGAAATTTTTCCACGTTTTCATTAGTTTCATCTTTTTTTTAAATAGGGCGGGATTTTCTTCGATATTGCCATGAAAGTTTGGCACAATATCCACGAATAGGTGATTTTAACTTGGTCAGGATTTTCGTGGCAATAGCGATGAACTTTCGTGGCAATAACGACAAAAATTTGAAATCAATGTGTATTCTATATAATTCTATGAATATACAAATACACATTTCATATATTCACATTAGAATCACCCCATAGTATACATATGACATGAAATAATCAACAAAAGTTCAAATCACATAGACAACCCTAAAAGACCAAAATAAATATATGCAGGAAATAAAATTCCCCCCCAAAATCCATTTCACCCGCGAGGCAATCGAAACCAAGCCTTTTCCCGGACATTTATTTAATCACCTCAAGCACCATTACATCCAGATCTCATGAAATTGTTAATAGGATCCCTAATAAAAAAACATAAGCACTCATTTTTACAAGAATATAGAGGACAAACGAATGGAGAAGCCTTAGAATCCTAGATTAGTAGCCTCACATTGCACTTCTAGATTTTCCCAGGCTCAAATATTTATCCTTACAATAAAATATCTACAAGGAATCATTCAAACTTGGTGAACAAGTCAATTTATAATTCTACATTTAAGTCAATCTTCTACTTCCAAATGCATGACAAAGTCCATCAATACATGGAATCCATTGTGTGACACTATCACATAGCATTTTTATCCCCTATTCTATCTAGAAAATATCATGTGCGAGTGGTTATAACTTCATCAAGACTAGTACTAAAATACATGGAAGTGTTCACACAACTACACATCCAACTCTAGATTCCATATCCATATTAGGTAATTATTCTCAAATTTAGTTTTGGATTATTGGTTGTTTTTTTTATTAAATTGATTTGTTTGAAATAGTTTGCATTGACTAAGCCTTTAACCATTCTTTACCAAGGTACCCTATTTTCTATCACTCTACTAACCCTAACCCTATTTCCAACGCTAATCCTTGGAACCCTCTTACTAGACCAAGACCTTCTCCCGCTTGGCCTCAAAACTGTAAATTCACTAGTTGTTCATCCTCCAAACCAAACCAAAGACGTAAATTATAATAAAGTCACACATTATGTGACAGATTGTCATATATTAAAACATCATGTTGGATCAATATTCTTAGACCCCCCCATATATCCCTCCCCTCCATCACATCTATAAATAATTACCCTACCCAACTAAGCCATTTCTCCTTCTCTGCATTCAAGACAATGCCATTCAATATCCTGACATCCTTTTCACAAATTCACTAGTTGTTCATCCTCCAAACCAAATCAAAGACGTCACTTCCAATAAAGTCACATATTATGTGACAGATTGTCATGTCTTAAAACATCATGTTGGATCAATCTGTTTAGACACCCCCCATAGAGCCCTCCCCTCCAACATTATTGCCAACTCAAACCTATACTACAACAATTTCGTATACAACTATATGCAAATATGAAACTATATGCAACTATATGCAACTAGGAAACTATATGCAACAATGTGACTTATCATGTTTTTTAGTGACTATATGCAAATTTATGCAACTATATGCAACTTATGCAACTATGCAACTATATGCAACTATATGCAACTTATCCAACTATATGCAACTATGCAACTATATGCAACTTTATGCAACAATGAAACTTATGCAACTATATGCAACTAACTGCAACTATGCAACTATATGCAACAATGCAACTTATCATGTTTTTTAATGACAATACACAACTTTATGCAACACTAAAACTTATGCAACTATATGAAAATTTATGCAACAATGAAACCTATGCAACTATATGCAACTATCGAGTGATGATCAAGATATACTAAGAGAGGTTGAAAGTGAGACGTGTTGTACTAGATCTACCAGTTCTAAATCAACTAGGTATTTTTGAGTAGTAGGTATGTGTCTCAAGGTCTTGGAAATGATATAGGGAAGAAGGCCATGCCTTAGGGGAAAAAGAAATCTCTGAGTCATCTAAGCAATGATGTTAGTGCTCTCACAAGGTTTTGAGCATTAGCTATGGGTATTAAGGCCTTGATATGGTTGAGGGGGGAACCCAAGGCTTAGTCGAAGTACAAAGCTTCTAGGCATCCATGGCCAAACATGACACCTCAAACTAGCTCACCCAATCTCTCAAGGTTTTATGCAACTTCTAGGACTCAAATTTCATGAATGACACCTCAAACCACCATAGATGACCTCTCGAGGGTATCTTTGGCATTCAAGTGGGAGTATGGGCATCAATAGGATATTTTGAGCACTGGGTATGGGTCCTTGGACAAGATCGAGAGAGGAAACCCCCTCCTTCCATCCCATTGTCTCCTTCACAATCTTCCATATAGAAGACCACAACCCTTTCCTTTATAGTTTGTACAACTTCATCAAAACCATTACACCCTATACATACAATGGATTAAACAACAACTCGATCATCTTGTAATATCTGCCACAACCAACCCCAACATTATTGCCAACTCGAACCTTTCCTCCATTCCCCACCAGCCACTAAAGGCACTTTCCAAATATGTGAAATTCTAGGATCATGGATTTCTGAACTATCGATCCCCACTCGAACTCTTTGATGGGTCTCAAATCCAGTTCTCCACTGAGTGTCAGGGGATATGCATATATATGCAACTTTATGCAACTTATATGAAACTTATATGCAACTTATGCAACTATATGCAACTATATTACAACTATATGTAACTATATTGCACTATATTGCAACAATTTCATATGCAACTATATGCAAATATACAACTATATGCAACTATGCAACTATATGCAACTATGCAATATGCAACTATGCAATATGTAACTATATGAAACTATGTAACATGCAACTTATGCAACTTTATGGAACTTATGCAACTTTATGCAACTTTATGCAACATGCAACGATAACTTATCTTCTTGTTTTAATGAGTGTAGGTACTACCAAATAGGTATCTATCGGATCTATCTTCCTCGAGTGATGATCAAGATATACTAAGAGAGGTTGAAAGTGAGACGTGTTGTACTAGATCTACCGGTTCTAGATCAACTAGGTTGGAAAAGGTAAGGAAAATATTTTGTATACGCATGCAATTTTTTATTGCCAACGAAGGGTCGTGTAATTATGAGGCTGAGAGCATAGGTGACATTGAGTTTCCCTTGAGGTATAAGCATCTAGTGTAATGATGGGCACCTAAGGAGCTACCTGAAGTGGACACTGATTTCTTCATCGGTGGGAGGATGTATTGCATTGCTCCTTCGTCCTTATATGGATTGGGGTTATTTTCCATGGATGGCATAAAGGTCGGCTACGTCATTGTAACTGAATTGATGGAGTATGTCGGACCATTATACAACTACAATCACTGGTTGATGTTGGTCCGATATACACAAAGTATGTGGAGATACGGAGTTGCCGCAAATTATACACGACTAATAGATAACAATCAAAATAAAGGGGCAACTATGTATATTGATGGAAGGCCAAAAGCTATTGGAAACATTGTGGGCTTTATAAATAGTACACGACTAGTGGCAACAACTAAGAAACCGAATTGCATATTTGAGGGACGCGAAGTAAATCGTATATTTGTATGTGCAACAAAAACAATAGTTCCAGGTCAAGAGTTGTTGATCGATTACAACTTAAATCGAATAGATGGAGGGGGTGTGACTATGGGGGTAAATATATTACATACCATTCAACTCAACCTTTGATCAATCATTGTTACAATTTATTATTGCAATATTTCAATTTTTTACTGCATAAAGTTTTTACAATTACTTTCATAACTCTTGTTGATTAATTTATTTTGTCAACATCTATAGAGGGTGACCATGAGATATCACAGGCTACATCTATCTAGGGTGACCTTGGAAAGGCACCCACTATGCTTCAGTAGGTAAATGTTAAATACAGTAATAACTTATGACTACAACATCAACTAAATTTCATAAATTTCATTTTTTTTGTTTCTGATATTACTACAATATTTCATTTTTTTAATGTTACAGGTGAATTTCATAACTTTTATTGATTGATTTATTTTGTCAACTTTTGTCCAGGGTGACCGTGGAAAGGCACCCATTGTGCCTCAGTAGGTAAATGTTAAATACAGTAACAACTTATGACTACAACAACTAAATTTCTGAAATTTTGTTATTTGTTTTGTTGATATTACTGCAATATTTCATTTTTTTAATGTTACATGTGAATTTCATAACTTTTACTGATTGATTTATTGTGTCAACTTCTGTCCAGGGTGACCGTGGCATAAAATCACCCGCTACATCTGTCCAGGGTGACCGTGGAAAGGCACCCGATGTGCCTCAACAGGTAAATGTTAAATACAATAACAACTTATGTCTACAACAACTAAATTTCTGAATTTTTGTTAATTTTTTTTCTGATATTACTCCAACATTTCATTTTTTAAATGTTACAGGTGAATTTCATAACTTTTATTGATTTATTTATTATGTCAACTTCTGTACAGGGTGACCATGTCCAAAAATCACCCGCTACATTTTTCCATGGTGACTGTGGAAAGGAACCCGTTGTGCCTCAACAGGTAAATGTTAAATACAGTAATAACTTATGACTACAATAACTAAATTTTTCAAATGTTAAAGTTAATCTCATTAATTTTATTCATCAATGTATTGTGGCATGGTCAATGTGGGAAGGCTCCCATTGAGGATATTGATGAGGACAAAATATTTTTTTCCACTGACCCAATGACCACTGTAATGAAGGCCTTGAAGAAGGCTAACATAGAATATCTAGGTTTTCTTAGAAAAAGACCCCTGACACAGGAGGACAGGGAAAGAATTGTAGAGATACAAAATACAATAACTAATTTAGGGGTAAGTGGCATCTTCACATATTTTTATCAACTATGACAATTTCATATTTGTTTTTTTGTTTTATATTTTCTATATGATCTGATAAAGTAAAGTTTTCCATTTGTAGGAGTTTTTAAACCCCGTGCGCTAGGAACCTACCGATCTTGAAACTGCTATAGGTAGCAATGATGGTCCAATGCAAAACAAATGTCAACATAGAAAAGTGCAAGTGAGGCTTTTTGAGCCTCCCGAGGTTCCCCTCGAATCCATTGATGAGCACAATGATTTTGACTAGCATGACACACCGGAGCATGATGAGCTAGAGCTTGGGACTCCGCATGACTCCAGAGAGGAACGTACTATAGATGGAGAGGAAAATATTCTTCATGGAGTAGAACAAATTAAAAGCACTGGATCACAAGATGTCACCTTTCTAGTGGATGACACATCTGTTTCAATCAAGATTCAAAAGATTGCAGGTAATTGTTAATTAATTGATTCATTTTTTTCATGAAATTGAAATGGACATTTGTTGAGATTATTATAAATTAATGGATAATACGTTTTTGCAGGAAACAATGTTTTCTATAGAAACTTCAATGACAAAGCATTGGAGTTGTTTGACCCCACCATTCGCACACGGTGGAATGGATAAGATAGAAAAAAGAAATATGATTTAATAGACCACATGGTAAACTTGTTCGACAACACTTTCAACAAGAAGGTGGTTAAAACGTTAGCCAGTGAGAATTTAAAATATACCAGGGCCCAGTATAGGGAGAAATTGTAATTAGACCTCAAGCACGAGCGCCCTCCCATGGTTCCAGAGAAAGAGTGAAAGGTGATAATAGAGGATGCAAAGGAGAACTTGTTTAAAAAACAAGGAAGACATCCACGAGTTGGTCAAGCAAGGTACAACACATGTCATATTATCAGTGAAATATGATCATATATGCTTTTCTTTCATGTTTTAAGAAACAATTATGATATCTAATTTTTTTCAAAAATTCCATATGTAGGATACCAAACACCTCCAAAGAAACCAAGGCCAGAGTGGAAAAACATGACCAGCCTAAACTAGGCCAGGGTGGCTATGGAAAACTAAAATCCTAAATAGTAAGATTTAAATGATTAACTGTGGTTAATATTTATTTAACAGTAGTGAACAAATATATGTTTTTTTTATTGGTATTTTTAATGGTGTTATGCATTGCAGTTAAATATGTTCGACACTGCTGCCACCGAGGAGGACCTAAAGCTTGGTTACAAGCATGGTTTTAAAAGTGTGATTGAACATAGAAAAATATTGGGCCAGACTCCTATCTCCCCAACCACGCAGGTAAATCAAATGAATAAGGAAATTGCAGTAGCATGCTTGTAAAGTCTATTCATATTTTATTATGTCACCCTTAACTAAGTATTTATGTTTGTTTTCAAGCAATAGTGCTACCGTAGTAGTGAATCTAGCGATATTCAGTAGTCACCACGTCATACAAGGGTGCACATGTCCAGTGATAGTGTAGAGCAGAGTACCCATTTCGGCATGTATGCTTCAGAATTATAAATATTTACTGTGATTGTAGATATTTATTTCTTGACTTATACTTATATATTATTTTCTCAAAATTTAAGAGCATGTAGCTCAGGAGGGTGAACTGCGAGAGGATCAACCAAGTGGAAAAGAAATTAATGCACCAACTATCATAGCTACACAGACAAGTAAAGAGAAATAGTGTAATGTTAATCAAAATAATGAATTAGTTATTTCAATTATATTTCAACATATCGATATGATCATTTTCGTTGTTGCATTTCACGACCCTGAACAGATGCCTCGACGCCCTTCTCAATGACGTACCAAAAGTATGGTACAAGAGTGCACACAAACAATAGAAGGATAGGGCACACAAAATACAATGTCCTTGGATGATTATGATACCCGAATTGTCAATTTTATAAATGTAAAAACACATAAATCAAAGAAAAATTAGAGGTATAAATTCATGACTTGTATTTGGATGTTTATCGATGTTTATATGTTCATATGCTTCAATGTTTATATGTCCATATGTTTTGATGACTATCCTAGTTATGCATGGATGTTTATATGTTTTCTATATAAACAAAATCATTTGTTGGGTATGGGGAATTAAGAGTGATGTGAGGGGGGAGGAGGAGGCATATGAGCTTCCACCTTCACGTGGTTGGCCCTATTCAGTAGAGAATAACCTATTCTCGAAACAAAGAGAAGCTCATTAAGGTATGTGACCACTTAATTTTTTTCTAGAGTATTTTGCATAACTAAATGCATGTTTATTTGCTTATATATTAATTACTCATATAAATAATTTGTCTTTTATGATTCATGTAGGTCTTGGTGATGGAAATGTGTCTCGCGGACAACTCTTATCAAATTGTATGGGCTAATGGATCTGGCGAAAGGACAATGAAAAGGTAAGGGTTTTGACGTGTTTTTTAAAGTAGGCTTTATACTAGTAAAAGTTCACAGTTCTCATGAAAGGATACAATTTCATTTTTGGTAGACAAGCATCATTGTTTTTAACAAATTATGAATCATAGACTGTGGGAAAACCTTTTTTTTTATTCTTACATTGACCAATACAACTATAACATATTTTTAGTACAAAATCTTAACCACACACACACACACACATATGAACCCTATGTAAACAAATGATAGAAGATAAAGGGAGAATATGTACTGATAGGAGTGAATGAAGATAATAATATGAATAATGGAGTGGAGAGTGCACTCTAGCCTTGAATTGAATGATACTTGCATCCAACATGTCTCACTGTAATGTATGTTGTGATAGTTGTGTCTTCTCACTATAATGTATGTTTCTATGTCCATCATGGGATTCCTAGAGCACCACCTATAATTCATGATCCAACACATAGTAGTCAAGAATCCCATCCATTGCTAATGTGTGCAAGTACAGTATGATTAACTAATAATTTGTATCCTTAATTATGAGCTATCAATCTTTACTATCACCATATTCTTCTAGTGCATGCAGATTTATATTTGAAGTTTTGAATATTAGTGAAGAATTCAAGAACTACAACTTCCATGCAAAATATATCTACATTCAACACTTTATGATCTATCCCAATTACATTGTTCCAATTGTGGATTTTCAAGAGGTGATTAGGTCCAACATTTTATTTACCTAGTTTAACCACCACTTCAAAATCAAACTCCTAAAATAGTAGAAAACATCAATAGAATTAACCTTCCAACATTGTATTGTTAACCAAATACTTGACCACTAAATTATCAATGGACAACTTGAAGGATTGGTCTAGAAGATAATACTTGAAATTTTGTAGCATATACGCCATCACCAAGCCTTTGCCTTTCATGG
>ML785619.1:79157-89995 GCA_009831015.1 Picea engelmannii | reverse complement strand
AATCCCAATAATCTAGACCCCTCCTCTCATCCCACATGTTAGTGCAAGTATTATAAGGCTCCAAAGGACACTACTACAAAATGCTTATTCTTATAATAATAATTCACATCCAAATCATTGTACATAGATGAGAAATCCCTTGAAGATCCTAGGGTACACCGATATTTGGACACTTCTCCCCAACAAAAAATAGTCCCCATTCTAAACTCTATTGAAAAAGATCCCTCATTACTCATAATGATGAATGAAATTTATTCCCCTCTCTAATTCTCCTTTTTACTCATAATTTTTAGATCAAAGACCAACTTGCCACTATAATCCTTAACAATTGTAACCAAAATAATCGCATTTTCCATCACTCCTCACCCTTCTCCTTATCGTTGGGGCTTTGTACAATAGGACGGAACTCATCTTCTCATTAATAAACATTGTGGAGTCACCCTTGTCATAGGGATTTTTCAAGGGAATTTTGAATGTTATGTATCTCCCCTTGATTACTCTAATATACTCTTGAACATATCATATGAACAACAATGAAATGCTTTATAAGATGTCCATTGAAATACCTATCAACTCTTTAAGGATAACAAAACCTGTGAACTCATTTTTATTGCAATACCCTTTCTATGTAATGATGTGACCAAGACATCCTACATAAATATCTTTCTCTCTTAGTTGTAACTCACATCCAACCATTTCGTATGGTTTCACTTTCTCTCTTCCACACATTACAAATGATACCTTCTCATCCTTCTACCCAATCAAAAACAATGAAATTCTTTATAAGATTCTCATTGCAATACTTATCAACTCTATAAATATGAAAAAAAACTATGAACTCACCTCTTGCAATACCTCTTCCTTATAATGTTAAGACCCAACAAAACATAATACATAAATATCTTTCTCTCTCACTTTTACATCACATCAATCCATCTCATCTCATATGGTTGCACTATCCCTCTTCCAAACTCTCTAAATAATACATTCTCATCCTTCTACCTGGATGCACTCTCACTCTGCTATTCTCATTCTAAATCCCAAACTTCCCCAATTATTTTTAACTCGATATTTTTTTTGTCTACCACACACCAATTAACAAAATATATATATGATCTATTATACCTAGTTCCATAAATGCTTTCCCTTGTCCTCTCGCTGGATACAACAATGAGGTAGCCCCTTGTTCTTCTATTCCTTCTCTTTTCCTTATCTTTCCATTAGTTGTCAAAATCAACATTTGCTAACATTAAAAAGGTCCCATGTCTTAACACACTTTTATCAAGTTGAATGAAGCCTTGTTCCCATTGGGAGTTTTTTTGGGCTAGCTTAGACTTCCCATTATCAAATCTTTCCACTTCTTACCTGGTAGCACCCAATATTACCTAGTTCTCCCCTTTTCTTCCTCTCCTAGTGTTCCATGCTCTCCTACATCCTCTTCCTCTTTTCCTAGTCCTTCAAATGCTTGGGGAAAGTATTACCTCTCCTCCTTAGCTCTTCTTCCTTACACCCCTTTTTCTCCATTTTTATTTGGTCATAATATCAACGGGTCCCTTCTAGGTCATTATCTCAACAAAGACCCTACTTAAGATAACCTCTACTTAGTTAGGATCAACTATCACTTCTTTGGTCACTTTTCCAAGATGTCCCCCTTAATGGTCACATTCCATAGCTTGCAACTATGGATCCCCTCCCAATGGTGACATCATATCTTCTTTTGATCCTCTCTCCTCCACTGGTATACCATTGGTATTTTTCACCTCTATGCTTGCATTGAACTTAGGTTGATGCATGTCGCCTCCTACGCTTGCATAAAATACCCCATTGATGTATGCCACCTCTCATTCTTGCACTAAATATAGGATATCATGTGTTGTTTTTGTGCTTTTGATGACTCTGTATTACTAGTTTATGATGCCTATTATGATCACACTCTCCAGATTATCATATGTCACATGGGACTCATGCTATGTCCTTGACTAGTGTATGGCGCCTTAATGACTAAACTAATCCTAGAACAATGTATTTCATTTGTTACGCTCACTTTAACTCCAAGTTTCCATATGTCACATTTATTCTTGTGATAACCCTATATTAGAGTGTGTTTCCTGTCTCGCTCATGTTCACTCTTAGTCGGTTTATGTCAACTCATGTATTTTTCCAATGTCATGCCAGTGTCATCAACTTCTTTCTCTTGGATTTGTTAGAACTACCCTAAAACCACAACCTCCCATATTTACCTTTTCATCTATCCTCCATCCTTTCCATAAGATATCATGTTGCTAGTCCTACCTCACTTGTGATAAGATGCCAACCTCTATGATGTAGTTATCTAGCTAGCTAAACATGTTCATACACCATCCTACCTCACGTATAAGTAAGTGAAAGTATCTCCTTGTCACTCTTAATATTATCAATTATTTTATAGTTGAGATGTTATTATTATTGTTAGATTCACTCATGGTTTACTTACATGTTCTAGTTATTGTTCCATTAATATAGTAATTAGAAATTGCTCATCTCTACGCTCCTAATTTAGCCATTGCATCATTTACATCATAGTTAGGATTATTTTTTTTTATTTCATTATTTACATTTCATAGTTTAGTTTCTATCATTCTTATGAAGTGATTAAATTCACTTGTTCCCCCATGTCAAAATTGTGTGTTTAACATGCAATGTTTGTCTACCAATCTTTCTTTCTCATTTATCTTCTACTTGCCTAACATTACACTAATCCACATGGCACACCTTGTATTTTTACCTTACACTAATTCTCAAGGCATAGGGGTCTTCACATGTACCATGGGATATATAGGCCTACTTGATGGAGGATTCCCTCACAACAACAATGTATTGGCCTGCATTGCAAAGACCCTCATATTACCCCTATATAATTTCTTGCATTGCTCATTCTTTGCATCTTGCTATTATTCGCATCTTATGGATAGAACTTCCTATAAGGTGAGGTAAAATGTATATAATCTCCTTTTCTCACAAATTATTTAGCATTCATTATTTGGTTACTAATTCCCTTCAATCCTCCCTAGTTCATTATAAATCCCTCTAGGATCACCATCAAGGCTTTTTCTAGTTTCAAATTGGTGACTGACTTTGGTTGTATATGGACAAACAATGTTTTAAGGGGTAGCATCATAAAAAAATCAAGCCTATTTGTTATTGTTCCTGTATTGTTCTTAAATATATTAATGACAATGGTTGTCATTAGTATTTCCCTTCCTTGCTTGTTATAACCCTAATTTGCACCATACATGCTTACCTGGCATCAGGCCATCTTAGATCCCTTCTTTGCCAAAGCACTGTTGAACAACTCTTTAAAAAACCTCTTTTATAAGGGCCCACGCGTCCTACTCCATTACTGCACGCATGTACATGCTAGCTGACCTAAAATAGCCTGCGTGGACCTACAAAAGCATGAAAAAAGGAAAGTTGTCAATGGAACACACAACTTTGGGTGAGTTAATTGAATCTTCCGGCCATGCATGGACGAGGGTTCATCCAAATACCTAGCTTCTTATAGCCTATAAAAGAAGGGTTAGGGGTCCTATTTGGAAGAGGAGAATAAGAGTAAAGAAACTCTGCCCAATTGCACATTCCCATTGTCCCAACCCTTTAGCCATCCTTATGCAAAGAGAGATACAAAGCAAAGAAGTTGGAGGACATTTGAAGAGGAGCCCAGGATCAGGATTCGCGAAGCAGTGGCCGATCTCAACATTGTAAGTTGATTCATTAAAGTTAATAATAAAGAAATGCTTTTCCCGTCCCACTATATGAGTTCTTCATAGTTTAGTAAACATATGTTTGAATCTCTAACCCATTATTCTGTAGGTAAAATGCATGTGTATTTTGTTGCTTGTTTTGTATGTAGGTCATCCTTGGGAGGAGAGCTACTAATAAGCGATCAAGAGTGAAGAAGGATCGACATTGAATGTCCAGAACAAGGTATGTTGGTCTAACCATGTATTTTCTGAAAAGAAATGGGGATTAGGTCTGGGGACGAAGGTAGAAAGTAGGTTTCTTTTGGTCCTATCTGCATGCATAATATAACCCTATTTGCTAGTTCGTAGGGGGATTTCCCACCACAATAGAATTGGTGACCATACTGGGGAGATCTCTAGGGTTTCTGGGAATTTTATTTTTTGGGTATTTTTAAAAGACTGGTTTTCTATCCTGTTTTTTGAAGTTTCTGCAAAGTCTGAGCTAACAGAGAGTCTGGTCTTCCATACCATCTATCTCTATTATTTGCTTGACTGTGTTTTTTCGAGACACGCAGAGGTACACATGGCCTGCATAAAGTTTGCACGCATGTACCCGCGCCCTACTTTATTATAGCCTATGTGTAAACGCTAGCTGAAGAAGTAACAGTAGCATGTAGATTCCAGAAAATTTTGGAGGCAGACATCATCTTCCCTGTCAGAATCAGTCATTCTCAGGGGTTTTCTGGAACTCTTTCTAGTCTTGGTTGTTTGCAATCTCATCTCAGATTGGTTTGTTTTATGAATTTTTTCCTTACATTGTTTTCCTTTTTTCTGTTAAAGAGAGTGTCTAAGCCTTCAAGAGATCCTGGTTCTCAATATCAGTGGTCTCTTCCTGGTTTGGATTGTCTGTTTTTATTTGTTTCAGATTTTTAGAGATACATGCGGCCTGTATAAGTCCAACACGCATGTACACGCCCTCTGGCTCTACACAGCTCGCGTGCACATGCTTGTTGTTGAATTGTCAATAGTGTGCTTGTGCAGGATAGTTTTTGTTGAGATTGAGGCAATCATCCTTTCCCTTGAAAAGAGTTATACCTCTCAGGTTTTTGAATCTCTGTCCTAGAAGTCAATAGCTTAGAGTTGATCTTAGCCATAGCTTTCTTTTTCATTTAAAAGTTTTCATCAAAAAAATTTCTTTAGGGTTTTTAAACAAGTGTGAGAGTTCTTTTTTAAGTTGCTAGTGTGTGATTTCTTGAAGTGATTCTTTGCGATCTGCGATTAGGCCAGAATTTTTTCTTGGTTTTTTGACTTGTTGATATTTTTCCTTTTTTCTTTGTGAGCATTCAAATAAAAAAAAATCTTTCATTTTTCTTGTTTGGTTGAAAAGTGTTGTTTTGCATTAGTAACCAGGGAAAAGTCTTTTCTTTCATAAGTTCTTTGTAGTTTACTTAGATCTTTTCTTTCATAAGTTATTTGCAGTTTACTTAGATCATAAGTAGCTCGTAGTCAAGTGAAATTTTGTTTTGAGTTTGCTGTTCAAAAATCTTAGAAAATTATAAAAAATAAAAATAAAATAATTTTTTTTTGAAAAGTTTTTGAAATTTTGCATTAAGTGAAGGTTTTTGTTTCCAACTTTTTGTTCATTTTTACTTTTGTCTTTCTAACGTCATCAGTTTCACTTCCATACCCTTTGACATAAGACAATCCATAAAATTAATGCTAAATCTAAAATTTATTAGACTTTTTACGTTTGTAGGGTTAACCAACTAGTTCAGGATTAGGGCCTTGGATTAGGTTGGAGAGGAAACTCTTCAAGGCCATTAAAATCAAACATTGGAGTCTGAGTTAGGGAGTGTCCAAGTCTAGTATCATGAAATTTATCTGGGACCGCTCTCTAACACAAGGGATAAAAATGAGGTCACGTGCGGAAAGGTAGCGGAGATAACCCCTCCAAAGTTGGACCAATTGTAGTGGAGAACACGTAAAGAGGGCTTGTCTTGGGATTCCATCGATTTCATTTTCCACAGGGCTTTGTGGGTCTCAAATCCATTCGAGGTCCTCATTTTTCTTTCAGACCACTTTCTCTCGATACCCTTGACAGGTTTTGGGCTCGATACCCTGCTCATTGTGGTCTACCCGACTTTCGACTGTACCCACCTGGTGACTGTTCGCGCGTTGGCAACCTAGTTGCCTATCTTTTTTAGGGACATACACAGGTGACTGCAGCGGTATACTGTGATACCTAGGACAGACATTGGGCCATGATTTGAATAGTATACCCAGAGGGTGCTTCCTTTTTCGAGTTGCACTTGCACCGGTAAGTTGCTCTAGTGTTGGTTGTTGTAACTGTTCTTCCAATTAATTTAGTGTTTGCCTATCTTATCTTATAGGGACTTTTTTAGTGTGTGTTTCTTTTGAACGATTAGAACACCCTAGAGTGTCTTTGATCTTCTCACATAGTGGAGGATCACGAGCTCCGCCGGTGACGAAGGCTTCTTGGCCTACCACCGGTTACACTAGAGCCACCCCCGCCACCACTAAGGTGAAAGCTAGACCAACAAGGGTCTTTTGAAGCAACTGGGTCACAAGCAATTGTGCCCGACCAACATCCAGAGGAATCGACCATTTTAGACCTTGGAGCGAAAGCCTTTGGTCTCGTTGAAACCTCCACCACTGATCTTTCGGCACCCACCATCATACCGATTCATCCTTACAAGTGCCAGATAGTGTCGCACGCAGCAATGGAAATAAATGTTGTTACTCCTTCTGGGAATTCTTCAATTCCCACTATGGTTGTCACCACAGGAGAGTTTCCACCTCCTAACCCACCATCACTGGTCCGAGCCACCATGGTCTCGACTGCCTCTACATCACACAGTGGTCTAATCCCGTCTCTGGCGGCAGCCACAACCCCCTTCACACCAAGTGCGATAGGCCCTCTGTTCTCATATGCGATGCCTAGTTCAGGTACAAGTCTTGTACTTTCCTACTCCACTTCACAGACTTCAGGTCTAGGGGCAAGGAGCTCTAACGCTCCTCTGAAAGGTCACATGGGGGGCACTCCTACTCCTTTTAATGATTTCCCTTACGGGGGAGGTCATATACCTCCTTCGTCCCCTTCACTCAGTGGAACGCATCAACAATCCATCGAGTGACCTGCACACCATAGTTTATTTGGAGGGGGGAGTCAAGGAACACCTTCACATAATATGCCGGTAGGTTCGACATCATTTTCTTTGTTCGGTGCGTTTGGTAACAATGCCTTCTCATCAGTTGCTTTCCCGACTGGGGGGAATCCTAGTTTCGAAAAATCTATTCCTATGCAGGGTACTATTCCTGCACAGGGGGCACACCCAGGAAATTCTTCCACATCAGGGCCTTGGAATTCTTGGCAGGGATCTGTTCCCTTGTCCAGAATGCTAATCTGGGGTAATTCTTTCCACAATCAATGGAACCCCAGACAAAGTACTATGCCTATCCCCAAGGGACCGACATGGGCCAACCCTTCCCAAAGTCATTCGAATGTAATGCATGCCCAACCATCTATGTCCTATTTTGGAAATAAGCCGATGATGTCTCCTCACACACAAAATCCATACGCTGGACATGGCCATGGTTTTTACTAGAATCTGGGTCAGCAGCTGAACTTTTCCTGGCAACCTGGTGCTAGTCAAACTCCAAGTCCCTTTTTCCCATGTTATCACCAACAACCCAAACTACCTTTCCTGGCAACTTTGCATTTTCCAGACTTGACAAGGTCGTTGAATGACCCTATCTGTCACAATCCACGTTGGCCTCCTATGCTGATGAAGTTTCCTTCGGACATCCCAAAGTTTGAAGCCAAGCCTAATGAAGATCCAGGAGATCATGTGACTACCTTCCATATTTGGTGCTCATCTAACTTGTTGAAAGATGACTCTGTACAATTGCGATTGTTTCAACGTACTCTCATTGGGATTGCTGTGAAATGGTACATTGAGCTCGACCGCTCAAGATACTCTTCCTTCGGTGAATTGGCCATGGCTTTCCTAAACCATTTCCAATTACCTGTGAGATACGACGCTGGCACAAAATTGCTGGCAGTTTTTTCACAGACAAAAGCAGACCATATCTCTAATCACATCCAAGAATGGAGACACCGAAAGAGTTTAATTAAGGTACCAGTCCCACCAGCATTCCTTCTTGAGTGGTTCCTTAAGTCTTTGGTCCCACAGTTGTCCAAAGATGTTGCGACGTCAGGAGTATTTTCTGAAGAAGACACCATCATGAGAGAAAAACAACTTGAGCTAATATATTCTCAGTCCAGTTTATTATACGAGATCTTGCCAGATGCACCATGCTCAATACTTGATAAAACTAGACAGAAAGTTGGACCACATGCCGATGGTATTGTTGGTTCAGCACAAACAAAGCCCGCTGAACAACTAATGAATCAATTGCAACAATTGTCTATACAACACTTAGCGTCCAACCAAACTACTGCTTTGGCTACTCCCCCTACCAAAACGTCGGATGTACACACAGTGCAATCGACTAATCCAAAGGCCACCTAGCAGCCTGAGGGAAAGAGAAAACAACGAAAGAAGGGTAAGGGGGATAAAAAACCTACCATTAATGCTGGCGGGGACAACACTAAGAAATGAAAGGCGAGGTATCCATGCAATTTATGTATGGAATACCACCCGACCCATTTATGTCCTCGCCTTGCAGAAGCCCAAAATTTTGTGATGTAGCAACAGCCTGTTGTGTTAACCAACCCATTTCAACAAGGGAAAAATCTAACCCAAGCCTCTGCAAGCATGGAAGGGGGCAGCCAAGGACCCTCTCCGTCTTCGAACAACCCCACATCCACAAATGTATATATGGTGAAGGTTGATGCTTTTATATCGACTAGAGCGCATGACTATAGTAAACCAAGCACTTCTGAGAAGGGAAAAGAAGCCGAAATCCCATCTCTTCCTCTACAGATTGAGAAGACATTGGGCGAAACAATGACATGCATCCCCAAAGGTGTGTTCAAAAAATATTCTCACAACCCAAATGCAAGGGCCACCCAAAACTATTCTGTGGTGGAATATTTATCACAAACCCCTTGTGCGATGTCCGCTTTGGAGGTCCTCCAAAGTTGCCCTTCCCAAAGGAAATCCTTGTTAACCGCTTTAGGATCTACCGAGACTTGTAATCCGGGTACAATCATGCTAGATACAACCAACCTAAAACCTCGTCTGCCTTACCATGTAGCATTTCATATAGTAGTGGCTTATCCTACGAAAACTTTTACTCGGAATATCTTCCGCACGGTGGTCGATGAGGGAGCCTCGACATTCGTTATGTCATTGGCATGTTGGAAGGTCGTTGGCCAACTCGTTTTGTCTCTGTCACCTACTCTCCTCACTGCTTTCGATAGTCATTCATTCTGCCCACATGGTATCATTCCCTCTTTCCCCGTGCAGTTAGGAGGGAAGACCGTGTGTGTCGAGGTAGAGGTAGTCGATGTGCCCCTCAACTATCACCTCTTGTTAGGAAGGAGTTGGACTTATTCCATGCAAGCTGTGGTTGCTACAGTTTTTTGGGTCTTGTTGTTCCCACACGAGGGTTGGATAGTGACCATCGATCAATTGCATAGATGATTTTAGGGGCGCAATTTCACTCATGGGCAAAATTTAGGGGCTTCCAATTTTTTATTAGGCGAATTTTTTGTATTAAAGTGATTTTTTTAAATTTATATCATTAGCCCGTAATTTATTTTAGGGGAAAAATCATGTACAGGGTTAGCCCTTGTTTTTAGGAGAGATAGAGGAAAAAAAATTATATTTCGCCCCTAAAATTTGGAGGGACAAGTTTCCGTTAGCCAAATTTCTAGAAGTATGGGAATTTCTGATAGCTTCTTCGCCCTGCCATTTGGTAAAATCGAGGTTTATGGTTTAATTCGCCCAGATTTTGTGGTATGGGAACTGGGTAGCTACATTTTGGCCCTCCCACCTGGTATAAATTGTATGGCATCAGGTTAAAATCATAGCTTTATTACTTGTCTGGTTCGTTCGTGAGAACTACAGAGTCTACTATAGAAAATCTCTAAATCCCCAAGTCCCGATTTACATATATTGAATTTTTGACTTTATTTCCCCTCGACGAAATGGAATTTGGAAAGAGGGAAAGAGATGCTAGTGGACCATGGTGGAGCCGCCTGTTCAGAGCAGAAGAAAGTTAGAAACTAGAATTTATTATTTGTTACAGTTATTAGCCCGGTGGTCCGTGGAGCCGCCTATTCAGTGTTCAGAGCAGAAGAAACTTGGAAGGCGCTGCACGAGGGATTTAATTTGGTAATTGAAGTTTATTCCTTTTGGTGTGCACTATCTCCACACCTCATTAGGACTTGTTTGAAATTTGCCAAGAGCTGTCATTGATTTACTTGCACTTTTTCAAACACTACTATTCCAAAACTTGCTGGAGTATCTTGTATTTCTATGTTAAACTTGTTTGCAACATTGTATAAATTCTGATGACCTCTTGGCTATTTCCTTCTCCACCTCATTTTCAACTTCCACTTCTTGTTTGTAACATTTTCTCCCATGGTTCTTCACTCCCAATATTTGTATAGAAAAATTAGTGAATCTATGTTGGATAGTGTCTCTAAAACTCTTTTATGCTTGGGTGCACTATCAACTGAAATTGCCACTGCAGTTGTTGTCTGAGATATTTCCACCATCGTAAGGCATGTCACTAAATCTAAATTGCCACTACAAGATAATGGTTACCAGTTGTTGTTCCTGAGTGCTCATGCAATTGCTCAGGCATATCTTACAAGGCAGTTCCTTGTCAACGTTAAGCAGGTAGCTTTACAGATATGTTAAAAATTCAAATTCAAATTTTACTTGTAATGTTCGTATCTTGATGATTTTATGGTACAGTTCAGCCACAGAGTTACCATTGTTGGGTATCTCTTTCATGTCCTTCTACATGCATTCATGTTGCGGGATGGCAAGGCCTTACCTGATGGTCCTGTTGTGATCTTCATATTTGTTAGCAACTTTAATTCCTTTATCGAGAAGGTTAGCAACTTCATATTTGTAGATATCTTCCAAAGTTGATTTGCATCATGTTGCTTTAGGAGATGTT
>ML785619.1:30258-65124 GCA_009831015.1 Picea engelmannii | reverse complement strand
ACCCAACACCACTCACCAATATTTTACAAGATTTTATAATTCAGTGAAAGATTCGCCAATATTTTACAAGATTTTATAATTCAGTGAAATATTCGCCAATATTTTACAAGATTATATAATTGACTAAAATATTCGCCAAAAATATATATATACATTTTATATTATAGATAAAATATCCTTCAATTTTTCCTATGTATCATGGGGATTCGCCCATTTATTATACATATAAATTTAGGGGGGGTTCTTAAAATCACCCTTGATCAATTGTCTTTCTCCAGACCTGACACTTCATTCGGGGCATCCACGGTCCCGATGATTGAAAATCCTCAACCAGGTGTAGTCAACGTAGGGGTTGGTTTGTGCCCATCTTTGATGGGTACCTTCGATTACCCGCCCCCTCAAGGTGATATCAAGTTTATATCCAATCACCATAAGGTTGAGATTTTTCAAGTTTCGTCGTTCCGCACGACTTACTTTGATGATCCGTGGATACTTCCTTTCCCATCGGCCACGATGGAGGAGATAGGGCATTCGGGCATGTCCATGCCTTTGTCCACAGCTGAAGTAGCATACTCTTTAGTCCAGCAAGCTTCAGCCAACCCAGATCCAACTCCTGCACAAGAGTTAGATACGCTTCTAGAGCCTATTTGGGCTCAAGGTTATCTCGATAACATTGATTCGTTAGACTTAGTCTTTCCTTCCGATGAAGCAGTAATTGAAGCAATGACTAGTCCGGACAAACCCTGGGATGATCTTCATCACAGATCATACTTCCTCCTAGAGTTAAGCAAAATCAAGGCCAGAGAATTCACCTTGACTATGACTGGAGATAGGTCTTGTCCTATTAATCCCTTAGCTACACACGAGATCTATGCTGAGGGTAATATAACAACCATTTTTGAAACAATACCTATCAATATCTCTAGAACCTCTAGCATCATAGACAATGTTTTCGTCAGAGCATACTACTCCCCCAAGGAGATGGCAGGCATCGACCCACAAAGAGTCGATCATGAGTTAACTTTGTTGTTTTTCAAGCTCGCTTTGAGATCCAAAAGCAACATTCGGTGAGACTACATTTATGCTTTTCGATCTCGTCTGGATTAACTGAGAAAAGTAACCTCTACGGGTCTTCTTTTAAGCCCTTTTCAGACCCTCTAAACATGAAAAGATTGTCGAGCAATCTTGTGGCCTTTCACGCTCGTTAAACTGAAATTTGAAGTCACATCTTTCCAGTGGTATTTTACCCCTTTTTCGGTCTGGACGGTCAACTATATGAACAAAGGTATACTCTATGGAACTTCAGTTCTCTAGAAGAGTACTCTCAGGTATTATTTTAACCCTTTTCCGAGCCTGAGGGACTCAACTTATGAAAAAGGAACCCCCACGGAGTCCATATTTAAGTTCTTTTCAGACTCCCTAAAATTGAAAAGATCGTCAAGTGACCTTATTCTCTCACACTCATTAAACTGGTCCAGAAGAACATTCCTAACGGAGTCCATAGTTAAGCTTTTTTCAGAATCCTTAAAAATGAAAAAATGGCCGAGTGATCTTGTCCTTATCACACTCATTAAAATGGTTTTGAATAGACGTCTTGTCAGTGCTAGTTTACCCCTTTTTCGAACCGACTAGACTATCTTCGAAAAAGGTACCCCAATGGAGTCTCCTTTTATGTTTTTTCAGACTCTCTAAATATGAAAAACCACCGAGCTTACCTTCTCTGGGCTCATTAAACTTACATCGAAGGGAATTACCATTGTGTGTTTTGTTAACCGTGTTTGCATACCTTATACGCCAACCTTGTAGCAGTTTGCTTCTACGTCTTAACACCCTTGGCCCCCGGAGGATTTTTCCCAAGTATCATTATTATGAACATCAGTATTGTCCTTGCGCCTTGAACTTGTATGTTTGTACCACTCGGTCCTCCATTGTAATGTAACATTCCTTTATTATTTTTTCCAAAATTATTGAAAAAGACAAAAAAATCCAAATATACCCCAAAAAGAGGAAGGGAAAAGTATTTTCTTTATTGGCAGCATAATGAGTCACCCTTGGATAAAGCACATTTGTTCGTTTGTTCGTCAAACTATGGGATGTAATACGACCTTAGGAAGCTATTCTCGCTACATAGAGTTGTGTCCTCCTCCATTTGGTTATTCTTCCAAACATATGGAGAGTTTGCGTTGCCTCCTGCTTCGTAAACTTATGATTAATGCCATGTTGCCTAAGTCTCATCATTTGTCATGCTGTTGTCCAAGGGAAGTTTCTACCAATCCTGAGTTGGCCCCTCTGTAATTTGTCTCTTGTCCTCATACCCGACCATCCTAAATGTCCAATCAAGTCTTTGTTTGAAATCAATGAAGCCTTCAGTCTGATCATCAAGATTATCTAGTCCATGAACGAGGAGTCGTCTAAAACCTCTGGGTAGTGAAGTCGTACACTCATATTACACTCCTACCTTGAGTTTTGAAGATTGTGAAGTTGTTTCTCGAGCTCTGAAGATCTCATCACCATCTATCAAGCCATATCAGCTTCTAGAAGATGGATACTCTATATGTATATCTTTTGATTTCGAGATGTAGCTCCATTGTGTATTGTTTGCGGCTACACTTTATATAGTTATTTGACATGGATCTACAGTGTATTTGATTGGTAGCCATGATTCTATTTTATCTCGAGCATGGGTATGCCCACCTCGGTGAGACATTTGTTATTTTGCATACGACGACTTCCGGTTCCTGGTCCCTGGGCTCACTTGTTCGGCACATCAGTAAATATTAGTAATGTATTTCGGCCATCAGATGCTCTTTTGACCTCACATATTAGGGGGCATCTATTATAACCCTAATTTGCACCATACATGCTTACCTGGCATCAGCCCATCTCAGATCCCTTCTTTGCCAAATCACTATTGAACAACTCTTTAAAAAACCTCTTTTATAAGGGCCCACATGCCCTACTCCATTACTACATGTGTGTACATGCTAGCTGACCTAAAACAGCCCGCGTGGACCTACAAAAGCATGAAGAAATGAAAGTTGTCGATGGAACACACAACTTTGGGAGTTAACTGAACCTTTCGGCCATGCATGGCCGAGGGTTCGTCCAAATACCTAGCTTCTTCTAGCCTATAAAAGAAAGGTTAGGGGTCCTATTTGGAAGAGGAGAATAAGAGTAAAGAAACTCTACCCAATTGCACATTCCCATTGTCCCAACCCTTTAGCCATCCTTATGCAAAGAGAGATACAAAGAAAAGAAGTTGGAGGACATTCGAAGAGGATCCCAGGATCAGGATTCGCGGAGTAGTGGTCGGTCTCGACATTGTAAGTTGATTCATTAAAGTTAATAATAAAGAAATTATTTTCCCATCCCACTATATGAGTTCTTCATAGTTTAGTAAATATATGTTTGAATCTCTAACCCATTAGTCTGTAGGTAAAATGCATGTGTAGTTTGTTGCTTGTTTTGTATGCAGGTCAGCCTTGGGAGGAGAGCTGCTAACAAGCGATAAAGCATGAAGAAGGATCAACATCGAACATCCAGAACAAGGTATGTTGGTCTAACCATGTATTTGCTGAAAATAAATGGGGATTAGGTCTAGGGACGAAGGTAGAAAGTAGGTTTCTTTTGGTCATATCTGCATGCATAATATAACTCTATTTGCTAGTCCATAGGGGGATTTCCCACCACAACATTGCTAGACATCCATAATATCATTTATGTCAATCATCTCAAGCTATATGGGACATCTATTTTGGAAGAGGAAGTTCAAGTCTGCCACGTAGCAGATAATATCCATACACTAGTGGACTTGCACACCTGCTACACTTGTCATCAATGAATTACTTCCTATCTTGTTGAATGCCAAGGTCACCATCCCACTCAGGACAAATCACTATCCTAAGTTGTTTTTAAAAAGAACTTCTTGCATCTTGTTGAGAAAGTGGAGTCACTCTCTACTAAAACATGGAGGAACTAACATGCCACATTTGCATGTTATAATTAATTAATATTGATAATTCATTGTACAAGTAAATAAATGCATGTAGAACCTAGAACAAGGTGCAATTTTGGTTTATCTTAATGTCAAGGGTAGTTAAAGTTCACTATCAAAATTGATCCTTTGCAAAAGAACATAAAGATATTGCTAGATAAATAAAGGATAAGAAATGTAATATGGTATACCATATTACAATGTAATATGGTATACCATATTCATATCTCATGTAGTATTTTTGTTTTTTTTAACTTAAAGGAAGCGTCGCAATATTGACGATAGTTCGTCGCAAGGCTAAATTTTTTTGGAACAAGTGTGGCAGTAGCGACGAAAGTTCGTCTCACTTTGCAACGGTTTTGCGTCGCACATATAACATTTACGTCGTAATTTTTGTCTCTATCATCAATTTTCGTCGTTATTGCCACACTTTTGCGTCGCAACTTTCCACAGTTCATCACACTTTGCAACATTTTTGCGTCGCACATATAGCATCTACATTGTAAGTTTTGTCTCTGCCATCAATTTTCGTTGTTATTTCCACGCTTTTGCGTCGCAACTTTCCACTGTTTTTTTTACATTGGCATGGTTTTTCGTCCCTGTTGCGACGAAGTTTCGTCTGTATTGCGGCGATTTATAAGGTAAAACTATCTTCATGGTGATGACACATGGAGGGCATATTTCATCGTTGTTTCCACGAAGACCTGGTTTGTGGATATAGAGACAAAAAAATAACGACGCAAAATAGTCTTTGCTTTCATGGAAATTGCGAAAGATAAGTGTGGCAATACCAATGAAACATCGTGGGAAATTTGGTCATATGTAATAGTGTATAATCTTTGCATTGATTTATATATATGTAGGGTAGCACCAATCATGGTTCTAAATGTGGCTGCAGTTCAAACTACAATTCTCCACAACAGATTTTAGAATCCCGATGATGTTTGGTTTTCCCACAGTCGTTGCAGCCCAAAATAATGAGGTTGCTTCTGCAATTCCTTTCACCAATATAATAGCTTGTATAATGAATGGGGACCTTCAGAGTTTTATTCACATCCTCTTTCTAGAGCTTACTCTGTTATGAATTTGTTTATTGGTGTTTCTTTGTATGGCAACCTTCAATAACTTTGTTGTGGCTCCTACACCTTCTCTGATTAATTGTTTATTAAATGTGATAATGGTGGTTAAGTAGAAAATATTTTAATTTTGTAAAAAAGATAATATTGTTTGTTTAACTCCTACATTTTCTCAAATTAATTTTAAGTTGTAGAGATTAGTTTTTGGAATAGCTCAAAACATTTAACTACTTAAAATAATACATCAAATTAAGTTTTTGTTGTTGTTGTTATTGTTATACTAGTTTTTTTCCATTTTTAATTGTCAAATAAGGGTAAATTTTAAATTTACATCATGACTTTTACTTACTTTTTGAAATCGTCAATTTTACTAGCAAACAAAAAATTTACCCATATATAATATACTATATATTATAAATTCTATAGCAGTTGCATAAGGTACAAATATTATAGCACAAGTTGGGCAAAACCTACTCACAACTTACAAGTCATGCAGATTCTTTGGAAATGGGACCGTATCACATCCTGCAAGTTGAAGAGTGAAGGTTAAGAGGGAAGAAAAGATCAAGGATTCAGAAACACTCCCCAAAACATGCATGCAGCTATTCATAGAGGTAAGGCTCATTAATATTAAATTGCAACTTCAGTGATGGAAATTTTCTTCCCACCTGAGTTTTTAATATCTTCCTGAATCTTGATAATAAGAATAAACATGAGTGCTACCGACCTCTCACAAATTCTATTTTATTTCATTTTAAAAAACATTAGTAGTTTCTATTTAAAAAAACAAATCCAAAATATTTCAGTAATATTTTTTATTTCATTATATTAGTAGCCATAATTATTTCAAATTTTGCAATCCATAACTTTTATTATTATTTTTACAACAACTATTAGTAACTACTTTTTTTTCTCGTAGACTGTAGCTATCTTGGCATCATTGCATACATACTACTTAGTGTTTGGTCCATTGTTTTTGTACAATGATTGGATCTATGCGGCATTGAGGCATAGAAAGAAGTTGGAACCTCCTATTTGGTCATTTTCAAAATTGAAACTCTTTATGTTTTTAATGGTGTTGTATTCCATGTGAAACCATTTGACGATGTTATGTTAAATAATTTTATGCTGTGTCTGGGATGATTTTGTATTTACGACTAATCTAGACCCATGTAACTATGGTTCTACAAAGCGTCGAGAAGGATCAAATCCCTTGAGGTGCAAACCTCTTTTTTGAGTGAAAACGTGAAGGAAAAGTTTGCATCTCAAGGGATTTGATCCCTATGGGCGCTTTGTAGAACCATAGTTAGATGGGTCTAACTAGTTTTAATTTCATTTAATTTAAAGCTGACATAAGAAATTTAGTTAATTTATTTAATATTGTTTGGGATAGACAGACACATCTCTCCCACCCAGGATGTAGAAATGAGTCTCTCGGTGCAATAAAAATGAACAAAAACACATATATGATACATAATATTTAAATGACGAGCAAAAATAAAAATAAAACTTCAGGTTGTTACTTAACGGATCCGTCAAATTTATACCTTGGTTATACCTATTTATATTGTTATATATTTCATTATTATATATTTTATATTACATTATTGGCTTCCAAGTGACTTAAGAAAAAAAAAAGATGCAAATTCTCAAGGCAAAGTGATTTTAAAACACTACAAAGGATACCAAGACCTAAGGGATCAGTTGTAATTTTTTTCCAAATAAGGAAAAACCTACAATAATCAAGGTTATCAACATAGTCTGTCTTGATACAATTTCAAGAGTTTGACATGCAATGACATCATCATGTGAGAATAAAACTTGGCCACATGAAATAATCCATTGGTTCTCTGTAAGGGACAAACTTCCACTTTGGCTAAATGTTTCTAGGTCTTGGGTCGTTAATCTATTTCTTTACATTCAAGGAGACAAGCTATTAACCAATCAAAAACAATTTTAAGTAACACTTCTAACCTTAATCTCATACATGAAGCCAAATAATACTTTATTTACATGTTAAAGATGTATTATAACAAAGAAAATGAAAAGAAGATTTATTTTATAACCTTGCCAAAAATTTTAAAATACAAAAGATACGAAGAAGTAAGGTCCCAATTCAAGGTGGTGTATTGTAATCGTGTATTATAACAAGGAAAATGAAAGAGGATTTATTTTACAACCTTTGAAAAGTGAACCAAGTTTTTTAAAATACAAAAGATACGAAGCACTAAAGTCCCAATTCAAGGTGGTGTATTGTAATCGGAAAGTAAAAAGGGGATATATTTTACAACCTTTGAAATGTAATCCAAATTAAATATAAGGGACATCATTTTAAATCAAATTGAATTTCAAAAAGGTTATTATTTTAGTGGGATCTTCGTACTTTGTCCACCCACTTAATATTAAAGGTATCATTAAAAAAATTATATAATAATCATGGTAATATCTAAAAAAACATTATGGAGATATGTATGATTAAAAAGGGTATTAGTGAAAAATTGAAAAATAAATTTACACCAAGTAAATGAATAGCAATTTTTTTTGTAAATAAAGTCAATCGTACAACACAAGAAATAGTATATTATAAGAAGGAGAATGTAGTCCAGAAAGAAAAAATTGAAGATAACGAACAAGCTAGTTAACATGACAAAGGATTTCAAAAAACAATTATGAGAATCAAATAAAACAAATTCTCATGTGCAAGCTAAGGAAAATTTTCATTTCTACTAGACATCTTTATTGTTCTTTAACCTTTAAGCTTGAAACACAATCAAGTATATAGAAAGTGCAATTGCAAAAAACCAAATACAAGAGACAAAAGATGAAATATGCTAAGATACCCTTGTATTATGATAATCAAAATAAGGAATGCAATGTTCACTTACCTTTTAAGGCGGGGCGACCTTTTACTGAGCAAAGGATCCAAATAAAACAACACACAACAAACATTACATAGCCTCCTATCTATTTAAACAGATTCACAAAATCAAAACCCCAACTACTTGTGGTCACATCACTAATGGGTACCAACAACCTATTGGGTCTTATAAAGTGGACTCTTTTACATTAATAACTATCCACTACTATCTAATGGGCCAAATTCAAAGAGAATGGTTGCATACAACAATTGACTAACTCCTAGGTAGTCCAAAGTAGGGAGGTTAGGATAGGACCCTAACATGCCCTCCCCCTTCAAAAGTAGTGTTGTCGGCAAGGCTGGAGATGAGGAAATTGTTGCAAATTCATGTTTATTTCCCATTTGGAATCTTTAAACTTCATATATTTCCACTGGATTAGTACTTCACAAATCGTGTTTCACCTTGCACATCAATCCCACGACCTTCTTCAAACAAGACACATGAAAGACTAGATGAATCTTGGAGTGGGTTGGAAGAGCTAACCTATAAGCCACTTGTCCAATGCATTGGATGATCTCATAAGGTCAATAGAACTTTGGTGTTAATTTCTAAAATGTTTTATCTTTGAGTGATGTTAGTTTATAGGGTTGTAGGAAAAGAAACACTTGATCCCCTGTCACAAAAGAACATTCAAGGTGATCATGGTATGCTTATTGTTTCATTATGTTTTGAGCCATAACTAAATTGTTGTTCAATGTGTGGAGAATGGGTTCTCTAGTGTTGAGTGTGTTATCCACTTCCTAAACCTTGGAGGTGCCTAGTAAAAATTAAGTGACTGATAATGGTTTATGGCCATAGACAACTTCATATGGGGTCATTTTGGTATCTCCATGAAAAGAGGTATTGTACCACCATTCTACAAGGGGAATACATTGTGCCCATTGGTGCAGTTTTTCAAAAGAAAAGCATCACAAATAGGTTTATAAGAACTTGTTGACCACTTTGGTTTGACCATTTGTTTGAGGATTATACATAGTGCTCATGTTCAACGAGGTACCTTGAATTTTAAACAACTCCTGCCAAAATTTGTTGGTGAAGGTAGGGACCCAATTCGAGACAATGGAAGTGGGCATGCCATGTAACTTAAAAATATGATCCATGAAGACTTTGACAACTAAGGAAGGGGTAAATGGATGTGATAAGTCACAAAAATGAGCATATTTAGAAATATGGTCAACTACTACCATGATCACTAATTTGTTTCCTTCCCTCGAGAATTTGATATACAAACCATAGAGATGTCAATCCATATATGGTTTGGGATCAATAGTGGTTATAATATCCCTGGCATATTTACTATCTCACCCTTGTTTCTTTGGAAAGTGTCACAGGTTGCTACAAAATCATGGATCTATTTTTTCAGGCCTTCCCAAAAGAAAAAGTGCTTAGTTCTTTTAAATGTTTTATGAAAGCCAAAGTGACTTGTTGTAGGTGATGAAAGTAATTAATCTAAGACCCTTTGTTTTAAGGTATAATTATTTACCAAAACAATGCACCCTATATACCGCAATGTATCATGCTGCCATGTATAACCTTTAAGAGGTTTGGGATCTTCTTGAATCCTTTGAATGATTTGAACAATAGTTTCATTTTCTAACCAGTCTCGATGAGATTACTCAAGCCAAGTTGGAATGGGTAAAGATAAGGCAAAGAGGGATCCATCCTCCTCAAATTGTCAGGATAAAGCATCAACAACCACATTTTTTTTACCCTTCTTATAGATAATCTCATAATTATACCCTAGCATTTTGGTGACCCACTTATGTTACTCTAGTGATGATATTCATTGTTCGGGAAAACACTTTGGACTATGATGGTCAATCTTGATCTGGAAACATCGCCCTCAAATATATGGATGCCAAGTCTCCATTGCATGAAGTATTTCCATCATCTCTTTCTCATATGTGGATTTACACAAATTGCAGTCACACAACTGCTTACTAGTGAATGTAATGGGCACCCTTCTTGCATTCAAACCACACCAAGACCTCTACCTAAGGCATCGCATTTGAGGACAAAAGTCTTAATAAAATCTGGCATTTCCAATACTAGAGTGGTGCACATGGAATCCTATAAAGTTGAGAAGGCTTGCTCAATGCCTTTGTTCCATACAAAGGCATCCCTTTTAAGCAAATATGTTAGGGGAGTAGAAACTTTTCCATATTTTTTGGCAAACTTCTTGTAGTAGATTGTGAGTCCTAAGAACCCACATAGGTTCTTCAACATCTTGGGTCAGGGCCACTCTTGCATAGACGCAAATTTCTTGGGATCTAATCATACTTGGTTTATTTGATGTTATTACAGACCAAACCAATCATTTTGAAAACACAGATTCTACAAAAAACCTAATACGGACCCAATACATCAAACAAATCCTATACTAGTTTTAGTATAAAAGAGTCTAGACTTTGTGATTCTTTCAAAAGTGACATGGATTCCACTACTTATGCCAATGTGATTCCTTTGATTCAATGGTCCTCAAATGTATGAATTTACCATCATCCAATTCTCTACCACATGCAACCTTATTGTTATGATTTTCTTGTAATTATTTAATTCTTCAACAATTATCATGTGTATTCCTTTGGTGACCCCTGGGTGATACATGAAGTGCTAAAAAAAGAAATAGAATATTTATGAGTGTAGGCTAGCATTGATTTAGTAGAATGCACCCAACATTGAAAAATGTTTTTTTTTTTTTTTAATCAATGAAAACTTCATCGAAATTTCAACACACTTCTAAATGTTCATCTATAGTGCAACTAACATAACATTGGACATTTGACTCTGCGACTATCGTAATTACAACAATTTCATCGAAAACATGTCTCTCTTGCGAAGAACTAGACTCAGAGTTCATCGATGGTTAGTGAATCTTACAAAACACCTATAATGAATATATGATTTTAATTAGTTTCTCTCATGATGGACATACAACATCAATCACTTCAGACTTTGGTTGATCAGACTCGGAGTTCATCGATGGTTTTTCGATCATATGATGCACCTACAATCACAATGGATTTGGACATTGGTTGATTGTGCTCCAAGTTCATCGTAGGTTGGTCTCTCTTCTTACAATCTTGCGATGGACATTGGTCAATCGTACGATGAACCTATGACCACAATGGCTTTGAACATTGTTGGATTGCACTCCAAGTTCATTGTAGGTTGGTCTCTCTAGCAACCAATGTGCGACAAAGATTGGTCAATTATATGATGAACCTACGATGAAAATGGCTATGGAAATTGGGCGATTATGTTTAATATTCATCGTAGGTTGGTTTCTCTTACTACACACTTACAATAGACATTCAAGGATTGTGCAACGGAAGTCTATCGATCGTACGACAGATGTTTTTGTATGTCTTGTGATGACTAACTCATTCGTCAAACATATGATGAATCCATAGTTTGTCACACTTGCACCGGATATGTCGCAGTGAAAACAGGTTGTAGGTTTCATCGTACTTGGGAGGTTTTTGCGACGAACTTTCATTGGTAAATTGTCAGAATATGGGCCCAATGTACAAGTGTGCATACTACCTTAGTCAATGATTTTATCAGTGCATTCACATTCTTCATAATTTAAAATCATCAGAGACATACCTTTAATAGTATTACTCTTCACACAACACCTTTACACTTAGTCTACAATAAATTCTCTTTTAGCAGCCTTCAATCCTTCTAATACTTTCCCCTAGCAATAGGGGTATATAAATGTTACATATATTATTTCAAAGAGAAAAAATACAAATAAATGCAACATGGAATAGAGAGAATAAAGACATACTAACAATAGGGGTATTGGGAAAATCCCTCCCTAAAAAGGCTAGAAAATAAAGTATATGAGAATGTGCACCAAGAGGAAGGGACTCAACATCTTGATATAAGGCATTAATTTTGATTTTCACAAGAAAATTCAACTCCTACTTAATTCTCCATAATTTACCTTAGGATAAAAGGGGAGGGGTCCTCATGAAAAATAACTTTACACCAGTGCTTCAACGGAAAACCTATTTCACTTAGTTGAGTTGCATCCACAATATTTTCATATGTCTCTAATCATCCCAAGTGTTTCCTAGGAGAGGACCTTTCCACAAGAGTGGGGTAGTGAAAAGGAAGTGAATTTCATCATGAAATCATGCCCAGAATATTATGGTAGACTAGCATCTTAAAAAACACACTCAATCATTTCATCTATACCACACATGGTGCAAGAAACATTTGTCACACCAAATTTTTGAATAATTCTCTTAATAACCAACCCTTGATGAAGCGAAATCCACCCTCATACTGTTAACTTAAAAGGGAAATGTGATTTCCAAATATACTAACACATTTTCAATTATGCTAGAGAATCCCTCAACTCCCAACTTTTTTTCAAGTGGATACAATGTTGAATAAATATCATACTAGCCATAAAGGTCCTTTACCACCTATCTGTAAAAGGGATCAACTCCATTGCAATATCATCCACATAAAAATTAGTATGTACCAAAAATGGTGCAAACTTATATTAAGTTTTAGAATGAACAAACACATACAAGTGAACATGAAGGTGGAGCAAAAGTAAAATATAAGATTCTATTATTTAATACATTTATCTCCCATACTATACAATTCCATGCAATATATTACCCCTAGGGGATTATGGTATATTACCCCTACGGGATTATGGTGGGAGAGAAATTAGACATTACACTTTATATTTCACATCTCGTCACATGTCATAATCATTTAACTTTAAACAAACATGGATTTATCCACGTGTTGACACTATTCCAATATGTCACTCTCTAACATAGTATTCATCCTACCCCTTAATTCATAAACATTGACTTTTAAAAAAAAAAAAAAACTACATCATGCATTTTCTACTTCTCTCGTCCTACACATTTTGAACCAAACATCAAGTTTCCATCACCCTTGTACATCCTCACACCAAAGGATATGACTATCCGTGTCATTACATCACATTGTCATCAACCTCATACTGAAAGTAGAATCATGCCAAATCCCTTGAGAGAACTATCCATACTAAGCCTCTCTTATTTTTATTACATTAGGTTACCCTCACTCTCATATTGAAATTATAACTCATAACATTATTTCCATGAACTCACCTTGGTTACCATCCATTTTGCTAACTCATAACATTATTTCCATGAATTCACCTTGGTTACCTCCTAAATTTCCCACCTCAGTTTGGAGGCTGTGAGTTATAGGCTACCTTTTAAGTAGTCACCATCTTCATAACCAATACTAGGCTCTTTAACGTCATAAGATATGGGGACACTCCTCATTTTCTTCCTTTTTTTTCAAACACTCTGATTTCTTTCATTACCGAAAAAATTGAGATCTCTAGCATCGTCCTTGATAGGCCTTAACACTAGAATTCAAAATCCTTCCTTATTATATTATTGTTTCTTTGGGACCAAAACCAAATCCATTCTAAAAAATATCTATCAAAAACATGAAAAAAAAATTGAAAACTTTAAAAACCTAAACTCAACATTTGTTTTCTAATAGGTTTATGAACCATGATTCTGAAAACACCTACAATGGTTGCTAAGAAATTTTTGCAACAGATTTATGGCATGTGTGTCCTCAGCTTCTGAAAAATGTAGAATAAAAATTGTTTTCATAAGGTGAATATTTTCTAGTTTTCTTCCTACTAAACCTCTTGCAATTGTGTTTCATGCTTACAAAATCAAGACTATAATGATGTTATGAGTCCAATACTTATGTAATACCCTGGTTTTGAGTCTCCATATTATTAATGTATTTGCTTTTATTCATGAAAGGTGGGATTTCCTATAAAGTTAAAAAGGAAGGAGTACTTGTAAAGTTAGAAAGGTCAAAGAGTCTAGAAATGTAATACTTTAAAATATGTTTAATAATAAAATATTTCATTGATTAAAAGACAAACAATGACAGAGATAGGGGGTTATGATTCCATGAGACATGGGGCTAAAGGGGGATAAGTATTTTTATTATATTTTATTCGCCCATATTGATAAGGGTTTATTCAATTCTGGAAATTAATTACAACAATAAAAATCATAATTGTTAAAACGTTAGAGCTAGGGTTTGACCCTAAGGAGTAAAATCTAGCCCTACCATTGTTTTTATTTCATTTTGGAATTGTTTATCAAGATTATATAACATATTATAACAATGAAAATCATCTCCAAAGTGTTTCATTTCTTTCATATTTCATTTGGATATTTATGGTCAAACCTTAGGGGGATCTACACCATTTTTTACAAGTTTGAAGTAATTGCTTTGGTAATATTCATTTGTACTTTATTTTTATCATTTTTTGGATTATTTACACTAATATATATTTTTACTAGCATAAAGTGTTCAGGGATCCTCATCCTAAGTGCCTTTAGGTACTCTTTGGACACTTTTTATGGTCCAAATCTGCAATTTTCTATGTTTTTTGTCATAAATCATATTCTAGAGTATTTGGAAAGAAAAAATCTAGTCCAATTTGCAGAAAAAAAAAATGAAGTTACAACTCAGATATATCAAATACCCTTGATTCGTGCAACAATATCTCACTCTTGTGCCATAAAAGGTACATTTTTCATCATTTAAAGAGTGGTTTTATAGTGTTGGTTTGTATTTTTTGCTATAAAATATTTATATCAGATTTCAACACTATTACAAGTATCTACTAACCCTCTCTATAGTGTAATTTCTTATGCCCTAAATATTGAATGAAGATTCTTAAGGCATTTCGCTGCTAAGGCACTGGTCTATCTAACGTGTATTAAGGTGTGTAGTTGGAAGGATTAGGATACCCCCATGGTCTCTAGAAGTTGGCATAAAGTGAAGGGCCAATCATACTTATGTGATAGCGGTGCATTTCTGATCCAGGTGGATATTGGTGGCCACCCACCTATTCCAACTGGCTCCTCGTGTCCGTTTTGGATTCAACACATCTTTCTATACTGCTTTATAATTGTGAGATTTACACTTTTGGGGCTGTCTGAAGCCTCACACATTCTCCAGGTAAATACGGGTGGCCTCTTGTCTAATCCAACTAGCTTATTTTGTATGTTTTCATGTCATCACATCTTGTTGTACTTCCAGGGCTGTTTTGGGGCCCTAAACGTTGTTTTTTTTTTTACTCGCCATAGTCAAACTATAGCTAGAATTAGAATTTGATGGCGGAATGTGTAGTTCTCTAAAATACCTTTCCAACGGGCCATCACACACATAAAACAGAGGTCGTATGAAAAATTTATGACCCTAGGAAGTTGAGGTACCAAATTACACCAACTTACCCATAGGGCCCACATGACTTTTGGTGTTTCACCTTCTAGGGTTAGGTTTTTGGATGTATAGGGTTTTGGAATTCATGTGTAATATGAAAAGGACCTATGGAGCCTCAATGTGATCCATTATTCTCAGATGGATGTGCGTAGAAGCCACATCTCTTCTCAGAGATAGCTACCACCATTCGAGCAAGTTTCAGTTCTACAGTTTTATAGTTTCAACCTATTTCATTATTTAATAGAAGATATTGTTCATTGGATATTTGTGTTATTCTTCCTATCTCTGTGTTTATTGTATTTAGTCTGTTAATCATTTCATTCTGCTCTTGAATCCAGATCATTGGTAAGGAACGAAATGATGGACAACTTCGTGCAAATCCTTCGACGATTGCCCACGGGAGAAGCATCTTCATCAAGCGGCCATGCAACCCCCTTCAAGGTACATGTAAATTTTGATATTCCATTATTTGAAGGATTGATAGATGCGGACGTTGTAGATAAATGGTTGAATCTGCTCGAAGGATATTTTTCGATCCACAATTTTTTCGATAGGGAAAAGATCACTTTTTCACTCCTCAAGGTTGTTCCCCATGTTAAAGACTGGTGGGATACTTACTCTGCACAAAGGGTCATGGAGGAATATGCAATTTTTGTGGTGGCCCCTACATGGGATTCCTTTCGAGACGCCATTAAATAACAATACTACCCTGTTGGAAGCTACGAGGACCAGTACACCAGATGGACCACCCTACATCAAGAAAGGGACCAGACAGTACCAGAATTCACCAATAATTTCCATACCCTATGCACCAAATTGGGTATCAAATATTCTGAGCATAATTTGGTGCTCAAATACCACGATTATTTGCAAAGATACATTCAAACAGAAATGGATTTCCTAGACATCGCCTCATTGGGCATGGCTTATAGATACATTGTCAAGATCGAGTAGAAATTTAAGCAGAAACGACGAGAGTTTGGATCTGCAAACCCCTCACAGCCAAACCAGGGCAAAGGAAACCCCAAACCACAGAGCAAGGGACCAAGTCGAGATGGCCTCCCTCAGGACAATCCGTCCAAGCCGTAACACAAGAAGGGAAATGAGAAGATGAAGAAGGACATGGGAAAATGGTGTGAGTACCATAAAAGTCATTGGCACAACACCAACGAATGTCACTCCAAGCAATCCCTCGTGGTCAAGATGAAGGCTTCCGAGTTAGAGGTCGATTCTTATTCTGAGTCAAATCCTGAAGGAGGGAAGAAGATCATTGAGGTTGAACCTAGTGCCACAGTCGCTACCACCAAAGTCCATCCAAGTGAACCAAAAGAACCAAAGGAAGGGGAACGCCTCTTTCACTCGCTTATGTGGGTCAAGGGAGGTCTGATTCATTTCATTGTCGACATCGATAGTCAAAAGAACCTGATTTCAGCAGAGGTCGTCAAGTGGTTGAACCTACCAACGAAACCACACCCGCAACCCTACACCATCGGTTGGCTTCGTCAAGGAAGAGATCTATGTGTCAGCCAACAATGTCATTTTCCCTACGACATCAAGCCTTTCAAAGATGAGGTACTGTGTGATATTATTTTATAAGGAAAACCATATTTTTGGAAGCGTTATGTTGTGTATGAGTCTAGACCCCGCAGTGCTATTATTACTTTGGGTAGACAATTGTATAGGATCCCAGAGGTGGCACCGCCTACTGCTATTTCTTTAATATGTGCTAAGCAATGCGGCAAGGTCGTTTCACAGACCGGAAATTTCATATTCTTTGTGATCTATGCTCACAGTAAGCAAAAGGTCGTCGCCACATTCGTGGCCTCTACAAAATGCCTCTCTTTGCAGCATAACCAAGTGGACAGGATCGTGGAAGAATACAGAGACATCTTTTCCTCACCTACAGGGGTATCGACACACTTCTAATTCAAGCATCCAATTGATCTAACCCCCTATGCACCTCTACATAATGGACCAGTCTATCGTTGCTCGTTGATGGAGAATGACAAAATCAGGCATCATATCCAAGAGATTCTTCAAAAGGGGCACATCAAACCTAGCTCCTCCTCTTACAGAAGCCCAATTGTACTGGTGCAGAAGAAGGATGGGACTTAGTGACTCTGCATTGATTATAGAGCCTTAAACAAAATCATAGTGAAGAACCGTTGCCCCATTCCCAGGATTGATGACCTTCTTGACCAACTCAAGGGGGGAAATTTCTTCATCAAGATTGACCTAAAGTCTGGCTACCACCAGGTTCCCATCAAACCAACTGATGTCTAGAAGACAGTCTTCAAGTCTAAAGAAGGTCTCTACGAATGGTTAGTCATGCCCTTTGGCTTAACAAATGCATCGGCCACTTTCATGAGGCTGATGGACGATGTATTGAGACCCTTCACCAACTCCTTTGTGGTCATATATTTGGATTTCATCCTCATCTTCAACAGAACGTGGGAGAAGAATATGCATCATATTCAATAGGTTTTGAGCACTCTGCGGTAGCACAAGATTTATGCCAACATGGAAAAATGCTCTTTTGGCATGAACAAGGTCCAATACCTTGGCTACATTATTGATGAGAATGGGGTACATGTTGATCCAACTAACATCCAAGTCATCTGTGACTGGCCAGCCCCGACCACACTAACCGAGCTTCGAAGCTTCTTGGGACTATCCAATTTCTACCAACGGTTCATGTTGGGATTCTCCCATATTGCACGGGCCCTAAGATAGGTGACCAAGGGCAGTGGTAGGGCCAAGTTTGTGTGGGGGAAGGAGCATCAACGAGCATTCGATGATCTAAAACATAATTTTTTCTCAGCTTCAGTACTCTCCTTGCCCGATCTGCAACAACCATTCGAGATTGAGACTGATGCATTTGACTATGCTATGGGCACAGTTCTCACTCAGCACGGGCATCCGGTGGCATAACATAGTGATACACTATCTGATACTGTCCAAAAATACCCCACCTATGACAAGGAAATGTATTTCATTATACAAGCATGTCGTCAATGGAAACACTACATTATGGGGAAAGAGACGATCATACACATTGATCACAAGCCTCTGCAGTTCATACAGACACAGAAATTGCAGAACGACCTCCATCAGAAGTGATCCACCTACCTGCAGAAGTTCCTTTTCAACATCAAGTATAAGACATGTATCTCCAATCATGTCATTGACTGCCCCAACCGGCCTCATGTGGATTCACTCACCACTGTGCTCCATTCCTATGGACATGAAACATCGGAGTGGCCCCAAATTTACCAGCAAGATCTGGACTTCGCCACCATATATAAACTCTTAGGTACAAGCGCCACTGTCACTGATTTTCACATTCAGGATGGACTCTTATGCCACCTAGGCCATCTCTGTGTTCCTACAAGCGAGCGTGAAAAGATGATTTGGGAATCCAACTACAGTCGGGTGGTAGGACATTTTGGTGTAGAGAAAATTGTGGTCATTCTTCATAAACATTTTTATTGGCCAAAACTTTGACAGGACGTTAGAAAGTATATCAGATCTTGCACTTCATGCTCCATTTCCAAGCCAACGATAAAGAAGCTAATATTATACACCCCTATTCCTATTCTCGAGAAGTTGTGGGAATCCATCTCCATGGATTTCATGTTTGGTTTGTCGTCCACCAAGCACATAATTGACTGCACGTTTGTGGTCATTGATCAATTTTCGAAGATAGCCATCCTCACAACCTGTAAGAATAATTTCACAGTGGCAGATACTACCAATATCTTCTTCAAACGAGTTTGGGTCCACTTTGGGATACCACAGACCATCATCTTCGACCGAGACAATAGGTTCCTCAACACCTTTTAGTCGAGTCTCTGGTCTCCATTGGACACCAAGCTCACAAAATCCACTGCTTTCCACCCCCAAACCGATGGCCAAACCGAGGTCATCAATCGGATGATTTTTCACATCCTGTGCATGTACAATTCTAAGCATCCACATACATGGGATGAGAGTCTCCCATATGTCCAACACAGTTACAACAGGGCTCTCCATAGTTCCACCGACCATAGCTCATTTCAAATGGGTCTGGGATTCCAACCCTTGGGACCCATTGATGTTGCACTTCCTCTTGCCACCGCACAGACAGACTCTTCTCCTGATCAGTCTGTGATCGACAAATCCACCAGATTCATTGAGTGGATTCAGCACATCCGTTAATAGGTCTAGGATATTTTGTAGAAATCCAATGTTAAGTTCAAGTAGAGCCATGATCAACACAAGGTACCACACCAGTTTCAGGTTGGCGATAAAGTCTGGTTACATTTGCAAAAGGAGCGTCTCATCGGGCCCCATAGTAAGCTTTGCCCACTTTGTTATGGGCCTTACATTATCACCAAGGTTGTGGGTAGCAATGATTTTGAGCTCAACACTCCACCCTTCCTTGGTTTGCATCCAGTATTCAATGTGGACCTCCTTCTACCATATTTTCCACCGTTATTAGAGACCTCTAAGATTGTCGAACAACTGACACCAACAGAGCTCAACCTTGACTGCATGGAACAAGAATCAACCGATCATATAGTGGACACATAGGTCAAGGGCACTCGCCAGCAGCAGATCCAGCCTTATAAGGTTGTTAAGGCAGGGAAACTCCTACACCAAGGAGGGTGGCTCACCCGGGGCCAAATCTAGTAGAAGTTTCCTCACCTGATGGGGGAAATGAACACAATGGAGACCATTGCTTCCTAAGGGGGGAGGATTGATCCAAGTGGATATTTGTGGCCACCCACCTATTCCAACTAGCTCCTCATGTTTGTTTTGGATTCAACACATCTTTGTGTACTTATTTATAATTGTGAGTTCTTCACTTCTGGGGTTGTATGAAGCCTCACACATTCTCCAGGTGCATATGGGTGGCCTCTCACCTAACCCAGTTGTCTTATTTTGTATGTTTTCATGTCAAGACATCTTGTTGTACTTCTAGGGTTGTTTTGGGTCCCTAAACATTGTTTTTTTTACTCGCCACAATCAGACTATACACAGATTCAAAGTATGATGGTAGAATGTGTAGTTCTTTGAAAGACCTTTCCAATGAGCTATCACGCACATGAAACAGAGGTCGTATGCAAAATTTACGACCCTAGGAAGTTGACGTACAAAATTACACCAACTTACCCATAGGGCCCACATGAATTTTGGTGTTTCACCTTCTAGGGTTAGGTTTTTGGATGTCTAGGGTTTTGGCATTCATGAGTAATATGAAAAGGGCCTTTAGAGCCTCATTTTAATCCATTATTCTTAGATGGATGCACGTAGCAGCCACATCTCTTCTCAGAGATAGCTACCACCATTCGAGCAAGTTTCAGTTCTGCAGTTTTATAGTTTCAGCCTATTTCATTATTTAATAGAAGATATTGTTCACTAGATATTTTTTTATTCTTCCTATCTCTGTGTTTATTGTATTCGGTCTATTAATCAGTTCGTTCTGCTCCTGAATCTGGGTCAATTTCCCATATCTTTCTATCCCCATAGCATCCCCCCCGAGAGGCTGCTAGTTTGGGTGGTAACATTTTTTGGCGTCATTGTTGGGGAAGACCTTGTTGGTTTATTTCTACTTCATTGATGACATCATCTCACCAAGTTAGGTAAGTTATTTTTATTTCATCTAATGATAATATTGTTTCTAACGTGATTTTCTCATCTGGCAACTCCACTGAATCTAATTAAAACAAAAAGGTACTCTACAAGAAGGAACGTCCAAGGTGCTCTTCATTTGGTCATTCCTGAACTTGAAATTTCTTATCATAGAATAAAGCATAGAATTTAGGCAAGGGAAGTAAATAATTGTATTTTATTTTAAACCTTATACTATACAAGAAGATTGTTTTTTTATTCAATTCCACTAACAAAATTGATTTTTTTGTGGTTAGTATATGCCTACAAGCCGCTTGACCTCTCAAACATTGCAGATTATCCTCATGCTATGCCCACGGCTACTAACAAGATCCCAACATTCCATGTAAATAATTCTATTAGTGCAAGAGAGCATTAGGATGCACTTATGGAATATACCATTGATATGGGAATTTGTTATGTGGATGTGTTACTCAAATGATTTTCTCTATCATTAAAAAGGGATGCTATAATTTGGTTTGAATCTTTCCCTGACAATAGCATGGATTCTATTGAATCTTGTCAAAATGTTTTCTTTGATAAATGGGTGGAAAACAAAGATGTTTATTTTATTTTAGGTTCTTTGACCTTCAGGGGACCAATTTCTTCCTCCACAATTCCAATTCCAAGATGCTCATCATTTCCAAAGCCAACTCCAAGGCTCTTGATGGAAATTTAAACCACTCAAGGAAGCTTGATGTGTTAAGCAACCCCAGGATCAAGGTTGATCCTAAGAAGAAGACAACTTTGGCAACCGATCCTATTCTTGAAGCCATTTTTTGGCCTTTCAAACCAACTAGCGAAGTTGCAAATGACTAACAGTGATTTACATGGAAAAGTGGAGTAGCTGGAAAAGGGTCAACGATAGAATAGAAAGAAAAAAATAAATGGATACAAGGGTCCAGTGTTGAATCAGAGGCCTCCTACATCATTGGATCCTGCCAAAATGATAGAGGAAATACATCCTTATTTTTGTAGGGCTTGTGAAATTTTTCACAATGAAAGAACTTGTTCCAACTATGAGAGAAGGTATCGAACGAATGGTAAAAGTAGAAAGCAACCTTTGGACATTTGAAAAAATTTGTTTGACGGACATGGTTATAATAATTGGAAAATAGAGGAAGATGAAGATGAAAGAATATATGGGATATTTGGACCAATGCCTTCCCAAGAAGAAATCGCTCAACAATTTGAGACGAGAATTTCAACCAATAAAATACAAATAAATATTCTTTCGTGAGATCAACTAGGACCTTTAGAGAAGGACAAACATATTACAAATCTAGTCAAACCTAGCATTGAAACTCCATGAAACAGTCCCCCAACAAGTAATTCTGAAGAAATGAAATTGGACGTGACAGGATGGGTGCATAATGCCAAAATGCCTATCCTATCCTAGCAGAGATCCCTTTTGTGAAGATTCAACTCAAGGAAGCTTTAGGGATTGAACCACCTAGTTAGGAAACCGATCTTGTAAATGAAAGTGAATATGCCCTTGTTATTCTCCAAACCATGCATAAGAGGATCAACAATCCGAAGAATCAACCCTTTTTCATATCATTAGTAGTGGAGAGATTGTTTTTGCACAATTGTGTGTTGGACTCCAAGGCCTCCATGAATGTAATGTCACTCAAGGTGATGGAATGTTTGGGATTAAATACTTCAAGGCCATACATGAATATTTTTGCCATGGATTCCAGGGAAGTGAAAGTGTGTGGATTGATCAAGGATCTTCAATTTTTCTTGGCAACTCATCGAGACATTTGTTTAGTGATTGTTATAGTAGTCATCGAGTCCCTTATGCTTGGGGAATGTTTCTATCCAAGAAATGGGTTTCAAACCTTGGAGGAAATATTTAGATGGATTTTTCATATGCCACCATTCTGAACTTTTAGGGCTTACTATTCATCTTGCATAGAGAGCCAATGAGGAAATATCATGTGGAATATCCCAAGGACCCCAAGAACAAAGTGAACTTTTTTAAGGAGAGCTTGGATATTACACCATGCTTGCGATAGAATTATCTCCCAAGGTGGAAGTCAACATGTCGAAGATGAACTTTGATGGGGCATATCCCAAACAAGTGTGTTGTAGGTATTGTATTCTCTTCCCCTAAGGGTAATATTTCATGCTACACTTTTTGTTTGGAATTTGAAGGAACTAACAATGTGGCTGAATATGAAACAATTTTACTTTGTTTGAACTTATCTAAATATCTTCGAATAATATTTTGAATATTATTGGTGATTATGACCTAATTGTTTCCCAAGTGAAAGGTGTTTTTTCTTGTAAAAATAAAAGGTTGAAAGTTACAAGAATGCAGTCTGGGATGCCATGGAATGGTTTGGCACTTTATCTCTGATAGCTAAGACAAGACATTTGAATGAAACAATTGATGCATTGGTTGTCTCTACCATGACGTTACAAATCTGTGATGATCTGATGCAAGGATGATTTTAGGAGCTAAATTTCCCTCATGGACTAATTTTCCACGGTTTTTCCAAAAAAGAGATTCGCTATTTTAAAAATAATTCGCCCAAATTCTATAGCATCAAATTATTTTACGTTAAAAATCGCCAAAATTTTATAAAAACTATATAAAATCCTTAGAAATTTGAATATTTTTACAAAAATATTGCCAAACATTTATAGTTGGCATATAAAGGATTAGTAAGCTTCGCCAAGGTTTCTACATTTTAAAATAAATTTACATCCTTAAAATCATCCCTGAGATTCTAATGAAGAATGGAAAAATTGAATCTATTTTCAGGCCATCAGTCCCAAACAACTTCATCAATTGGCATGTTTTTTATGATGATGCATAGATTTTGAGATTCATGAACAACTTGTAGGAATTTGTCGATCACCAGATCGATTGGAGAGAATACGGTTCAGATAAATAATTAAAGGAAATTAGGATACTAGAAAGATTTGTTCCTCTTGAGAGCTTGTTCAACAGACATGACCGATACAAAAAGAAAAAAGATATGGTCAGGCCCAATGAGTATGAGGAAGTCAATATCGGATCCACTGAGAATATAAAGATAATAAAAATTGGAAAAGGAGTGTCAAGAGAGGAAAGAAAGGTGATTTAAGGTCTTATCATATAATTTAGGGACACGTTTTCTTTCTCCTACGATGACTTGAAGGATTACAAAGGGGATATAATTCAACTCACCATTCCTTTGAAAGAAGGTGTTAAGACATAGAAGCTAAGACATATCAATCCAAATCTATCCCCTCTTGTCCAAAAAGAATTGTAGAAGTTGTATGAAGAAAGAACCATCACACCCGCAAGACATTCCACTTGGATATCGAACCCAATGATAGTATGAAACAAGAACAGTGAGATAATAATTTGTTTGGAATTTAGGAATCTCAACATGGAATCTGAGAAAGACAATTATCCACTACCAAACATAGAAAACTTGCTACAAAGAATCAAATGATCACATATGTTGTCATTTTTTATCGTTTTTCAGGTTACAATCAAGTTTTGGTGAACAAAGATGACATGCATAAAACAACATTCACTACACCTTGGGGTGCTTATGATATTTGAGGATTCCTTTCAGGATAATGAATTAGTGTGTTATGCTTCAAAGGGTCGTGGATTATGCATTCATAAATCTCATGTGAAAAATAATCTATATTTATCAAGATGACCTCATAGTCTTTTTGAAGACCATGAAGTCTTGTGTCGAGCATCTTAGACAGGTATTTGAAAGGTGCCATAAGTATGGAATCTCGTTGAACCCAAAGAAGTCAATATTTGGGTTTATTGAAGGAAAAATTCCCATACATGTTGTTACAAAATATGGAGTAAAGGTTGATCCCAAGAGGATTAAGATAATTAACCTCGAACTCGGAAAGCCTTGCAATCATTTATTGACAAGATTAATTTAATCCCAAGATGATCCAGGTGGATATCGGTGGCCACCCACCTTTTCCAACTAGCTCAAAATAATTTTCTGGCAATTTTGGCAATTTACTATTTTTAGCAGGTTTTAACTTTCGGGGTCATTTTGAGGGCCCAAATGAAGGTTTTTCTATATAAATGTTCTCAATTATATCCAAATGAATAATTTATCCCCTAAAATGAATCTCCTCGACGATACCTTTCCAACGAGCTATCACGCGCCTAAAACGGAGATTGTATGCAAAAGTTACAACCCCAGGAAGTTGATGTACGCACTTACCCAAACGAGGCCCACATGACTTTTGGCGTTTCATCTCCTAGAGTTAGGTTTTTGGATGTCTAGGGTTTCTTGAATTCCTTCTTATTGTAAAAAGGCCTTTAGAGCCTCATTGTAATCATCTTCTTGCGAATGCGAGTAGCCGTCACATCTCTTCTCAGAGATATGCTGCCACCATTCTAGTGAGTCTTTCACTCTGTATTTTTACAGTCTCTGTACATTTCTTTCATTAATAGAAATCGTGTATTACTATATATCTATGTTTATGGTTGCATCTCTAATACATTTCTTTTATATTATTGAATATCTGTGATATCTCTGTGCATTTCTTTATTATATCTCCGATCTCATTTCGTGCCGAAAATAATCCGGATCACAAGATTCCTTCCAAACTTTGTTAAGATAACCAAGCCTATAATGAAGTTGTTGAAGAAAGACACGGTTTTCAAGTGGGATGAAGAAAGTAAGACAACTTTCAAACCTATCAAGGAGGCTATTGTAATATCTTCGGTATTGATAAGTTCAAATTATTCCAAGAATTTTCAAAATTTTTCTTTTGCTTCTAATGATACAATTGCAGGTGTGTTGCTTCAAAAGAATGAACAAGATGAATAACAACCCATAGCTTTCACGAGTAAAGTCCTTATAGATTTCGAATTGAAGTATTTTACTATGGAGAAGAAGGATTAAGCTTTGGTCAAGTCCTTGCATCATTTTAGAACATATGTTGGATATTCCAAAGTGATTGGCTATGTCCCCCACTAAGATGTGAAAGATATTTATGCTCAATAAGATTTTTTCAGAACCAGGGGCAAGTGGGTGACTAAGATGTAGGAATATGACTTGGAAATTGTACTCACTAAACTAGTCAAAGGAAGAGGTTTGGCATATATGTTAGCTAAAAAAAAATGAAGTTACCCTTGGACTAAAGGATGATGTGTCTCCTATGATCTTATCACTGATTGATGAATTGGAACATCAATATTGGTACGCAGATATCATCTTTTAACTAAAGAATATTACAACTCCAGGGTGCCTTCTGGATCATAAAAAGAGGGATCATACAGTTTGATCCTCATATGTGTAGACCCATAGGAAGAAAATAAGTTGATGGATTAATTTCATACAGGGATATGTGGAGGACAACATGCACCAAGGACCACCACTCACAAGATTCTACGACGTGGTTACTGTTACCCGAATATATTTTCACAGGTGCATAAGTTCTTAAGATGTTGCCAACCATGTTAGTTTTTCATAGGGAAGAAGAATTTAATATCTCTCCCTCTTCAACCAATTGTAGTGGAAGCACCCTTCCAACAATGGGGCCTTGATTTCATTGGTGAATTCAAGGATAATTCAAGCAATGGTCACAAGTGGATTCTTACAGAGACAGATTATTTCACTAGATGGGTTGAATCAATACCAATGAAGTAGTCATTGACTTCTTGGAAGAAATAATCATCACCCATTTCAAGGTGCCAACAAAGATCACTACTAGAAATGCCCAATAATTGAGTCTACATATTTTCTATGTTTTCTTTTAACTGTGGCATTGTCTTATCCCACTCCTCCAATTCTTATCCTTGGGGAAATGATCTCACTAAATCTCATGTGAAGAATTTGATGAAAATTTTTAAAAGGAAAACACGGGACAACAAGAAAATTTTGGATAGCAAGATAAAGTACGCTCTATGTGTAGATAGAATATCTAAGAAAGACTTCACTAGAAATATCCCATTTGAGATAGTCTACAGGATAGACGTAACATTGCTAGTTCATTTAAAGATCCCATTTTTTAGTTTCATGTAACAAAATTCCTCTGATCTAGATGCAATGCAAGGTAGAATCAATGAATTGATCAAGGTTGTTGAGAACCAAAGGCATGCCTTCAATCACCTATTACATAGTCGAGAAAAGAAAAAGATTAAGTTTGATAAGAAGGATCTCCAACAAAGATTTCAGAAAGGAAACCTTGTCCTCTTGTCAAACAAACAAAATGAAAAAACAAGTAGACATGGTAAGTTTGAAAGTATTTGATTAGGTCCTTGTATGTTTGAAGATGTTGCATGTACTAAGTCTTTCTATTTAATCCATTTGGATGGTGAGAAACGGCCCTTTCCTGTCAATGGGAAAGCTTTGAAAATGTTCTATCAGGGTAATATATGATGCCTTCAGGGAATCCTTGTTCTATAGTAGTTTTTTTACATTATCTATTTGTGTGATTTATTTTATTGAGTGTTGAATTTTTGTCTTTGCTGAATAAATGAAATGATGCTTACAACGTATGAAATGCTCTAAAGGGTTGATATCATGTCCTCCGTTCCTTTTCATGATCAAGTTTATTTTTATCTCAATGAAGGGAAACGACACTTTTGTCTTCTCTCCCTTGCATTTAATATCCATTTTGTGAGAATGTTTCAGGTCTATAGGTCTCTGGAATATTATAGAGTTTTCATGCACTCTCGAGATGAGCACATGTCCCCGAGTTGGAGCCAGCTGTTACACCCCAGATTCTCTGAAGTGTACCCTATATTTTTTCATGAGATGTGACCACTTTGATGTTCCCAAAGTGTGATGTTTTTATTTGTATGTCTCCATGATGGGATGTTTTGTATGTACAAGTGTTGGTTAGAGGTTACCCATATCCCCTCAGGTGGACGGTCATGGAATATCCTCTTAGTCCACATTCTCAGGGTGCTTGGTTTTATTTCTTCGACTGACTACCCCTTAGAAGTTGGGAACTCTCCTCTAATGTTGGGACTTTATTTCCTCGCTAGGTATGTGGGCATTCTAATATAGATCTACCATGATACATGATTTTTGGGGCCTCTAGATACTCACTTATTATTATCTTCTTTGTAAAAGGTGATTGTGCTTTGTTCCTCTCTTCCATATGTATGTGCCACACTTGGACCTTCAAAGGGAATTCTACACATGATTATCTAGTTGCATATTTGTTTATGCAATATTACATGCATTGCACAAATTTTGAGGCATCAAGTCACCCTCTCTGAGACACAGACCAATTGTTTACAATCACATGGATTTATCCTTCACTCACCATGTGTCAAAGGGTCCAAAGTCCCATTCTTTGGGCATCATTTGAAGAATTTCACACTAAAAGAGGAGGCCAAGTTTACTTTGGGGCAATTCAAGAGAATGTTGCATGTCATTTTAGGCTAAATTGATGAGGTGGAGGTCACTTAAGTGACTTGGAATATGTCTTGGGTTAATTTAACCCTTATCTATCATTGTGGATGAACTTTATGACTACTTTATGATCATTTATGTAGAAATATATGGAATCTGTCTACTTTTAGGGTTGATTTATGGCTTGGAGTGAGGTCGTCCACCACTTTTGAGCAAGACATTGTAAGATGAGTGGACAAGGATTATTCCTTGCTACATTATGAACCCTCCCCAAGCCTATAAATATGGAACGTTGTGCTAGAAAGTCCAAATGACCCCCTTCCTAAAAGTTGATGTCACCCTTCTATGAGGGTTTCAACAATGTAAAATCATTTTTTAATTGTAATTTGGAGTTAGCCTCCAATTGTGTGAATAAAAAGAAAGAATATTTTATTTGTTAGCCTAATATTAGGGAATAAAGAGTGAAGAGGAGGTGAGAGACTAATCTATAAATATAGGTCCTCCTCTCACTCATTTGGTTGTGAAATGTTGGGGATTATTCTTGGAGCCATTTAATAGAAGATCTTTACTTGGTGCATTTTTTGTGTCGATTATTGCAACTCTATCTTTATTGGTTATTCTTCTTGGCATATTTCAAAGGCTATTATGATTTGTTCAAGTTATACATAAAATAGCAAAATCAATCCATTGAGGAGTTGCACAACTACTTGGAGAGAGGAAATATAGGGTTTGTATCTCTTCCCTCCTCTTTAAAACAATTTGGTAAGGGTTTTTCTCTTGTCTTGATTAGTTTTATGCTCCTTGGCAAGTGTTTCAGGATTTCTTCCAAGTCTTTTGTTGATTTTGTTGGTGAAGGTTATTCCCTTAAGGAAACCCTTCTTGTATGGCATTGATTATCATGGTTTTTCTTGATTATCAAGAGACTACTAGTTTTGTGGCCCAAGTCTCTAGTTCTAATCCATAAACATGGATAATGAATTCTTAGAGGGGCATACTTCTTGACCCCGTGAGCCTTAGGTGGAGATAAGGCTATGCCCTAACTCCCAACATTCGCCAACCAAAAACCCTAAAAGTTTAATTCTTGTCTTTATTCTGCATAAAATAAAAAAATACAAAAAAACATAAAGATATAAACCGTTAAATTATTTTTATTGTTTTGACTAGAATAACTCGAAAATTTTACTTTTACTTTATAGACATTTCTATCCAAGGGTTTGTGCTAAATTGTTGAATTTATAACCCTAGGAGGAAAATCATCCCTCTTAGATTTCTCTTTATTGTCTTATCTAATGTTATTGTGGCTGATTTAAGGGTTTATTCAATTATGGAAATTAATTACAATAATAAAAATCAAAATTGTTAAAACCCTAGTGTTGGGGTTTGACCCTAAAAGGTAAAATATAAACCTATACTTGCTCTTATTTCACTTTGGAATTGTTTATCAAGCTTATCTAACATATTCTAATGGTGAAAAACATCTCCAAAGTGGTATGTTGCTTTCATATTTCATTTTGGATATTTTTGGTCAATCACGATGGGAATTTGCACCATTTTTGCAAGTTTGAAGTAATTGCTTGGATAATATTCACTTGTACTTGATTTTTATCATTGTTGGGTTGTTTTTACACTAATATGTATTTTTCCTAGCATAAAGTGTCCACGGATTCTTATCCTAAGTGCCTTTAGGCACTCTTTGGTCACTTTTTATGGTCCAAATTTTTAATTTTATGTGTTTTTTTGTCATAAATCAGATTCTGGAATATTTGGACAGCAACAATCTAGTCCAATTTACAACAAAAAATCAAGGTAGAACTTAGGTATATCAATCAACCTTGATTTGTGCAACAATATCTCATATATATGTACCTTGTGTAGTAAAAGGTACATTTCTCATCATTTAAAGAGTGGTTTTATAGTGTTGGGTTGTATTTTGTGCTATAGAATATTTATATCAGATCTCAACACTCTTACAAGTATCTCATAACCCTCTCCATAGTATAGTAGTTTATTCCCTAACTCTTGGTTGAACATTCTTAAGGCATTTGGCTACTAAGGCACTGATCTATCTAACATGTATTGAGGTGTGTTGTTGGAAGGATTGGAATACCCCCCTTGGTCTCTAGGAGATAGCCTAAAGTGAAGTGGAGATCGTACTAAGGTCATAGTGGTGCATTTCATGTATCATGATATCCCCATAACATCTCACTAGGGGGGATGCTAGTTTAGGCAGTAACAATTGTCAAACAATTTCTACATGAATTATCAACAATAACTTCATTCACATCACTTTTGTGCATATTGACAACCTTCAATGGCATTTTCTATATCGACATCAATAAAATTTCTTCATCAACACAGATGGCCCTTCCATCAATGACATTTCTTATTGACATCGACAATCCTCCTATCAACAACCTGCTTCATTGACATTGATGGTCTTTTCGATGATATTTTATCATTGACATTAATGGCCCTCCTATGAATCTTTTATTTTATTCATTAAGCCCATTTTAACACTTCAACATCTCCCCCATACTGGGTTATAGAGCACCTTCTTTAATGGGTGGGTTTATAATTAATTTGAGTGTTGAGCTATGTACATTCAATAAAGAGAGCTTAAATTCAGCATTGACAACTTGTTTGAATTGGGGGTAAATGTCATTGCTTTGTGTTTGGGGTTAATGTGAGGAAGGTGTTTTACTCTAGATGTTGATTTTCTTCCATCATCAAAGAGATTATTGAATGTTCAACAAACCAAATTTCTTTAAGTGGTCATTAATAAGATACTTTATCCTTAATTATAAATATCATATTATAATTCTATTGTAAGATAATTTGTACATATTAATCAAATTTATCGCTATTAAATTCGTTAAATCTAGTAAATTTAGTTACATATACGTGAGAATATATAAATTTTGATTTAAAAAAAAAAAAAAACATTAAATCAATGACAAATCTTAGTGAATATGTAACTCTTCCTTAGCTTCATGTTGGAACCATAGAAAATAGTGTTTGTTGTGATTGATTACATATCGCTTGACTAAGATAAACCTACCCTTGTATATTTTGTGTGTGAACATCTTAACCCCTCCTCTTCTTCTACATTTGCATCACCCCTAGTAGCCCCTAAGGAAGCTATGCACCACTACTCGAAGGTCTTTCTAATCTTTGTTCCTCATCCTTTTCATTGATGTTCTTCCTTTTTAATCTTTCCAAGTTCTTGTTAGCAATATTTTAATGATGGTACTAAAGGAATCCTTAGTACTCTACTCATTAAAACAATAAAGGGAAAAAATGAGAGATACAAAACTTGTAGAAGTGTCATTTGAAAGATATGTGTCACTTGAAAAATCCTTGGAGACATGAAATTTTCTAATGAACCCCCTTTTTGTATCCTTTTCACAAAACAATTAGGCTCTTCTCATGTTTTAAGTGTTTAAAATGTTGAAATAATGAGGCCAAGGGAAACCTAAAGAGAGAAAGGGTAGGGGGATCATTAATGATACAAGAGGAAAGGAAAGCTTTAGATTTACTTGAAATCTAGGCTTCATGTCTAACAATATAATGAAAGTTTTAGTTTTTTTTCAAAGGACTTGGTTTGGGTTGAAGAAGCAATATCAAAGTTATAAATTGTATAGGCAATTGGGGAATTCTAATTGGCATCATGAAAAGTGATGTTATTCCATGAAACAAGAAACTAAGGAAGATGTGATAAACTTAAGAGAAAGAATCAAGCTTAGTAAAGAGTAAAAGGTATATGATTTGGGTTCATAATCAAACAATTGTGAAAGGAAGAAGGGTAAACATTATACAATTTTGATCTTTTCTAGTTTGTTGTTATCAAAATCAAGCCAACAACTTTTACTGAAATTTCAATTTTGGATTGTTGAAATCCTTGTTTTTAATGTAAAAATAGATTTATCACCCTCAAACACCCCTACTGCAACCTAATTTTGCAATGTTGATGATTGATAACTGTAGTTTCATCCATCCAAAATTATTCTTGTTGAATTCCAGTCAAAAATTTGTTTGGTTCCCTTCCTATTACATTCAATGGCCAGAAAAGAACCAATTTGTAGAAAATTTAGACTACAACATTGTTAAAGTGCCAAGCTTGTCTTAAAGGAGCGTGTAATGAATAATAATAATAACAACAACAACATTATATTAATAAAAAAAGAATAATAAAAAGGTAAAAAATCTCCTACGCGTCAAGTAAAACTTCCCTTTGCATGAAGTTTTATATTTATTTTTGTCCGTCATAATATGCATTATGTGTGTTTTTTAACATTTATTATAAATAAAAGAGCAAATTTTGTTGTGAATACAGAGATAACTTGTGCCTAACATAAAATTATTGTGAAATTACATTTGACATAACATTATCAAACTACAAAAGTTTATATAAAATTAATATAAAAAAACTAAAAGGATTGAAAAACAAAGGAAGTAATCAAGGTTTTCCACCTTTCTATACTTATTATCACACAAGAGTTGATAAACTTTAAAACAAAATTGAAAACATTTATTATAATTTATGACACAAGAGTTAAGAGTTGATAAAAATATCAAACACCAGTAATTTAATACTAAATATCTATGAGCCTTACCTTTATGGAGTTGCATGCAGGGGTTGGGTTCATGTTCCTGAATCCTAATATTTTCTTTCCTCTCAGCCTTAATTTTCAATGTGTGGTATTCTTGAATCCTCGTGTCAACCTGTAGTATTCTTGAATCCTCATGTCAGCCTTCATTTTTCATCATGTGGGTGTGTTGTGCTATAAAATTTATAACCCATTGGAACAACTAAAACACTCCAACAATCTGATCAATGTAACCTTCAATGGTGAGCCCGTTGTGCAGTTTGTAGGCTATGCTATAAAATTTATAACCCACTAGAACAATTAAAATGCTCTTAGCTTTGGTAATTTGAGTGTTATTTTGGTAGATTCTAAAATCATGTCTAGGTTTGAAAGCAATTTTTAAATACCCAAATTACATTTTTTTAAATATTCCAATTTCACCCAATTCGAGAGAAGAAAAACTCTCTAAAAATGCAGCATGCCAAAATAGGGAAGAAACATTGTAAGTATGTAATTGTGAGCATTTATGTATAAATTTATAATGTGTGTGGGGTACGTGTGAATTTTTACCACAAACTAAGTCCACGTCATTGATGACATGTAAATTTTGAAACTGATAGTATTTGACGATTAAATAACTGAAAAACAGGCATTTATCCATCAAATTTAACCTGACTCATAAATTTATACATAAATATGTGGTAGGGGTGAATTTTTACCTCATCTGTCAAATTGATTGTTTCACAAATTAAGTGAACGTCATTGATGACATGTAAATTTTGAAACCATTTCACCATTAAATAAATAAAAAATGGACATTTACCCATCAAATTTAATTTTAACCTAACTCAAGGGTATCCACGTTGTAATCATCTTATCAATCATTATTCAATATATTATTATATTTTATAAACATTATTGTCTATTGTGTATACACATTTTTATGCTTATTACATTGGTATCAAATCCAATCCTAGGAGACGAGATTTGTGAAGACTCGATTTCGTGGAGGATGACAAAATTGGAGTGGGAAAATAAAACAATTATGAATTTAGGATTAAATTCTCAAATGGAAAAATTATCAAAATATTTCAACAAGATACAAATTGAGTATAATAAAAGAATAGGAATTATGGAAAAATGATGTAGAGGAAATCAAGAATTTAATGAAAACCATAGAAAATTCCATGAAACTCTCTTGACATTAATAAAGGAAAACCAAAACCCACCACCTCCAACAAGATTAAATGGGAAGTCAAGATATATGAAGTGACATTGATGGAACCCAATTAGCCATATAATCTTAAAATTTGAGAGCTTCATGATGAGATCAACGAGCATGGCCTTGCTACAATACGGAGAAACCCTAATGAGGTAGGTCAACTTAATGCAACTATTATAAATGCATTGAAGGCAAATGATCACAATATATCCAATAACAATGTAGACTCGACGGTGAATAGGAACACAAACCACATGCCTTCAACCAAAAAATCTAGAGACAGAAGCAATGAAAATGTCATTTGTGTTAGGAAAAGGGACAATCCCACACACAATTATTCCTAAGATGAAGACAAAGATATGTAGAAACATCAATGTGATTTTAAAAATTCAATTGTTGGTGAAATGAGAAAATAATCGAAAATATCTACACTCAAAGATGATAATGAGATAGATTCTTCCAAAAGATAGAAAGGCATTGGTATCGATGGTATAAATGTTTATGAGTTATGACAAGAGATTTTTACTTGTGGATTCTCAACTTCTGGATTTAAGAAGGCTCTTGTTAAAAGGATTGGTGTAAGAATGAAAGACAATTTAATTATTCAAAGTAGATGGGGTAAATGAGCAAGATGGAGAAGTGGCAAAAATTTAGAGAAATATATTGTTGCAACAACTAAGAAATGTAGTGTGCTCTTAGACAAGTGGATTCCATGTGACATAAAGTCCTAATATCTTGTTTTACATATAGGGGATGATATCCTTGATCCCACACTAATCAAA
>ML785619.1:0-30158 GCA_009831015.1 Picea engelmannii | reverse complement strand
CACTTTTAATAAATAAGGCCTAGTGTGAACAAAATAAGTGTAAGAGGGATTACTAGAAGGTTTCGCTTCTAGAAGGTTCCTCCTCTAGAATGTTCTTAGGTGGTAGGTAACACTATATAAAAGGGTATGAGAAATGTAATGGAAATTTGAAAAGTATTCTATTTGGAACATGTATCTCATTAGGAGGTTTCCCACTCAAAGAGGTAAGTGAACATGAGTGGATCCCTTCCTTAATAATATCTATTGTATGGTGTTTCCCTACCTGAAGGGTTTGATAATAATAAAGTGGGATTTTCTATATTTTTCTTTGGATCTTGTTTGGTGATTGTATTTTCTTGACTTTAGTACTTAACATAAGTATTTTTTTTCCAATATTTCCCATTCTCTGGTGCCATAAAATGGTTGGGTCGACTTGACAAAGACTAGTCAATTCGGTTCATATCGACTTAGCCCGAGTTGAGTCGAGTTGGTTTGTATCAACTCGGCTTGATTTGAGTCGAGTCAAATTCAGTAAAAATAGTGCTTTGCATCCAGTTGAGTCGACAACCCCTAACAAATTCTATATGGTTCAAACACAAACTCCTTTAATTAAGACCATCACTCTGCTGACCATATTTCACGTATCCTTCTGAAATATAATGTGCTATACTACATCACTCATTTTGTTAATAGATATTATATTTCCTGAAAAACTCAGAATATGTAGCACACTTGGAAGGGTCTTTCTCCTCCCATCTTGCAGTATTATTTAGAATATTCTTTGTCTAAAACTTTTGGTTGTTGAGTTGTTCCCCAAGAATACATCTCCCCCTTAATATCTCTCATATTCATAGAACCATTCTTTGTGAGGTGTCATATGGAAGGATGCACTTGAGTTGATCAACCAAATATCATGATTCGACTGTGTGTTGGTCGATGCTAGATACACATAACTTCCTTTATTTGGAGTAGTTTTTCTCTTAGTCGACTTCTGGTCATCGGATGCTAGATTTATCAGTCACCTTCGACTTGTAGTCTCTCTTGTAGTGGCTATATTTATCACATTTAGAGCATCTTCTCATCGATGAAAAGGAGATTTATATATGCCCTTTGATTTAAATTTTATACCAAAGAATTTTCTTTTATCTCTGTCGACCAATCAACCTCTCACCATCAAGGGATCCTTGGTCAAACCTTCCTTGTTCTTCCATCTCATTTCTTCTGATAGTAGAGATGCAACCACTTATTCAAGCATTAATGTGGTTGAATTTCTCCCTATAGCCATGACTAATTTATCCTATGAGTTTGGTAAAGAACATAGCATGATAATACATTTATCCTCCTCAGTGACTTTAATATCCACATAAAATAACTATCTTATTACAATATTGAATGCATTCATATGCTCTTTTACTGAGCTACCATCACTCATCCTTAGAAGATACAGTTTCTTTTGAAGAAACAACTTGTTTACATGGATTTTGACTGGTACATGCTTCCCAACTTGTCCCATAGTTTCCTTGCATACTCTTCACCTAAGACATTCAACAATACTGAATCTACAATACAAAGTCGAATCATACTCCTTTCCCTTCTATCGAGTTTCTCCCATTCTTCCCTTAACATACCTGTCAGAATGGTTCCAGGGCTCACAACTTCCCACTATTATCGATCTGACAAGAAGGTTTTCCATCTTAAGCTTCCAAAGATCAAAATTCTATACATTTAACTTTTTTATCTCTATCCTCGAACTGCTTTCCATTCTTTCAAACAAAACTTTAAAGATCATTTACTTGCGACTCCCACTGGACCTAGTTTTAGCTCAGTTCCAAGAGTTTATTAACCTTTCTTTGATATGAATTGTACAGAGAAACAAATGAGATTTTCTACCACTTGTTGGGAAAAATAATCCTCACACTAAACCAACTAGGAAAAAGAAGACATATATAAGGAGAAAATGAATGACAATCATACACAATACACGAGGATTTTACCGTGGAAACCCAAAACTAGAAAAACAAACATTCCTTCAGTGCCTTACTCTCTTTTTGTCTTATTTATTCAATGAATAAAGAGTTACATGACTAACCTTGGTCTACTCCTAAGACATAATCGCCATCATATTCTCTTTCTTTACACAAGAAAAACCCCGCAACACATTAGGCTTGGATCTACACGACCTTCACGATTATTCTGATGATTAGTTATTACGGTATTACAACACGCCTTATTTATAGGATTTGCAACATGCATACCCTAAATCATGGCACCCAAAACTAGTTACAGATCCACTTAGATGATTGGATTCAATCCCACAAATCTCAGGATTCTCTTACAGTCGATTTCCACTCGGTTACCAGTCGGCTACCTAGTCGATCTCCAGTCAGTCTTCAATCAATTGCCACTCGAAATTTTGTCGACTAAGCTTTCGATTTCCCATCAATCTCTTCAACCTTTGACTTCCTGGTCGATCATTTTGACCTTGAATTAACCCTTGAATCGACTTGACTCATCGATTAAATTTTCACCCATTCGATCCACCTCAACTCTAAAGTCGGATGACCTTTATTTCACTGCAAATAATATAACAACCCAACAATTAGTAGCAGATATATCACAACAAAACTTACCTAGGATTGGATCATATACCAATATAATATGATGCATTATATAACAAAAGATAAATATCCAAAATAAATAGGATATCATAAAAGAATCCATACTAATTAAAACAATGTATTGAATCTATAATATGATTGATGATTACAATAGCATGTGATGCACAAGTATACACTAAATGGTTATATACTTGAATAGACATGCCTTTTATACTTGTGGCATTTTTTTTATTTAATATATTTATTATTAATATTATTATTATTATTGTTTTGGTGATTGGAAGAATCAACAACTAGTCAGGCATGTACTCACATGACACATAGTTGTCTTATTTGACTGCTACCACTATAACTTCCAGGTGTTCCCACGATGCCCCATACATGACACACAAGGTAAGTCGGGGTTTTGAACTGGTGACTTCACATAACATAGTGTCTTAATAGTACACTCCATCACTGTGTTCCCTACAACCCGGGGGAAATATATTTGTTATTATTATTAAAGGTGTATTTATGTTTCTAATATTTCCTCTCCCTTCAAAGACACGTTTTCCTTAAATATTATAATCTAGAAAAGGCTACACCTTTGTTTTTATTCAAAATCATTTCACTTGATGCCTTATTCTTGAGGTTGCCATGGTTGAAGAAACTAAATGGTGTGACCTTCGAAATGCTGAAAAAAACTGTTGCATCCAATATCTATAGCTAATGTGCCTTTTGATTTTCTCTTATGGTTACCAAAACATGGTTAGAGTGATGGTTGATGATAGTTGGTGGAAGAATTACTAATCGGGGAATATTATTAATTAATATTTTGAATGATTATTGATTAATTGGAGTAGACCTTGACATCATTTTTATGAATTAGTAGACATGTTTTGTGTACATACAGGGAAATGAAAAATATGATAGAATGAGATGAGAAGAAAAAAAACTAGCTAGAAGTCATGCATGGTGAGAGCATTATGATTTGTTTAGATTCTACCTATGAATTGATTGAATCATATATAATATAGTGACGTGACTTTCTTGACTAATATAATTGTGTGTGAAAGGGTTAATACATCCTAATTCAACATTTTGTAACAATGTATGATGCATTATTTTATTAGGACTTCTTCCATTGTGATTCTCATTATTCATTTGGAAATGAGTTGAATTGGAATTTTGATGTTTCAAAATGTGCATTGATTTTCGATGCGTGATGAATTTTGTGATTTGGAAGACAATGGGGTTTATATTTGAACTTCCCTTTGATATACTAGGATAATTAGTGGCAATAGAGGGACCTTTGACTGTCATTGGTTTATTAAGTGTCTTAATTTTGATTGATTTCATATTGAGTATAGGTAAATTGTCACTTGGTTTTTCAAATTTGATTGCATATGTGGTAGTTTCTTTATCCATGGTTGGGATTTTAACTTCAATAAACTTCCTTACTTCCACATGATATATTATTATTTTATTGTTGATAAGTTTTTTCTTTCATTGCATATTTTCCTCATTTTTTATTTTTATTTTTAATTTATGCAAGTGGGTTTTGATTATGATTCCTTAGGCAACAAATTTCTTCATATTTTCCTAATAAGTTCTCATTGAATTTCTTTTTTAGATCCTGATTCTCTAGTGGTATTTTTAAATCATTCTTCTTTTCATTTAATTTTTTGATTTGTGCAAGAAACTTTTGAATAAGATCCCTTAGGTGAGAATTTTCATCTTTTTCTAATAAATTCTTGTTGAGATTCCTCTTTGCATCTTGCTTCTCTTATGACTCTTGGTTACATTAGGTTGTGATGTTGTTAGGGTCCTACCCTAACCTCTCTACTTTATATTACCTAGGATTTAGTCAATTGTTGTATGTGACCATCGTATTTGAATAAGGCCCATTAGATAGTAGTGGATATCTTTTTAATGTAAAAGGGTCCACTTTATATGGTCTACTAGGTAGTTGGTACCCATTCTTGAGGGAACCACAAGTAGTTAGTGTTTTTCTATTTAGAATCTTTTTAAAGAGCTAGGAGGCTATGGAATGTTTGTTGTATTGTTGTGTTTGGATCCTTTGCTCAATGAACGATTTCCTCACCTTAAAAGGCAAGTGAACATTGTTTTTTTTCTTCTAATTATCACAATACAAGGATATATTGACATATTTCATCTTATTATCTCTTGCATCTAATTTTTTTCAATTGTACTATTTGTATACTTGGTTGTGTTTCAACTTTAAGGGTTAAGGAAAAATGCAAGTGGTATTGGAGAAATTTCTTGAGACAACATGAATCTAGTGTTTAGTATATTTTTTTAAGGCTAGGGACATATTTTGACGTCTTTAGATAACTCATAGATCTGATAAAACTATGGTTAGGGAAGAATCAACATAGAAAATACAAATCGTGTCAGCTGGTTGGACACCCTTGTAACCTCTGTTGGTACCCCTTTGAGTAGTACTACATTAGATAACACCTACACATGGCATTGTCTTCCACGTACCCTTAGGTATATTGTGAGTATACCAAAATCCATTTAGACACATATGGAACCAAACTTACATAAACTACGACTGGCCTTTTGCTATAGTAAACTGAGAACAACACTCATGAAGATCACTCTCATGTACTAGGGTATTGGGTAATACGACTAAGGGTATAGTTTATCCTTCTTAGTTGGTGTTGTGAAAGATTAAGCTAAGTAATATTGTTGGAAACCCTATGATATAACATAGAGATATATCACTTGAAACTTCTATGTCCTTAGGTCCACCATGAAAACCCTATCCTCTATAGTTGGATAACAAAATTCCTACATCTTTGCATCTAGAAGGAATTTGTAATTTTTGATAGTGCAACAAGTCTTGGTTTAGCTGACACCATTGTGAGAGAAACATCTCAAAATATTCCTTGTATCATGTTGATTACTTGGATCTACCTCTCAAGTAACCATTTTTATGGACTCGACAATACAACGATTAATGATATATCTGAACAAAATCATTTCAAGCCACCAAATGTAGTGAGATAGGTGGATAATAGAACTTCCAAAAAATATTTGGTGGTCCCATGGTTCAAACTTGCAACATGGCCAACATAGAGAACCAAAAACAAGTCCCACCTGCTTAGAACCTGTTACCCCCCATCCTACAAATAACTAAGGAGATCATGTCTCGAGGCCTGCAGGTAGAAGATATGGAGTTTCGAGAGTCATATTTGACCAGTAGATCCCACATTTGGAAGACATAGACCCTCCTTACACCACTACTCATCACCAACAATAGAGAAGAATACATTACACCAACTTAGATCCCATAATACAAGAGGTGTTGCTTCATGAGGTAACAAGTCCAATCTCATGGTAAGTGTCACTTTAATATTTGAATCATTTGAGCATGTTCCAAAGAGTCCTTTCTTGATTATGGAACATTTTCTTGGAAATTATACCTCTTGCATAATTTCACCTTGGTGGTTGACATGGTATCCTAGTAAGTTGGTCACCCTCGGGAAAATGGTTTCTACTGGGGGGTTCCTAGAAGGGTCAACATACCATTCCTTACTTATACTTACCACTTTCCACACCTCTTTCCCTATGTTCCCTCATATTTTGGGCTTTCAGGTGCATTGATCCCAAGAAGGGCTTGTACTTCATTTTAGAGGAAGGAGGGGCTAAAGGCCCATATGTGTTGTATCTCACATCATACATAAATTCTCTCCCTAAAGTTTTGAGATCCATGAAATGCTTCTTTGAATGAATGGAGGACTTTTAATTAAAAAAATGAATAAATGATGTCCCGCTTGATGGGGGAATGCATTGCAATGTCCTTTAATTTCCAGTGCACATGCCACTCAATGTCTTCTAACTTCAAGTGGCATTGCGATGCTCTTTTTATTTTCATTGATAACACTCAATGTTCAGACTTAATAAAAATGCAAATAAAGGGCTTGGAAAAAGGTTGCATTATAAATAATGGAACACTCAAGGACGTAGCACACGCTCCACAATGACACCCATGAATGAGACAATATGAACCCTTGTATGTCAAGAACCCCATGCCTAGAAGTCTTACCCCAATCCCCCTCACACTCACTACATGATCTAGATAGGGTATTCTTGGGAAACATTCCTTGAATTGGGGAGGAACCAACCCAATAGGGCACTATGACATCGCTCCCATACTTAAATTTGGTAAAATTTATAAGGTCTTTGAGCATTTTCTTAATTTGAAAAGGGGGATTTGATGAACTTTTTTGAGTGGTTCTTTTATCAAATGTGTCTTACTTGGAATGAATCATATGAATTGTGGACCCTTGGAGGGTGTACTTGTTTGTCTTTACAGGACCTAGACCGGTGAAAGATATTCATGAAGGAACTATGCCACTTGGACCTTCATAGTGTCTTGGAATACCATGAGATGGATCCTAAAGCCCACACATGGGGCACCATAGATGATGAGCGTTGCACCTTGATAATGGAGGGCGTTGCCTTTGGAGGCTCCCTAACAGTACCAGAGGATGAGATTGCACCCTCTCCCACTTAGAAGATTTCCTTTGGAAGGCTAGGATGTCACCCTTCTTTCCCTTGATGTGACCTTTGGGCTAAGGTTTGATGGATGAGATAGTTATAGAGGTGGTTGGACATGAGGAGACCCATGACATGACACTCTGGCACATGAGAGCATGACACATGGCCTTTGGAGGCCTAATATTCTCCTTATTCATGCTTGACATTGCACTTTGAGAGCCCACACAACCCATTTAGGGCATGACCTCACCCTTATATGGTTTCTTTTTATGTATTTTTCATTTTTTCATAATGTAAATAAAATTAGAGGGGTCTACCCTCTTATATTTGTTTTTTGACAATTTAAATTTGAAAAATAGGTCAAAGTAGGTCCATATAAATAAAGCACCTCGACATTTCATTTTATCATCACATCCACTCACCATTTTGTGAGAGAGCAAGTCTGAAATGTTTGCTATTTTCGGGTTATTGGCTCTTTTATGTCATAGGCTATCTCTTGGAGGTCAAGTAGTGGATGTTCTTTGCTAATTTTTGGATGGAATTGTTGCAATTAGAGCTTACTCTCATGGTATTTTGGTGAAGTAAGTGAAATTTCTGCAAATTTAGTTTATGCTATTAATGTTTAATAATAATTTTACTTGTTCATGCTAGAAATCTTGCTTGGTAAAACCCTAAGAGAGGAGCATAAGTGATTCCTCCTCTCACGAGATTAATTTTGTCCTTAAATTTGTGAAGAGATCCTATCTAGGGTTAGACTCCTAAAACCCTAAAGTGCTAGCACGTTAGGATTTAATGTGGCTATTGATGTGAAAATATGAAACTAACGTGCTAGCACTAGTGAATTAATGAGGGTTAGTGTTAGTAAAGTTAGTAGGAAGCTTGAGAGATTTGAGGAAAACAACTTGTTGATCACTTTCACCATAAGAGAGATTAGAGATTAGTGCCTTTGAGGGCTATAGAGTCTTTACAACAACAATACAATATCTTTTGAGATGAAACTAGCAAATATTTAAGATGTAGGGCTTAAACTCTAAGGTGATAACACATTAGGGCCTTAGGGCTTAAGCCTTGAGGAGAAGGATTGCTAGAGTGCAAGCACCTTTGGGCTATTGATGTGAAAAAATGAAACTCCAAATGGGTGAGTATCATCTCAAACCTACATATTTTCTATTGACATGGGTGGTTATGATGTAGGCCTTGGGGTGGAATGACTATGCACTTTGGGACCTATCACCATGGATTTCAAGGATTTATACCCGAGCTTAACTAGGAAAGGAAATAAACATACCCTCAAAGGTATTACATCTAGCTCTCTTGAAATTATCACCTCTCATCACATTGATAAGTTACTGAAGAAATTCCACTCATGGATTATTGCATAGTTCAATGCCATACAAGTAGTGGACGACACAGGAAATTACCTGAATTTTCATTTGGTCCTCTCCAAACATCAACATGGATTTGAAATACCCTAGGTTACCACCTTCAAAAGGGGAGCGTGACCATGGTATTCCATTGATTCATGGTAGACTACCACCCATTGTGTGTCCTTATAAGAACTCTTTTCTACATAATGAAATGGAAAATACCATTCAAGAATTGTTGAGGGTTGGATTCATACGTCCTAGTACTAGTCCCTACTCGTCGTTGATGGTCATGGTATTAAATAAGGAAGGTAATTGGTGAAATGTGTCCTGATGTTTTGACTCTTAATAAATTAACCATCAAAGACAAATTCCCCATCCTAGTTATTGATGATATATTTGTTGCACTTCATGGACCCAATTTTTCACCAAACTTGACTTGCATTCCAACTACCACCAAACATGGATGAAAGAGGTAGGCATTCTGAATATGGCCTTCTGCACACATGAGGGTCATTATGAATTTTTAGTGATTCCCTTTGGTATTTTCAATGCTCCATCCACCTTCGAGAGCCTCATGAACAATTTTTTTTGACCCTTTCTACATAAGTTTTTGTTATTATTCCTTGATGCTATCTATATATACAACAAAACATGATATTCTCACATAAAACATGTTTATCCAGCCTTTCAACTCTTGAGGGACCACCAAATATTCCTAAAAATCTCCAAATTTTCTTTTGGCACTTTGGAGGTTTAATACTTGGGGCACATTGTCAGTAAGGATGGTGTATGGGTAGATCCCAAGAAAGTTGCGGCTGTGCAAGAGTGGCCTTGACCCAAGGTGTTGAAGAATATATGTGGGATATTAGGACTCAGTAGCTACTACAAGAATTTTTCCAAAAATTATGGAAAATTTGCTTCTTCCCTAACATATTTTCTTAAAAAGAACACCTTTGTATGGAATGAAGGCATTGAGTGATTCTTCTCAAATTTAAAGGATGCCATGTGCACTACTCTAGTATTGGTAGTGCCAGATTTTATTAATACTTTTTTCCTCAAATGTGATGCTTCATGTAGAGGTCTTGGTGTGGTTTTGATGCAAGAAGGGTGCCCCTTGCATTCACCAGTATGTAGTTGTGTGACTATGATTTGAATAAATCCACATATGAGAAAGAGATGATGGCCATCCTTCATGCAGTGGAGACTTTGCATCCATATCTTAGAGGGCGATGTTTCCAGATCAAGATTTACCATCATAGTCTTAAGTACATTCTCAAACAATGATTATCATCACTAGAGTAGAATAAGTGGGTAATCGAAATGCTAGGGTATGATTATGAGATTATCTATAACAAGGGTAAAGAAAATGTGGTTGTAGATGCTTTATCCCAACAGTTTGAGGAGGATGGATCCCTCTTGATCTTATCTTTACCCATTCCAACTTGAAATTATCACTTAAATCGTCCAAAGGCTTCATGAATATGCCAATCCTCTTAAAGGGTATACGTGACATCATGATACATTGAAGTATATAGGGCACATTGTTTTGGTAAAGAATTCTACCTTAAAACAAATGGTCTTAGAGGAATTACATTCATCACCTATAATAGGTCACTTTGGATTTCATAAATTATATGAAAAAAATAAGCGCTTGTTCTTTTGAGAATGCATGAAAACATACATCCATGATTTTGTAGCTACCCGTGACATTTTCCAAAGAGACAAGGGCAAGATAGTAAATATGTCAAGAGAATTATAACCACTATCGATCCCAACACATATATAGATTGACATCTCTATGTATTTTATATCGAACTCCATAGGGAGGGAAATAAATCAATGATCATGGTAGTAGTTGACCATCTTTCCATATATGCTCAATTTTGTGACTTATCACATCCATTTACACCCTCCTTATTTGCCCAAGTCTTCATGGATTGAAATTTTAAATTACAGATAATGCCCACTTCCATTGTATCAAATTAGGTCCTTGACTTCACCAACAAATTTTGGTAGGAGTTGTTTAAACTTCAGGGTATCTAGCTGAAAATGAGAACTATGTATCATCCCCAAACAGGTGGTCAAACCAAAGTGGTCAACAAGTTCTTAGAAACTCATTTGTGATGCTTTTCTTTTGAAAAACCACACCAATGGTCATAATGGATTCTCGTTCTAAAATGGTGGTACAATACCTCTTATCATGGAGCTACCAAAATGACCCCATATGAAGTTGTTTATGGCCATAAACAACTATTAGTCACTTCCTATTTACTAAGCACCTCCAAGGTTTAGGGAGTGGATACACACTCAACACTAGAGAAGCCATTCTCCGCACATTGAAGGACAATTCGATTATGGCTCAAAATAGAATGAAGCAATAGTCATATCAAGATCACTTCAAATGCTCTTTTGCGGTAGGGGATCGAATTTTTCTTTGCCTACAACTCTATAAACAAACATCACTTGAAGACAAAACACTTTTGAAATTAGCACTAAAGTTATATTGACCCTATGAGATCATCCAACGCGTTGGACAAGTGGCCTATAGGTTGGCTCTTCATCTAGTATTTCATGTGTCTAGTATGAAGAAGATCATGGGATTGAAGTGCAAGGTGAAAACCAACTTACTAGAACTTGATGAAGAAGGCTCAATTTCACTCCAGCTAGAAGTAGTATTGGACACTAGAGGGCATCAATTTCACCAACACACAGTTTGTGAAGTACTAATCCAGTGGAAAGATATGCACCCTGAAGATGCCACATAGGAACCAAACACAATTTTACAACAATTTCCTCATCTCCAGGCTTGACAACAACACTACTTTTGAAGGGGGAGGCCATGCTAGGGTCCTATTTTAACCTCCCTACTTTAGACTACCTAGGAGTTAGTTAATCGTTGTATATGGCCATCCTCTTTGAATAAGGCCCATTATATGGTAGTGGTTAGTTATTAATGTATAAAGGTCCACTTTATAAGGTTCACTAGGTAGTTGGTACCCATTAGTGATGGGACCACAAGTAGTTAGGTTTTTGCTATTGAGAATCTGTTTAAAGAGATAGGCGGCTATGAAATGTTTTTTATGTGTTGTTGTATTTGGAGACTCTACTTAGTGAAAGATTTCCCCAACTTAAGAGGCAAGTGAATATTTCTTTCCTTATTTTTATTATTATAATACAAGGGTATATTGGCATATTTCCTTTTATTAACTTTTGTACTTGATTTTCTAGAATTGTACTCTTTGTATACTTGGTTGTGTTTCAAGCTTAAGAGTCAAGGAACACTACAAAAGTCTTGTAAAAATCACATTTTTCCTTAACTTGGACATGAAAATTTGTTTTATTTGATTCTCATAGTTGTTTTTGAAATTCTTTGTCTTGTTAACCTACTTGTTCATCATCTTCAATTTTTATTTTATTTTTGGGCTACATTGTCCTTCTTACAATATACCATTTCTTGTGTTAAATGATTGAATTTATTTACAATAAATTGTTATTCATTTACTTTAGTATCAATTTATTTTTTAAAAATTCTCTAATTCCCTTTTTAATAGACACATATCTCCATAATTATTTTTGTCCCTGTTATATACAATTTCTTTTAATAATACCTTTAATATTACGTGGTTGCACAAATTGCGAAGATCCCACTAAATTAATAACATTTTTCAAATTCATTTTGATTTAAAACGATGTCCCTTATCTTTAATTTGGCTTACAGTTCAAGGGTTGTATAATATATTCCCTTTTCACTTTCCTATTATAATACACTTTGAATTTGTACCTTAGTTCTTCATATCTTTTGTATTTTAAAACATTTATCTCTTTTCAAAGGTTGTAAAAGAAATCCGTTTCTTTTTCCTTATTATAATATATTTTAACATGTAAATAAGAGAACTATTTGGTCCAATGTATGGAATTAAGGTGAGGAGTATGATCTAAAATTCATTTTGATGCGTGAAGAGTTCATCTTTTTTAAATGTAAAGAAATAAATTAACGATCCAAGATCTACAGGTATATGGAGGAGTGGAATTCCGCCCCTTACAGAGTACCAATGAATTATTTCATGTGGTTAGATTTTGTTTACACATGATGATGTCATTATATGTCAAACTCTTGAGATTATATCGATAGAGGTTAGGTTAGTAACCTCGAGTATTGTAAACTTTTTCCTCATTTAGAGAAAACAAATACACCTTAAATTAGGCTCTTAAATTTAAATTTTAATATCCTTTTTTTTTTAAATCACTTTTCTTTAAGATTGGAAGCCAATAATATAATATAAAATATATAATAATAAAATCTATAACAACATAAATAATAATAATAATAATAATAATAATAAAATTTGTTTTGAAATTTATATAAGATGTTTCAAAAAATAATCTTAACTCATAATGTCAATCTCTACTACATAATGTTATTATTACATTTAATAGAATAATTAATTTGAGAAAATGAAGGAGCAAAGATAGAAGAATATATTGATTACACAATTAAAATCTCTCCTACATAGTAACCATTGTCACATTTAATAAAACAATTAATCATAGAAAATATAAAATATAGGAGTCAACCAATATCACATTTAATAGAATAATTAATAGAGAAAATATAGGAGCCAAAAAAAAGTTGTTGGAGACTGTCATATAGAGAAATATTAATAAACATATTCATAACACATTAAGTTTCATATTTAAGTTGTGAATAAAATCATGAAGGTCATTATTAATAATAATAATCTAATTTTAATGTCATAGTCAAATACCTATCCACGAACTCCACCCCACACACATATATATATAAGTTAGTGTAGGAATCATGTTCGCCAAAACTAACAATTTGAAACCACTATCGTTAAATTATTATGGCATTCATTAGTTGTTTCTATTAATCGTCGTAAAGGTGATTAGTTGTTTATGGAATTCAGTGGTTGTTTGATATCATTAGTTGTTTATGTCAATCGTCGTCAACAATCGTGGGAAATTTTAACTATCGAGACCTTACAAATGGTATAAATGATTAAAATATCACATTAACTATTCGGTTGAAAGAAACTATAAATATATATGGCAGTGACTCTATGTATGTATAACATAATTGAACAACGGTTGCATGATAGCTTAGTCCCTACCAATTATTAAACTAAGCTGCCATGCATTACTAGTGATGGAGATAAGATGAATATGTATATAGTAAGTATCAAACAATACAAGTGCATTTACTGTGTCCTCCAAGCCAGATCAAAACTTCTTGCATGGTTTCTTTAACGAAAATGAACTCTGCTTTAACAAAATGGTGATTTATTTGTTGAATATTTTTTGAGAGGCACATCATCATTTGAATTCAATGCTAGCAGCCTTATACCTTACGGCAAGCCAAGGATCGAATCCTCCCCCACTATCCTAGTTATAAATTTTACCCCAAATTCCATCCATCCCAATATCACCAGCTCTATCGAATCGATTCAATGGTGTCGCTTCATCTTCGTCCCATACTGATCACCACCATCATCGTCTTCTTCTATCAATCGGTTGCAAATGCATCCCAGAGGCGCCCGAGGACCCTTGTCACGCAGATCACCCTAGACCTCGTGACGCTTCTCTACATTATCGAAATTCGATAGAGGACACCTGAATCCAACGTTTAGTGCTAGACATTAAGCAGGAATACACTTGGGTAAGATGTGACAAGAAAAGCTACAGATCCTCCACTTACAACCCGGTCGCGTGCAACGCGCAGCTGTGCAAATAGCATTTGTATTCATGATAATTTCTACATATAGATGCTCTGTAATAGTCTTCATGATAATTTCTACATATATGTTGATATTCATAAAGTGAAAAGATGTGATTCATGTTTTTAATTATCATTTTTAATTATTATTATCATCATAATTATTATGATATTTATATTTATTTAAATATATTAAATTATTTTTTAAATGTTTTATTTTTAAAAATAGTTAAAAATTTATTTAATAGTTAGGGGAAATTCACCATAATCCTTGAGTAGTCATTGTCTACCCCTAATTATATGTCATCTAAATATAAAATTATTGAATAATAAAATAGTTGAATAATAGATATGTGTTTTTTTAAGAACTTTTATATATATATATATATATATATATATATATATATATATAAAAGAGGTAAAAGGGGTGTATGTTGTTCAATTATTATAATTATTGTCGTGGTTGTAATCTTCATCATTATTATACTTATATCTATTTATTATTATACTTATATTTATTTATCCATGTTATATTTGTTTGTTCTTTTAATGTTTTGTCTTTAAAGTATAGATTAAAAATATATATCTTTTTAGCTATTGAAACCAAAGTGAAGTATCATCCATGGGTATTCATTTATATAAGTGAATTCTTTCGTTTTCTTCAATGTTGGTAGTGAGAGAAATTCACCATAGTCTTTGAATATTGAGTAGTCATTCTTTACATTTGGTTATATTTCATAGTCTTTGAATATTGAGTAGTCATTCTCTACATTTGGGTATATGTCATCGACTGCTATCCAATCTACACTATAATCACGAGCCCTCTCCTCTATAGGTCCATGCGCATGTTGCTATATTAACAAATAAATAGTTTTTAAATGATAACTATGATAAAATCTTCACAACATTGAATATGGAGTGAAAGTATATGAACATTATGTTCACATTCATACTACAACTCTCATAAAACCTTGCTCAATACTAAGCATCATTTTTACAACTCAATCTTTCCATTGATTAATGAAAGTAACTTTCCAGCTGTGTTGAGATTATACAACATCATTTGTTTCCTTTTCACTATAAATGGAAATATTTGATTGACTCGATGGAAAATATGATAAGGATGTTCCTTATTTCATTGTTCAGTTGCAATGCTAACCTTTTCAACACTTCATAACCCTCCAAGATAGTTGACTTGCTAATCTTACCAAGACGTAGCTTATTGACATTGCAACCAATTTCCATATTTTTTGTTACATCATGTTGAAATTGCATATGAGAGAATTAAATTGTGCCACATAGTTGACCTACTTGTTTTGTCAGGTTAATACTAACCCATATCAATTTCCTTCTCATTTTGTTCTTGTTTAGTTGATTTATATCTCTTAGAATCCATTTCTAACCTAGTATATATTTTTTTTTGATAAACATTGAATTTATGTCAATTATACAATGGTTCTTGGTTTTGTCATAGAATTGTAATTCAAATTTAGATATTTCTTCATCACGTGAAACAAAAAATACCAAATAACTTATCTTGACCTTTAATGTCAACTCTGCCCTAGCGATTGTATACCATATATTTCTCTCAAATGTCGGCATCTAATGATTTCAAATGACATAAAACTTATTGTTATTTTCATTGATGTTTCTTTGATTAGTGTGGGATCAAGGATATCATCCCCTATATGTAAAACAAGATATTAGGACTTTATGTCACATGGAATCCACTTGTCTAAGAGCACACTACATTTCTTAGTTGTTGCAACAATATATTTCTCTAAATTTTTGCCACTTCTCCATCTTGCTCATTTACCCCATCTACTTTGAATAATTAAATTGTCTTTCATTCTTACACCAATCCTTTTAACAAGAGCCTTCTTAAATCCAGAAGTTGAGAATCCACAAGTAAAAATCTCTTGTCATAACTCATAAACATTTATACCATCGATACCAATGCCTTTCTATCTTTTGGAAGAATCTATCTCATTATCATCTTTGAGTGTAGATATTTTCGATTATTTTCTCATTTCACCAACAATTGAATTTTTAAAATCACATTGATGTTTCTACATATCTTTGTCTTCATCTTAGGAATAATTGTGTGTGGGATTGTCCCTTTTCCTAACACAAATGACATTTTCATTGCTTCTGTCTCTAGATTTTTTGGTTGAAGGCATGTGGTTTGTGTTCCTATTCACCGTCGAGTCTACATTGTTATTGGATATATTGTGATCATTTGCCTTCAATGCATTTATAATAGTTGCATTAAGTTGACCTACCTCATTAGGGTTTCTCCGTATTGTAGCAAGGCCATGCTCGTTGATCTCATCATGAAGCTCTCAAATTTTAAGATTATATGGCTAATTGGGTTCCATCAATGTCACTTCATATATCTTGACTTCCCATTTAATCTTGTTGGAGGTGGTGGGTTTTGGTTTTCCTTTATTAATGTCAAGAGAGTTTCATGGAATTTTCTATGGTTTTCATTAAATTCTTGATTTCCTCTACATCATTTTTCCATAATTCCTATTCTTTTATTATACTCAATTTGTATCTTGTTGAAATATTTTGATAATTTTTCCATTTGAGAATTTAATCCTAAATTCATAATTGTTTTATTTTCCCACTCCAATTTTGTCATCCTCCACGAAATCGAGTCTTCACAAATCTCGTCTCCTAGGATTGGATTTGATACCAATGTAATAAGCATAAAAATGTGTATACACAATAGACAATAATGTTTATAAAATATAATAATATATTGAATAATGATTGATAAGATGATTACAACGTGGATACCCTTGAGTTAGGTTAAAATTAAATTTGATGGGTAAATGTCCATTTTTTATTTATTTAATGGTGAAATGGTTTCAAAATTTACATGTCATCAATGACGTTCACTTAATTTGTGAAACAATCAATTTGACAGATGAGGTAAAAATTCACCCCTACCACATATTTATGTATAAATTTATGAGTCAGGTTAAATTTGATGGATAAATGCCTGTTTTTCAGTTATTTAATCGTCAAATACTATCAGTTTCAAAATTTACATGTCATCAATGACGTGGACTTAGTTTGTGGTAAAAATTCACACGTACCCCACACACATTATAAATTTATACATAAATGCTCACAATTACATACTTACAATGTTTCTTCCCTATTTTGGCATGCTGCATTTTTAGAGAGTTTTTCTTCTCTCGAATTGGGTGAAATTGGAATATTTAAAAAAATGTAATTTGGGTATTTAAAAATTGCTTTCAAACCTAGACATGATTTTAGAATCTACCAAAATAACACTCAAATTACCAAAGCTAAGAGCATTTTAATTGTTCTAGTGGGTTATAAATTTTATAGCATAGCCTACAAACTGCACAACGGGCTCACCATTGAAGGTTACATTGATCAGATTGTTGGAGTGTTTTAGTTGTTCCAATGGGTTATAAATTTTATAGCACAACACACCCACATGATGAAAAATGAAGGCTGACATGAGGATTCAAGAATACTACAGGTTGACACGAGGATTCAAGAATACCACACATTGAAAATTAAGGCTGAGAGGAAAGAAAATATTAGGATTCAGGAACATGAACCCAACCCCTGCATGCAACTCCATAAAGGTAAGGCTCATAGATATTTAGTATTAAATTACTGGTGTTTGATATTTTTATCAACTCTTAACTCTTGTGTCATAAATTATAATAAATGTTTTCAATTTTGTTTTAAAGTTTATCAACTCTTGTGTGATAATAAGTATAGAAAGGTGGAAAACCTTGATTACTTCCTTTGTTTTTCAATCCTTTTAGTTTTTTTATATTAATTTTATATAAACTTTTGTAGTTTGATAATGTTATGTCAAATGTAATTTCACAATAATTTTATGTTAGGCACAAGTTATCTCTGTATTCACAACAAAATTTGCTCTTTTATTTATAATAAATGTTAAAAAACACACATAATGCATATTATGACGGACAAAAATAAATATAAAACTTCATGCAAAGGGAAGTTTTACTTGACGCGTAGGAGATTTTTTACCTTTTTATTATTCTTTTTTTATTAATATAATGTTGTTGTTGTTATTATTATTATTCATTACACGCTCCTTTAAGACAAGCTTGGCACTTTAACAATGTTGTAGTCTAAATTTTCTACAAATTGGTTCTTTTCTGGCCATTGAATGTAATAGGAAGGGAACCAAACAAATTTTTGACTGGAATTCAACAAGAATAATTTTGGATGGATGAAACTACAGTTATCAATCATCAACATTGCAAAATTAGGTTGCAGTAGGGGTGTTTGAGGGTGATAAATCTATTTTTACATTAAAAACAAGGATTTCAACAATCCAAAATTGAAATTTCAGTAAAAGTTGTTGGCTTGATTTTGATAACAACAAACTAGAAAAGATCAAAATTGTATAATGTTTACCCTTCTTCCTTTCACAATTGTTTGATTATGAACCCAAATCATATACCTTTTACTCTTTACTAAGCTTGATTCTTTCTCTTAAGTTTATCACATCTTCCTTAGTTTCTTGTTTCATGGAATAACATCACTTTTCATGATGCCAATTAGAATTCCCCAATTGCCTATACAATTTATAACTTTGATATTGCTTCTTCAACCCAAACCAAGTCCTTTGAAAAAAAACTAAAACTTTCATTATATTGTTAGACATGAAGCCTAGATTTCAAGTAAATCTAAAGCTTTCCTTTCCTCTTGTATCATTAATGATCCCCCTACCCTTTCTCTCTTTAGGTTTCCCTTGGCCTCATTATTTCAACATTTTAAACACTTAAAACATGAGAAGAGCCTAATTGTTTTGTGAAAAGGATACAAAAAGGGGGTTCATTAGAAAATTTCATGTCTCCAAGGATTTTTCAAGTGACACATATCTTTCAAATGACACTTCTACAAGTTTTGTATCTCTCATTTTTTCCCTTTATTGTTTTAATGAGTAGAGTACTAAGGATTCCTTTAGTACCATCATTAAAATATTGCTAACAAGAACTTGGAAAGATTAAAAAGGAAGAACATCAATGAAAAGGATGAGGAACAAAGATTAGAAAGACCTTCGAGTAGTGGTGCATAGCTTCCTTAGGGGCTACTAGGGGTGATGCAAATGTAGAAGAAGAGGAGGGGTTAAGATGTTCACACACAAAATATACAAGGGTAGGTTTATCTTAGTCAAGCGATATGTAATCAATCACAACAAACACTATTTTCTATGGTTCCAACATGAAGCTAAGGAAGAGTTACATATTCACTAAGATTTGTCATTGATTTAATGTTTTTTTTTTTTTTTAAATCAAAATTTATATATTCTCACGTATATGTAACTAAATTTACTAGATTTAACGAATTTAATAGCGATAAATTTGATTAATATGTACAAATTATCTTACAATAGAATTATAATATGATATTTATAATTAAGGATAAAGTATCTTATTAATGACCACTTAAAGAAATTTGGTTTGTTGAACATTCAATAATCTCTTTGATGATGGAAGAAAATCAACATCTAGAGTAAAACACCTTCCTCACATTAACCCCAAACACAAAGCAATGACATTTACCCCCAATTCAAACAAGTTGTCAATGCTGAATTTAAGCTCTCTTTATTGAATGTACATAGCTCAACACTCAAATTAATTATAAACCCACCCATTAAAGAAGGTGCTCTATAACCCAGTATGGGGGAGATGTTGAAGTGTTAAAATGGGCTTAATGAATAAAATAAAAGATTCATAGGAGGGCCATTAATGTCAATGATAAAATATCATCGAAAAGACCATCAATGTCAATGAAGCAGGTTGTTGATAGGAGGATTGTCGATGTCAATAAGAAATGTCATTGATGGAAGGGCCATCTGTGTTGATGAAGAAATTTTATTGATGTCGATATAGAAAATGCCATTGAAGGTTGTCAATATGCACAAAAGTGATGTGAATGAAGTTATTGTTGATAATTCATGTAGAAATTGTTTGACAATTGTTACTGCCTAAACTAGCATCCCCCCTAGTGAGATGTTATGGGGATATCATGATACATGAAATGCACCACTATGACCTTAGTACGATCTCCACTTCACTTTAGGCTATCTCCTAGAGACCAAGGGGGGTATTCCAATCCTTCCAACAACACACCTCAATACATGTTAGATAGATCAGTGCCTTAGTAGCCAAATGCCTTAAGAATGTTCAACCAAGAGTTAGGGAATAAACTACTATACTATGGAGAGGGTTATGAGATACTTGTAAGAGTGTTGAGATCTGATATAAATATTCTATAGCACAAAATACAACCCAACACTATAAAACCACTCTTTAAATGATGAGAAATGTACCTTTTACTACACAAGGTACATATATATGAGATATTGTTGCACAAATCAAGGTTGATTGATATACCTAAGTTCTACCTTGATTTTTTGTTGTAAATTGGACTAGATTGTTGCTGTCCAAATATTCCAGAATCTGATTTATGACAAAAAAACACATAAAATTAAAAATTTGGACCATAAAAAGTGACCAAAGAGTGCCTAAAGGCACTTAGGATAAGAATCCGTGGACACTTTATGCTAGGAAAAATACATATTAGTGTAAAAACAACCCAACAATGATAAAAATCAAGTACAAGTGAATATTATCCAAGCAATTACTTCAAACTTGCAAAAATGGTGCAAATTCCCATCGTGATTGACCAAAAATATCCAAAATGAAATATGAAAGCAACATACCACTTTGGAGATGTTTTTCACCATTAGAATATGTTAGATAAGCTTGATAAACAATTCCAAAGTGAAATAAGAGCAAGTATAGGTTTATATTTTACCTTTTAGGGTCAAACCCCAACACTAGGGTTTTAACAATTTTGATTTTTATTATTGTAATTAATTTCCATAATTGAATAAACCCTTAAATCAGCCACAATAACATTAGATAAGACAATAAAGAGAAATCTAAGAGGGATGATTTTCCTCCTAGGGTTATAAATTCAACAATTTAGCACAAACCCTTGGATAGAAATGTCTATAAAGTAAAAGTAAAATTTTCGAGTTATTCTAGTCAAAACAATAAAAATAATTTAACGGTTTATATCTTTATGTTTTTTTGTATTTTTTTATTTTATGCAGAATAAAGACAAGAATTAAACTTTTAGGGTTTTTGGTTGGCGAATGTTGGGAGTTAGGGCATAGCCTTATCTCCACCTAAGGCTCACGGGGTCAAGAAGTATGCCCCTCTAAGAATTCATTATCCATGTTTATGGATTAGAACTAGAGACTTGGGCCACAAAACTAGTAGTCTCTTGATAATCAAGAAAAACCATGATAATCAATGCCATACAAGAAGGGTTTCCTTAAGGGAATAACCTTCACCAACAAAATCAACAAAAGACTTGGAAGAAATCCTGAAACACTTGCCAAGGAGCATAAAACTAATCAAGACAAGAGAAAAACCCTTACCAAATTGTTTTAAAGAGGAGGGAAGAGATACAAACCCTATATTTCCTCTCTCCAAGTAGTTGTGCAACTCCTCAATGGATTGATTTTGCTATTTTATGTATAACTTGAACAAATCATAATAGCCTTTGAAATATGCCAAGAAGAATAACCAATAAAGATAGAGTTGCAATAATCGACACAAAAAATGCACCAAGTAAAGATCTTCTATTAAATGGCTCCAAGAATAATCCCCAACATTTCACAACCAAATGAGTGAGAGGAGGACCTATATTTATAGATTAGTCTCTCACCTCCTCTTCACTCTTTATTCCCTAATATTAGGCTAACAAATAAAATATTCTTTCTTTTTATTCACACAATTGGAGGCTAACTCCAAATTACAATTAAAAAATGATTTTACATTGTTGAAACCCTCATAGAAGGGTGACATCAACTTTTAGGAAGGGGGTCATTTGGACTTTCTAGCACAACGTTCCATATTTATAGGCTTGGGGAGGGTTCATAATGTAGCAAGGAATAATCCTTGTCCACTCATCTTACAATGTCTTGCTCAAAAGTGGTGGACGACCTCACTCCAAGCCATAAATCAACCCTAAAAGTAGACAGATTCCATATATTTCTACATAAATGATCATAAAGTAGTCATAAAGTTCATCCACAATGATAGATAAGGGTTAAATTAACCCAAGACATATTCCAAGTCACTTAAGTGACCTCCACCTCATCAATTTAGCCTAAAATGACATGCAACATTCTCTTGAATTGCCCCAAAGTAAACTTGGCCTCCTCTTTTAGTGTGAAATTCTTCAAATGATGCCCAAAGAATGGGACTTTGGACCCTTTGACACATGGTGAGTGAAGGATAAATCCATGTGATTGTAAACAATTGGTCTGTGTCTCAGAGAGGGTGACTTGATGCCTCAAAATTTGTGCAATGCATGTAATATTGCATAAACAAATATGCAACTAGATAATCATGTGTAGAATTCCCTTTGAAGGTCCAAGTGTGGCACATACATATGGAAGAGAGGAACAAAGCACAATCACCTTTTACAAAGAAGATAATAATAAGTGAGTATCTAGAGGCCCCAAAAATCATGTATCATGGTAGATCTATATTAGAATGCCCACATACCTAGCGAGGAAATAAAGTCCCAACATTAGAGGAGAGTTCCCAACTTCTAAGGGGTAGTCAGTCGAAGAAATAAAACCAAGCACCCTGAGAATGTGGACTAAGAGGATATTCCATGACCGTCCACCTGAGGGGATATGGGTAACCTCTAACCAACACTTGTACATACAAAACATCCCATCATGGAGACATACAAATAAAAACATCACACTTTGGGAACATCAAAGTGGTCACATCTCATGAAAAAATATAGGGTACACTTCAGAGAATCTGGGGTGTAACAGCTGGCTCCAACTCGGGGACATGTGCTCATCTCGAGAGTGCATGAAAACTCTATAATATTCCAGAGACCTATAGACCTGAAACATTCTCACAAAATGGATATTAAATGCAAGGGAGAGAAGACAAAAGTGTCGTTTCCCTTCATTGAGATAAAAATAAACTTGATCATGAAAAGGAACGGAGGACATGATATCAACCCTTTAGAGCATTTCATACGTTGTAAGCATCATTTCATTTATTCAGCAAAGACAAAAATTCAACACTCAATAAAATAAATCACACAAATAGATAATGTAAAAAAACTACTATAGAACAAGGATTCCCTGAAGGCATCATATATTACCCTGATAGAACATTTTCAAAGCTTTCCCATTGACAGGAAAGGGCCGTTTCTCACCATCCAAATGGATTAAATAGAAAGACTTAGTACATGCAACATCTTCAAACATACAAGGACCTAATCAAATACTTTCAAACTTACCATGTCTACTTGTTTTTTCATTTTGTTTGTTTGACAAGAGGACAAGGTTTCCTTTCTGAAATCTTTGTTGGAGATCCTTCTTATCAAACTTAATCTTTTTCTTTTCTCGACTATGTAATAGGTGATTGAAGGCATGCCTTTGGTTCTCAACAACCTTGATCAATTCATTGATTCTACCTTGCATTGCATCTAGATCAGAGGAATTTTGTTACATGAAACTAAAAAATGGGATCTTTAAATGAACTAGCAATGTTACGTCTATCCTGTAGACTATCTCAAATGGGATATTTCTAGTGAAGTCTTTCTTAGATATTCTATCTACACATAGAGCGTACTTTATCTTGCTATCCAAAATTTTCTTGTTGTCCCGTGTTTTCCTTTTAAAAATTTTCATCAAATTCTTCACATGAGATTTAGTGAGATCATTTCCCCAAGGATAAGAATTGGAGGAGTGGGATAAGACAATGCCACAGTTAAAAGAAAACATAGAAAATATGTAGACTCAATTATTGGGCATTTCTAGTAGTGATCTTTGTTGGCACCTTGAAATGGGTGATGATTATTTCTTCCAAGAAGTCAATGACTACTTCATTGGTATTGATTCAACCCATCTAGTGAAATAATCTGTCTCTGTAAGAATCCACTTGTGACCATTGCTTGAATTATCCTTGAATTCACCAATGAAATCAAGGCCCCATTGTTGGAAGGGTGCTTCCACTACAATTGGTTGAAGAGGGAGAGATATTAAATTCTTCTTCCCTATGAAAAACTAACATGGTTGGCAACATCTTAAGAACTTATGCACCTGTGAAAATATATTCGGGTAACAGTAACCACGTCGTAGAATCTTGTGAGTGGTGGTCCTTGGTGCATGTTGTCCTCCACATATCCCTGTATGAAATTAATCCATCAACTTATTTTCTTCCTATGGGTCTACACATATGAGGATCAAACTGTATGATCCCTCTTTTTATGATCCAGAAGGCACCCTGGAGTTGTAATATTCTTTAGTTAAAAGATGATATCTGCGTACCAATATTGATGTTCCAATTCATCAATCAGTGATAAGATCATAGGAGACACATCATCCTTTAGTCCAAGGGTAACTTCATTTTTTTTTAGCTAACATATATGCCAAACCTCTTCCTTTGACTAGTTTAGTGAGTACAATTTCCAAGTCATATTCCTACATCTTAGTCACCCACTTGCCCCTGGTTCTGAAAAAATCTTATTGAGCATAAATATCTTTCACATCTTAGTGGGGGACATAGCCAATCACTTTGGAATATCCAACATATGTTCTAAAATGATGCAAGGACTTGACCAAAGCTTAATCCTTCTTCTCCATAGTAAAATACTTCAATTCGAAATCTATAAGGACTTTACTCGTGAAAGCTATGGGTTGTTATTCATCTTGTTCATTCTTTTGAAGCAACACACCTGCAATTGTATCATTAGAAGCAAAAGAAAAATTTTGAAAATTCTTGGAATAATTTGAACTTATCAATACCGAAGATATTACAATAGCCTCCTTGATAGGTTTGAAAGTTGTCTTACTTTCTTCATCCCACTTGAAAACCGTGTCTTTCTTCAACAACTTCATTATAGGCTTGGTTATCTTAACAAAGTTTGGAAGGAATCTTGTGATCCGGATTATTTTCGGCACGAAATGAGATCGGAGATATAATAAAGAAATGCACAGAGATATCACAGATATTCAATAATATAAAAGAAATGTATTAGAGATGCAACCATAAACATAGATATATAGTAATACACGATTTCTATTAATGAAAGAAATGTACAGAGACTGTAAAAATACAGAGTGAAAGACTCACTAGAATGGTGGCAGCATATCTCTGAGAAGAGATGTGACGGCTACTCGCATTCGCAAGAAGATGATTACAATGAGGCTCTAAAGGCCTTTTTACAATAAGAAGGAATTCAAGAAACCCTAGACATCCAAAAACCTAACTCTAGGAGATGAAACGCCAAAAGTCATGTGGGCCTCGTTTGGGTAAGTGCGTACATCAACTTCCTGGGGTTGTAACTTTTGCATACAATCTCCGTTTTAGGCGCGTGATAGCTCGTTGGAAAGGTATCGTCGAGGAGATTCATTTTAGGGGATAAATTATTCATTTGGATATAATTGAGAACATTTATATAGAAAAACCTTCATTTGGGCCCTCAAAATGACCCCGAAAGTTAAAACCTGCTAAAAATAGTAAATTGCCAAAATTGCCAGAAAATTATTTTGAGCTAGTTGGAAAAGGTGGGTGGCCACCGATATCCACCTGGATCATCTTGGGATTAAATTAATCTTGTCAATAAATGATTGCAAGGCTTTCCGAGTTCGAGGTTAATTATCTTAATCCTCTTGGGATCAACCTTTACTCCATATTTTGTAACAACATGTATGGGAATTTTTCCTTCAATAAACCCAAATATTGACTTCTTTGGGTTCAACGAGATTCCATACTTATGGCACCTTTCAAATACCTGTCTAAGATGCTCGACACAAGACTTCATGGTCTTCAAAAAGACTATGAGGTCATCTTGATAAATATAGATTATTTTTCACATGAGATTTATGAATGCATAATCCACGACCCTTTGAAGCATAACACACTAATTCATTATCCTGAAAGGAATCCTCAAATATCATAAGCACCCCAAGGTGTAGTGAATGTTGTTTTATGCATGTCATCTTTGTTCACCAAAACTTGATTGTAACCTGAAAAACGATAAAAAATGACAACATATGTGATCATTTGATTCTTTGTAGCAAGTTTTCTATGTTTGGTAGTGGATAATTGTCTTTCTCAGATTCCATGTTGAGATTCCTAAATTCCAAACAAATTATTATCTCACTGTTCTTGTTTCATACTATCATTGGGTTCGATATCCAAGTGGAATGTCTTGCGGGTGTGATGGTTCTTTCTTCATACAACTTCTACAATTCTTTTTGGACAAGAGGGGATAGATTTGGATTGATATGTCTTAGCTTCTATGTCTTAACACCTTCTTTCAAAGGAATGGTGAGTTGAATTATATCCCCTTTGTAATCCTTCAAGTCATCGTAGGAGAAAGAAAACGTGTCCCTAAATTATATGATAAGACCTTAAATCACCTTTCTTTCCTCTCTTGACACTCCTTTTCCAATTTTTATTATCTTTATATTCTCAGTGGATCCGATATTGACTTCCTCATACTCATTGGGCCTGACCATATCTTTTTTCTTTTTGTATCGGTCATGTCTGTTGAACAAGCTCTCAAGAGGAACAAATCTTTCTAGTATCCTAATTTCCTTTAATTATTTATCTGAACCGTATTCTCTCCAATCGATCTGGTGATCGACAAATTCCTACAAGTTGTTCATGAATCTCAAAATCTATGCATCATCATAAAAAACATGCCAATTGATGAAGTTGTTTGGGACTGATGGCCTGAAAATAGATTCAATTTTTCCATTCTTCATTAGAATCTCAGGGATGATTTTAAGGATGTAAATTTATTTTAAAATGTAGAAACCTTGGCGAAGCTTACTAATCCTTTATATGCCAACTATAAATGTTTGGCAATATTTTTGTAAAAATATTCAAATTTCTAAGGATTTTATATAGTTTTTATAAAATTTTGGCGATTTTTAACGTAAAATAATTTGATGCTATAGAATTTGGGCGAATTATTTTTAAAATAGCGAATCTCTTTTTTGGAAAAACCGTGGAAAATTAGTCCATGAGGGAAATTTAGCTCCTAAAATCATCCTTGCATCAGATCATCACAGATTTGTAACGTCATGGTAGAGACAACCAATGCATCAATTGTTTCATTCAAATGTCTTGTCTTAGCTATCAGAGATAAAGTGCCAAACCATTCCATGGCATCCCAGACTGCATTCTTGTAACTTTCAACCTTTTATTTTTACAAGAAAAAACACCTTTCACTTGGGAAACAATTAGGTCATAATCACCAATAATATTCAAAATATTATTCGAAGATATTTAGATAAGTTCAAACAAAGTAAAATTGTTTCATATTCAGCCACATTGTTAGTTCCTTCAAATTCCAAACAAAAAGTGTAGCATGAAATATTACCCTTAGGGGAAGAGAATACAATACCTACAACACACTTGTTTGGGATATGCCCCATCAAAGTTCATCTTCGACATGTTGACTTCCACCTTGGGAGATAATTCTATCGCAAGCATGGTGTAATATCCAAGCTCTCCTTAAAAAAGTTCACTTTGTTCTTGGGGTCCTTGGGATATTCCACATGATATTTCCTCATTGGCTCTCTATGCAAGATGAATAGTAAGCCCTAAAAGTTCAGAATGGTGGCATATGAAAAATCCATCTAAATATTTCCTCCAAGGTTTGAAACCCATTTCTTGGATAGAAACATTCCCCAAGCATAAGGGACTCGATGACTACTATAACAATCACTAAACAAATGTCTCGATGAGTTGCCAAGAAAAATTGAAGATCCTTGATCAATCCACACACTTTCACTTCCCTGGAATCCATGGCAAAAATATTCATGTATGGCCTTGAAGTATTTAATCCCAAACATTCCATCACCTTGAGTGACATTACATTCATGGAGGCCTTGGAGTCCAACACACAATTGTGCAAAAACAATCTCTCCACTACTAATGATATGAAAAAGGGTTGATTCTTCGGATTGTTGATCCTCTTATGCATGGTTTGGAGAATAACAAGGGCATATTCACTTTCATTTACAAGATCGGTTTCCTAACTAGGTGGTTCAATCCCTAAAGCTTCCTTGAGTTGAATCTTCACAAAAGGGATCTCTGCTAGGATAGGATAGGCATTTTGGCATTATGCACCCATCCTGTCACGTCCAATTTCATTTCTTCAGAATTACTTGTTGGGGGACTGTTTCATGGAGTTTCAATGCTAGGTTTGACTAGATTTGTAATATGTTTGTCCTTCTCTAAAGGTCCTAGTTGATCTCACGAAAGAATATTTATTTGTATTTTATTGGTTGAAATTCTCGTCTCAAATTGTTGAGCGATTTCTTCTTGGGAAGGCATTGGTCCAAATATCCCATATATTCTTTCATCTTCATCTTCCTCTATTTTCCAATTATTATAACCATGTCCGTCAAACAAATTTTTTCAAATGTCCAAAGGTTGCTTTCTACTTTTACCATTCGTTCGATACCTTCTCTCATAGTTGGAACAAGTTCTTTCATTGTGAAAAATTTCACAAGCCCTACAAAAATAAGGATGTATTTCCTCTATCATTTTGGCAGGATCCAATGATGTAGGAGGCCTCTGATTCAACACTGGACCCTTGTATCCATTTATTTTTTTCTTTCTATTCTATCGTTGACCCTTTTCCAGCTACTCCACTTTTCCATGTAAATCACTGTTAGTCATTTGCAACTTCGCTAGTTGGTTTGAAAGGCCAAAAAATGGCTTCAAGAATAGGATCGGTTGCCAAAGTTGTCTTCTTCTTAGGATCAACCTTGATCCTGGGGTTGCTTAACACATCAAGCTTCCTTGAGTGGTTTAAATTTCCATCAAGAGCCTTGGAGTTGGCTTTGGAAATGATGAGCATCTTGGAATTGGAATTGTGGAGGAAGAAATTGGTCCCCTGAAGGTCAAAGAACCTAAAATAAAATAAACATCTTTGTTTTCCACCCATTTATCAAAGAAAACATTTTGACAAGATTCAATAGAATCCATGCTATTGTCAGGGAAAGATTCAAACCAAATTATAGCATCCCTTTTTAATGATAGAGAAAATCATTTGAGTAACACATCCACATAACAAATTCCCATATCAATGGTATATTCCATAAGTGCATCCTAATGCTCTCTTGCACTAATAGAATTATTTACATGGAATGTTGGGATCTTGTTAGTAGCCGTGGGCATAGCATGAGGATAATCTGCAATGTTTGAGAGGTCAAGCGGCTTGTAGGCATATACTAACCACAAAAAAATCAATTTTGTTAGTGGAATTGAATAAAAAAACAATCTTCTTGTATAGTATAAGGTTTAAAATAAAATACAATTATTTACTTCCCTTGCCTAAATTCTATGCTTTATTCTATGATAAGAAATTTCAAGTTCAGGAATGACCAAATGAAGAGCACCTTGGACGTTCCTTCTTGTAGAGTACCTTTTTGTTTTAATTAGATTCAGTGGAGTTGCCAGATGAGAAAATCACGTTAGAAACAATATTATCATTAGATGAAATAAAAATAACTTACCTAACTTGGTGAGATGATGTCATCAATGAAGTAGAAATAAACCAACAAGGTCTTCCCCAACAATGACGCCAAAAAATGTTACCACCCAAACTAGCAGCCTCTCGGGGGGGATGCTATGGGGATAGAAAGATATGGGAAATTGACCCAGATTCAGGAGCAGAACGAACTGATTAATAGACCGAATACAATAAACACAGAGATAGGAAGAATAAAAAAATATCTAGTGAACAATATCTTCTATTAAATAATGAAATAGGCTGAAACTATAAAACTGCAGAACTGAAACTTGCTCGAATGGTGGTAGCTATCTCTGAGAAGAGATGTGGCTGCTA
>ML785618.1:261455-281851 GCA_009831015.1 Picea engelmannii | reverse complement strand
ATGTAAAACAAACATTTTTATTTACTTGATTTTCTCGATGCCCCTATAAATTTTAAACTCAGGATCTGCAGTCCAGAATCCACATCTCAAGCTTGGTTTTCTACGGAAAGGTGTCAGGCTGCAATGCATTCCAGACAACATTTTCTGAACCACCGTGCCTTTACCACTAGGCGACATCTTAGGAGAACTTTAGGATGTGGTTTTCTATGTTTGTCCTAACTTTTAACTAATCTATCAAAAATGAACATTTCTACTGTTTCTGAAATAAGTATCAGTTTCAGTACATGCAAGTGTGAGGAAAGTTATTCTTGTGGGTTTTGTTCACTCTAGAATATTGCTTAAGTCGTGATATGTATATCAGGACAACTATTTCGAGGAGGCTCTCAAAATGCGTAATCTTCTTGAAGAATTTCATGGTGATCATGGGCTTCGTCCCCCAACAATTCTTGGTGTTCGTGAGCATGTATTCACTGGAAGGTATATTTAATTTATAGCATCTTTGATTTCAAGATTTCTTTCTTCATAACATATTTTTGCTTTCTTTGTTCGCTTGGAACAAAGGAATTGGAATTTTCTGATCAACTAAAGTCTAATACTGGGTAAATATATGTGCAGTGTATCATCTTTAGCCTGGTTCATGTCTAACCAGGAAACAAGTTTTGTGACTTTGGGTCAGCGTGTCCTGGCAAATCCTCTAAAGTAAGTTAAAATTTGACTGTGCTTTCTATTTTTTCCCTCTTCCAATACTGCTTTATTTTCGTTTGCAGTTAAAAGATGTTGCTGCAATGAAATAGTTAAGCCTGATCTGGAATTCCATGCTTTGATTTTCTGTGGATTCTTGGTATTTCAGGGTCCGTATGCATTATGGACATCCAGATGTCTTTGATAGGATTTTTCATATCACACGAGGAGGCATAAGCAAGGCATCTCGTGTCATTAATATCAGTGAAGATATTTATGCAGGTACTGTTGATTTTTCAGTTGGAAACTCATTTCCCGTGCCTTCAAATTTTAACCAGTAAGTGCAAATTGCCCTTTCCAGGCAGAATTCATTTTGAATTTAGGAAGATTTCATCAATAATATTATAAGAAAAGCAATTCATTACAGAGCTAGCAGAATCCAGCAACAATTACAAGAGATAAGCAGTCTGTATCAATATGCTTTAAAACTCGAACTCGGCCTCAGAATCGGTCGTTGGTCAACTTGGACTCAGACTTGGACCCGGATTGACTCAGACCAATCTGATTTCAATGACTCGGTTTACTAAAAATTTACATAAAATATTTAAATTTTAATGAATAAATTATATTTTAAAGATTCCAAAAAAATATTGAAACTTTGAAAGAAAGCATAATGAATAAATGAGCAAGAACATTTAAATGACAAACATAAGTGAGAAGCAATGTTCCACCATCGCTTATATTGGGATCCCCATCATTAGTATCAGTGTATCACCCTTTGCCTCTTGTCTAGCCTTTGCCTGTACCTTGATCCTCTAGAGACATCAGTGAACACCTCCCAATTTTGATGAAACTACCTAATCAAAGCCTTATAATATGGTAGAAAAATCTTAACATGCCTAATCAATGATTTTGGTTCGAGTGAAAGGTTCATTTTTGCTAAGGCCATGTCAGAGGAGTTCAACAATCAATACCACCAACATCTAGGTACATAAAGGGCTTGGTGCTCTTGATTAAATGCCAATCCCAGACCCTCAAAAGTGATAGAATCCAATGAAAATGTTGCAATCCTACCAATCCCGAAATCCTGAAAACTGTTAAGTCCGCTGGATTTTGAATGGGATATGAAATTCTACTTTCTCCATATGAAGTCCGATAAGGTTGGAACCACTCTCAAACATCCTGAAACGATTAATGGTAATGTTAACAATTTAAGTAAAAGGATAAAAAGGAAAGATAAAGGAAATGTCAAATTTTAAAGAAATTTAACCTAAGTTAGGTAGATCCGGATACGGATCTACCTGTTTTTTGAAAAGCCAGGATCCGGATATGGCAGGGAAACAGCAAGTACAAACCATATAAAATTATTTTTTATAATTTTAAAAAATAAAAATTATATAAGAATTATAAATTATATAATATATAACTTATATATATATATATAATATATAATATTTATATAAAATAACTAATATATTAGATAAATAAAATATAAATAAAATTAGAATTAAAGTATTATATATAAATTATAAAATTAACCATTATAAAAATTATAACATTAACTATTAATTATTAAAAAATATAACATTAACTATTAATTATTATTGACTATTAAAAATTATAATATTAACTATTATAAATTATAGCATTAACTATTAAAAATTATAACATAAAATAGGTAGGAGGCCGGTCGAGGAGAGGCCAAAAAGGTGTGTGATTGGATAAGCTGGATAGCGACTGTTTTTGAGGGAAGAAAATAGGGTATGGATGTTGGTCCTATTTTTTTCGCCATTCCGTCACAGTGTAACGATATTGTGAGAGAAAGGTTCGGGCACCTATTTCCCCGACGATTCAATATTAAAATTGACTTGGTTGGCCGGAAAGATCTCTCATTAGGTTGGCCGGAAAGAACATTCGTTCTCCTCGATAACGAGAATGCCTGAACTTGCGACGGCGCGGACTCGTCCTCCTTGATAATGAAAATACCTTAACTTACGCCTGCGCCGACCTGCGGATAGGGAAAATTAGGGAAAATTACATTACACTGGCACCGCGGATCCTAGGCGGATCCCGGTGGATCCGGATCCGAATCCGTATCCACCGGGATCCAGCCCTCGGACCCCACGGATCCGGTAACATAGGTGAAAACTGTTCCAATGTTTTTTTAACAGTAATGGTTATTTATATTGATAAACAAAATGGCTGCGGCCTTAGCTGGACAGCGTCAATACATTCCTTATCTGTATAGAACTATAACTGGAGAGTGCAGGATATATATTTCATCAATAACCTATAAATCCAAAAATATTGATGTCCTCCTGCTCCAAAAGTTGCAGGTATATATTCGAATAAAATGTCATAATAGCAGTATTCAGAACCAGAGCATAAATAACTGAAAATGAAATCATTTTTCAGTGGTGACTGTGTCCTCCTGGCTGGTGGTGTCGGCCTCGTCTTGAGAAGCGACTGTCCCTTGATTGGCCAAGATTTCCGGGAGAGCTTCCAGTGAATGAAGGTTCACATGATTTGTCAAGCAAGCAAGCAGACCCCGAACAGAGGAGAGGGAGGTGTCCAAATTATTCTTGCGTCCTTGAAGTATGATGAGAGCAGCACTAGATTCTGTCTCCCGTTCACGCAGAGCCAGAATGTGCTTTGCACCGTTGACATAGAGGTGGTCCTTAGCTTTATCTGACTCACTGGGTCTAGTCTCAAACTGGGATCTCCAGGTCTCTGATTGTCCCATGACTGCAGGCAGGGAGGCCTTTAAGGCAGTGAATTCCACTGAACAAGTGTTCACACAATGATGCACTTCCCTCATGTCTCCAACTGGCACAGTGAAGCAGGCACAATGCTCTATGAAATACGATGAATTACCCAGGTTGGGGAGGAAGGATTCAAAAAATTTGCCACAGAGATTGAAACAAAAAGCCAAGAGAGATGCCAAACAAAAACGATGCGATGAAGGGTTGAAGAGGACCCAAACATGTCGGTTGGGAATTGAATGCCCATATCAGGTGAAATAACCTCCAGCAGCTAGGAGTATATTTGAAATATCATATATTGTCTGGTATATGTTGATGCTATTCTAAGAGCTGATTCACTTGCTTCACTCTCACTTTGTTGGGCAGTTACAGCAGCCCTCATGAACCTTTTTATAAGTTTTGACTCCAACTACAGATTTTCAACAGTATCGCTCCGATGTCATCGCTGGGATTTAAAGACATGCCATCATAACATGAGAGAAAAACATAGGGCGTTTGTATTTGTTTTGTTAAATAATGGAGATATTAAAAACATTATCATATCTTTTTTGATAATAAATATGCTAATTTAACTATCTCTTAAACTAACATATATTTAATTTTGGTTCACTAACATTTATGCGACTAGCTAACATTAAGATTCCTTACATAAGAAACTTTATTAACACCACTTTATTAAGTGTTACCACTCTAACATAAGTCTCTGAATAGTGTCGGTCTTTTATTTGTAACCAGGGTTCAGATGCTCAACATGTTTAATGTTGAACTTGTCTGGTTTCAACGTCCATGTTTCCAGTGTCCACATGTTATAAGCTATCTTCAACCACTCCAACAGGGTAAAATTTGTCGTACTCGAGTCAACTGTGCTCTTATGGGAACAATTCTATATTGAACTGGATGGAAGCATTTGCATTGTGAATTTAATATTTATAGTCATCTTCAGTAGCTTGATGCCTGTTTTACGTGTTCTTGACCAATTTTGACCTCTTAGCTTGGCCCATTTTTATTGTTATTTCAATATAGAAGTCAATACAAGAAAACTTCTTTATTTGTTGATTCAATGCTGTATCCTTTTGGAGTTCATGAGCTTTCTCTTATCGTATCTTTGTAATTTTACTGTACCTAACACAGTTCTACAATAAATATCTGCAAAAAGGTCATTGATCCCATGCTTCAATAAAAATGAGTTGTGGTTAGTTACTGCTTGATATCTTTTGCCAAAGATTGTAGGTACTACGGACTGGCTGCTAGCAAAATATTATATTGGGGTTTGCAAGAAAAAGCATACATGCAAAATAGGCAGGATAGCAAAAATATGCATGTTAAATATGTATTATTGACAGTATCTTGCAATATGCAGGGTTCAATTCCACTTTACGACAGGGAAATATCACTCATCATGAATACATTCAGGTAGCTGTTTATCTGTAATATTTTATTGTTTTCCTTTCCATTTATGGATATTTTCCTTTGTTATGAATGAACCTGTAAATTGACATTGCAACAGGTTGGAAAGGGACGAGATGTGGGACTTAACCAAATTGCTTTGTTTGAGGGTAAAGTTGCTGGCGGCAATGGAGAACAGGTTCTCAGCAGAGATGTGTATAGACTTGGACAGCTTTTTGACTTTTTCAGGATGTTGTCCTTCTACTTCACTACTGTTGGCTTTTATGTTTGTACGATGGTTAGTAATGAGTTATCTTCTGTATATGGATTTTCCCTACCACATTACTTTTGCAAGTGTTTATGGTTTCATGATGAAAGTCTGTGAAGAAGGAATGTTAATTCTTACGTACTCGTTTCTGATGCAGTTGACAGTCTTGACGGTTTACGTTTTTCTTTATGGTAAAGCATACCTGGTAAGTATCTTTTGGTGGTGAATCATCAAAATAACAGAAATTCATAATGGTATGGGGAAAAATCAGAATTCTGATAATATTCTCGAATCCCCACTAGGATGATCAGAAGAAGCCCATTCAATTTTCCAAGAAATCTATCAGTGAAAAATGTACAAATTGAAACTTATTGTTAAACATAGTTTGCGATGATGAACATGTAATCAGTACATTCTTGAGTTCACGATTTATGCAGTCCAGTTAAAACAAAATCTCGTGGCTTCTTGTTCAGCTTGCTATAAGTTTTATATCTTAAGTTGTATTATTGAATTTCAATTAAATGCTTTTGGCAGGCCTTGTCTGGTTTGGATGTTGCAATCACCAAAAAAGCTCGTTCTTTGGATAGCACAGCCTTGGAGGCAGCTCTGAATACACAGTTCCTGTTCCAAATTGGTGTATTTACTGCTGTGCCAATGATCATGGGGTTCATCTTAGAACAGGGCCTTCTGAAGGTTTGTCAAAATTTAGTAGTATAGTTTCTTTTATCCTTGGACTCCATTACAGTATCTCATGATGCTTTGTCACCTGCATGTGATTTTCCGTTTACTTGGAGATGATAGATCTACTTCAATTATTTCTTCCTCTGGTTGGTTAATAGTGGACTGTTTGCAGTGAAAAGGTCAGTAACACTCATAGTAGAGGTGTTTGGCAAATAATGAGAAACAATGGAATGCAGTAAAGAGTAAAATGTTTTAAGCAAAAATAAAAAGAAAAGTTCGAAAAATAACAGTTAAATAATTAATTTAATTTGTCATTCAAAATGGGATAATACTAACAAAAGAATAGAGTTCAAAAATATGTTGTGTGGGGAAGCTACCAAGAGTAGATCCTGTTATATACAAAAAATAATAGGAATAAGAGCAAAAATAGGCTATGTTAAAATAATAAAGAAAAATAATGAAATAATAAGAACAATTAATAATTAGTAATTAATAAAAAGACATACCTTTTTGTAAAGGGTACCAAGGTGCCTCCTATAAACTTATTTATTTGGGCCTTCATTAGTAAGAGATCATCTTTCTTCAATTATTCATTGTACATTTTATCTTTTATTGAATAAGTCTTCGTGGGATTTTGCTCCATTGGTATCAGAGCCAAAATTTCTTGGCCACCACTCCTTATACGCTCTCAGTTGTACAATGATTCTGTACATCTGTCATCCTTTTCCATATGTTTCGTACTCAGTCATCACAGCAGCAACTGTACAGCCTCCTACCCATTCGTACGTGCCGTACATTTTCCAAGCAGTGGTTGTCGTACACTCTTCCAATTGTCGCCATACAACCCATCTCTGATAGTTGCTGTACAACCTAGCCGTCGCTGTCATCGTGCATTTGGACTATACAAAAATCGTGTCAGTACAACAATAGAGTCTGTACGCAACACCTCCGCATGTCATCTGTACACAATAAAAATTGTTCGTACATTAATGATGTAATTAGCCATCTGTACAAGAGCAACTCAAACAGTATGAACATTACAACAACAAATAGTCATTCGTATAGCAGGAAATTAAATTATTTAGGAAATTATAAGGCCATATAGCAGTTAAAACTCTGTCAAAATTGAGTGTAAAAATTACTAGTGACTAGAAAAATGGTTGATATAAGATCAAGATTGGAGAGATTCAAAGAGAAACAAAAGATGAATGCTACAAAGCATGATGCACTTAGGAATGAATTTTAGGAGAAACATGACAAATTAGAGAAACAAATTGCTCAGAACCATAGTGAGCTACAACAAGAACAAACAAAAATAAAAAATCTAGTTAATAAAAATCATGATGAACTTAAGGATCTCATAACAAATCTTTTAGCCAAAGTTTGTTCTCTAGGTACTGCCATCCCACAACCAAGTTCTTCAAGCACATCTAATCCACCGCCAAGTCCTTTGAGTGCACCAATCCCACAACCAAACATGCTTCCTAGCAGCTTAGCAATCACCAACCAATTTCCACCCTATACGAATCAACCAATTTTTGTGTACTTGATGAGAGCAAAATTAGAATTGTCAAAGTTTGACGGAAATGAAAAACAAGGTGTGGCATGGTTTAACAAGGTAGAAGAATATTTTGAAATCTACAATATTGATAACTACGAAGAAAAAATCCAGTATGCCTCCATGCAACATAAGGCACAAGGTTCGTCGGATCTGAAGCATGAGGTTCGAATTCAGGCGAATCTAAAAGCTTTGGTTCAAGTTCACCAAACTTTTATACAAATTCGACACGAGTTTGGGCAGGTTTTCAAGGCGTCAACAGAACAACCTGCAGGTTGCCACCAACTCCAAGTGTTAAACTGTCAATGGAGGAGGGTGATTGCATGAGTTCATGAATCAGACAGGAGTGCAAGCGATTTGATTAAGATGTGACCCATATTCATTTTGTTCTCTGTCAGAAGGGCCTTAACATTGACAAAACCAATGAAGCCATCTTATGCTTTGATGCGTGTGTAGGTTAAAGGTCAACGGAGAGTTGATGCAAATTACAGGAATAAAATTGCAATGCGTGCAGGTTACACGTCAACATAGAGTCGATGCAAATTACAGGAATAAAATCGCAGGGGTAAGTTATGGGGTTATTTGCGAGTTCTTATAAAGTTAACATATTTCAAATAATAAAGTTAACATATATAAATAATAAAGTAACATATTATAAATTATACATATTAAAAAATAGATTCATTGTTATCATAAATTTTATTAATCTCGTATATATTATAAATTTATATAACTTATATTTATAAAAAACTATAAATTTATTAATATAATATATAGTTATAAATACATATATACTATAAATTGACATAAACTATATATATAAAATTATAATTATATATGATTATAAATATTTTTTATATATTTTGAAAATTTGAAATATGTGTATAGATGAACCCTATCCTAACCTCATCGCTAAGTTCAAATTCGAATTGAACTTCATCGTTGTCTAACTCAAACTCGAACACAAACCATGTGACATTACATGCAACTAGAAGGCGATGCATACAATTAGTACATGTGGTGGAAAAGGTTGTCCTTTTCAATTAGCTAGAATACATTCAATGATGATTTCTTTAAAAGATTTCAAGGTATCCAAGAGGAGGACTTTTATAGAACTCACCGGACTCCAACAAAAAGGAAATGTGGTCGAATTTACACGTGACTGGTAAACATTGGGTAGGTGAGTACTCGGGATATCAATAGAACGTCTAATCCAATCATATATAACCGGACTAAAGCCACACATCCAAAATGGATTAAAACTACATGATATTACAACCATGGAAACAACCATAAGTAAGGCAAAAGATGTCAAAAAAAAGTTTGAAAGGTCATCATTACAAAGATTTGACAAGGTTTATTCAAGATGGAAACTCCTGCAATCCACATATATTGAAAATCCAAAGTATCTACCACCGCACTTCCGAGAAGAAAACAAACATAGTTTGGAATGTCAACAAATTATGAAGGGAAAATGTAAGCATTGTCGAGAAAAATGGGACCGCAGACATAGGTGTTACAGGGGAAATAATAAAAAATAATATATAAATGCGAAGCAAAGAGGGAAGATGGCTTGGATAGTGATGAATCAAACGAGGAAGACACATGAAATCCTCGAATTGTCCCCTCAGAATCTGATGATGAGAATGCACCAAGAATATCACTAGCAGCCATAACAGGTATAGCCCAACCAAAAACATTAAAATTGAAAGGGCATATTAAAAGAACAATGTTACATTCTAATAGATACATGGAGTACTCATAATTTTGTCGATATTCATCTCGCAAGGAGACTAAACCTCTTTGTTTACCTTGTACCCAATATAAAGGTGATGGTTGCAGATGGGAAAAAATAAGGTGTGGGAAAATGTTACAAGGTTAAGTTGCAAATACAAGATTATAACTTGGAATCCCAATTTTACACCATACCCTTAGGGGGAGTAGATGTGGTCTTAGGAGTCTAGTGGTTACAAACATTAGGTACTTACTCTACTAACCACCATAAACACTTTATTAAATTCCAGTGGCAAGGGGAAAGATACAAGTTGTATGGGTTCCAGCCCCCCCACACCTAGAGTGTGTCATCTCATCAAATGGAGAAGCTAATTTGTAAGGGAGCGTTGCCTTATATGATACAATGCGACAAAATGGAGATACTAGCTTCATAAATAGTTGACTGCAGGTAGCCAGAGTTTCGTGAATTAATTCAAAAACAGAAAAAGGTATTCCGAGACCTACCCATGGAGTTTCCACTAGAAAGGAAGATCAACCATATACTTGAAGTGAAACCAGGCTCCAACCCCGTCAATGTTAAGCCTTGTTATCACCTGTTAACACAGTTTTCTGCACCCTAGGACAGATCTGAAACGACTGAAAATATGCACAGAAAATGTATTAATTAAAGGAAAATCTGCCCTCAATATGTCATTGACAGAATCCTCTCCATTCGGGCTGGTGCATGCCAACCACAGGGTGGTGTCCCTAAGGCTCTTGCTTGCTGTCCGCCACCTGTAAAATCTGCAAAACAAGAAATATAACAGCAGCAAACAAGAGGTTTATGGCCGAGTTATAAGCAGCCAAAAGTTTTAAAATATATAGTTTAATTGTTTTTGGTGGAATCCTTAATTCATTAACTCGAAAATCAGCAAAGTAAAATGTGTAGAAAGCGATACCAAACAACAGAAAATTGCCCAAATGATATGCTAAAAGATTTCTGAAAGTAGACAGTTCACAACTCAATGCACCAACAAGATAAGAAGGCCCGGTACAAGCACATCAAAGCTTTATTTCTGCAATTGTTTAGAGGCTGATTGCGCCATGGAAACAACTAAAAAAATGGTGTAGTAGTGATCCCTGCATACAAACAGAAAGCTGGAACACGAAGAGAGAAGAGAGAAATCTGAAGTATAGAGCTGCTAAAATTGAATATCCAACCCTTTTACAATAAGAAACATATATATAGAGTATGAGTGAAGAGGAGGGTGCCTTGGGTTTAGGTGAGGGAAGGTGGGGTGCTCACCTTGAGTTTAGGAGAGCGAGAAGGTCACAATTCATTCAAATGCCTGCAAAGAGGAGATGCATGTGGAGGTGAACAAATAACTCGGTGAGTGTAGGGAGAGGCCTTTGAGCATAGACAAATAGTTTTGAAAATAACAGAATATGTAGAAAATCTAATGGTTGCCGTCCTAATACACACCTGGGTTATCGTGGAAGAAACCTTCAATCCACTTGGTGTGCCCTTGGGGGCAAGTCTCGAGTCAAGGTGCTGTCACCTGATCCTCAACTCCTCCGTCTAGGCCAACTCCACGGCCAACTCCTAGCGAAGCCAAGGGGGGTAGTCCCTATAAAATAAATCTAAGGCTTTTCTAAACTAAGAAAGAAAAACACTTTAATCTAGGAGTTTATTGCTGAAAATAAAATTAGATCATTCACCATTTAGCATTTATCATTATAAAGAACACTTTGCTCATGAAACATTCATACATCAAAATGATACAACATCTGCAATATTCAAGAGCATAAAAGAAGATTAGATAACATGCATCAATGTAACTGCTCACATAAGGTAAATTGAATGTACTTTTTAACCAGTGCTTTAAAGGGAGTCATGCATAGTGTAGATCGAAAATTTTATTAAGGTAAACTTTGTAATTAGTTAATGAAAGGTGTTTGGCCCCTTTAGAAAGCTTGTTCTTTGCTTGGACACATACCATGATACCCTGGACTCATTACCTCATGGAGCAAGACCCACTTCTGCTACAAGACAAGGTTGAGGTGATGGATGCTGCTGCTGCTGACAAAGTGGAGGCGCTGAAGGAAGAAAAGATGGGCCCTCCAAGGCCATGCTCAAGTCGATCTGGCTCTCGGTACTCCATGTCTAGGACCTGTGGGCCTCGAGACATAATCTCCTTAGTTATCCCTAGACTTGGGATAACATATGGCTCCAACTCGGGGACATGGGCTCACCGTAGAGCGCATGAGAACCTCAACATCTCTGGCATAACCTGTAACCTGCTTGATCTCAACATAAAGCTGTTAGCAATCATTTGGGGTGGTGATATCACCCCCGACTCATATATATCAAAATGAAAGCAAGCATATATACAAATGAGAAAACAAACTACTCTAGTATGAAATGCAAATGGTATATACAATGAACACAAATGCTTACCTACTTCCCTGTACTTACCTGTTGGCTGAATGCTAGGTGTAGTCAAATGACCAGTGAAACCATCCCAGCATTGTCTTAGAACACCTGCCTCTGTGCTTCATCATAAACCAAAAAAGTGATAAGTTAAGCACAAAAATAACATGGGTTAGAGAATGTATTGTATCCTCAGAAACCATAAAGTCTAACTCATGGAGGTGGGTGGGAGGGATAAAATCATGCCAAGTCACTCTCTGAGGAAAGTGCTCAATCCACTTCAGGAAGGGATCGTGAAAAGTCAAAGGTTCAAAAAAATGACTCATAAGGTCTGAAAGCTGGCTACCTAGGACGTCCTCATAATCTGAAATCCTAGAAGGGATTGACAAGGATCTAGAAGATGACTGACAAACTCTTAAGGGAAGGTTGAAAGGCTGAGATGACATACTTTTTCTTGAGGTATTCAACCTACCCTTGAACTCTAGAGTTTGCCTCAGAGGAAACTCAATACAAAAAACATATTTCCCAACTACACCTTTAATGACACATCAAGGTAAAGTAATCGAAGATGGTTGGAGAAACCTGTCACAATAATCCTTCTTCAGACAAACAATGTCCTTACTCCTATCAAGACCTGAGCATAACGGTGGTTGGTAATCTTCTTCATGTAATGAATTCAAGTGCTCAGACGAGTACTCATCAAAATCCTCAAGGTATGACCGAAAATCATCAGGAAAATATGGGACTAGGTCAACCTTGGGTGTTTGGAAAATATCGGTAATTATATCATCTCCTTGTTGCCATTGGTCAAAAACAAGAGTAACCTGTTGTGATAAATTATAACTGTAAAAGCAACACTTGGAAATGATTCTCAATGTCGTAAATGGGGTCCATATCATAACCAACTATATCCCACTTACGTCTCCCAACATGTATGAACTCATCAATATTATTAACCTTGTCACTATCTGTATCATAACATGAAGGATTTGAAGCATTCAAGGGTCATCTATCTCCTCCTCATCTCCCAAATCATAGAGTAGAGAATCATCAAAATTTTGGAGAGGAGGGTAACTTACTGTGTTTGTTTCTTCTTGTGCAGGAGCTTTGAGGACTTGGGTATCTTCAACATGCATCATTGTCTCATCCTCATGAGTTGCCCCTTCATCTTCAACTGTACAACAAGGAAGATCTACTTTGTTCGAGGATTCCATTTCTTCTTCCTTCTCTGAATCATAAAACAAGGCATTGCCAAGATCCTGAAAAGGAAAGTGACTAACCTCATTCTCTTCTTCTTGTGTAGGGGGAACAGGCTTGTGGATGGCTTCGTCAGAGGGAGGAGCGCAAATTGATACTTCTTCATTTTCTTCAGGTTCTAGCCCCTCAACTGTGTTTTCAGTAGTCCTTTGTTCTGCATTGTGGGATTGGAAAACCTCATCAATATTCTTCCCCTCAGCCTTTTGTTGGTCGATGGTTTGTTCCCCTTCTTTTTGGAAGTCAACAGTAAAGGTTTCAAGGGAAACTAAGCTTTCCACACTAAGAGTGCCTGAGGTGAAGAGGTGCCTTACCTCGGACAATGAGATATTTTGCTCGATTCTTTTAGCCATGCTCTGAGCTTCATTGAGCGTTCTTGGGCCCTTTTTACTGAGGGGAAAACCTAGATGCACTAAAAGTGCATTGGTATAGAGATGGACAATGTACTTGTCTTCAGGATGATGGCTTTCAGGAATTTGATATAGTATGTCCTCAAACCTATCTTGGAAGTGTTTGATAGTTTCATCCTCAGTTTGCTTTATATGCTCGAGTCTTTTTTGTAGTACTGAGATGTCTTCCAACTGGATACCCCATCTTTTGAGAAAGGTCTCTTCCAATTGTTCCATAGTTGTGATTCTAGCATTGGGGAGGTTGTCATACCACCTCCTAGCGTTGCTATAAAGAGTGGCAGAGAAGAGTTTCATCACCAAATCCTTAGCATCATCACTGATAGGATGGAGTTGAAAGAAAGCCCAAAAATCACTCATGTGATAGTCGACTCTTTCCCCATCACTACCAGTGAATCTAGGGAGCCATTTCTCGTACTTGGGGGCATTTGTCGAGGGTATCCTGGGATTTTACTCATGTCTAGGGGTTTGAAATTTCCCGGGTCCCATTGAGAAGTCATGGTTGGCTTCGTCATCAATGGAGTCGCTAGAGAATTTTCTTGAAATTATCAAAGAAATAAGGGAATCATCCTTAGTGGAGTCACTGGGTAAGCTTTGTAAGATAAAGACTCTTGAGGAAAGGCTTACCGCAAAAGTGTCGTCTTTGAGGAGAATTGACTCAGTGTTCCCCGACAACGACGCCAAAATGTTATCGCACAGTTTGTACTTGGATGTAAATGAAAGGTAAATGAAGACAAACCGACGTAACGAGAGACTATCCTATCACTGTCACCTCAACAAGAAATCTCTTTCTATTTAGGGTGGTAGGCCGAGGGGAGACGTCCCCGGTGACCTGGGGTTTTGAGAAGGCAAAAGGATTTAGGCCAAGTAAAGGTTTCCCTCTCACAAGTCACAACTGATCAGAAAGTCCGGCTAAACAACCAATAAAGATAATAATAACCAGAAATGTACCTGCCCGGAACAAAGCAACATAAAACTTATATTTGCAAGGTCACTTGCTGGTTAGTACTTCATATAATCAGAGACTTTCTCAAATAAAGCAATTGACTAATATATTGATGAAACAATCAATGATGTGTAGCAACAATAATCACAATACGTTACTTCACAATAAATGCTTAAAGAAGCTTCAAAATGAGCAAAATGATTAATCATCAATGTCACAATATCAACATTCATTAGAAGCAAAGACTACTATGCATTAACCAATCTTTCAATTGCTTGAAGAAACATTAATTTGTTGCAAAGTATGACTATAACTCAAATGGATAATAGCAACAATAGGGTTAGCAAGTCAATCTAAGCTAGGGTTAGAGTGTGTTAGTAATTGTTCAAAGATTTTGGAGGTTGTGATCAAATACTCAAGTAAGAGGTCTTAGACCAATGCATTCACAGGGCAAATGGAGTCAAAAATAGTTGCAAGAATTGAAGGGACAATATGATAATAGTAGGGCCAAAGACAAGAGGAATTTGATGGTGAGGTGTTAGTAAGCCAAGGCTTCAACCATCAAACCCTAGGGGAAAACGACTTACTAAGGAGTAGGCAGCCCTAGGCCTTAGCACGTTTTCCTCCTTTAGCTCAATGACAAAGTAAAATCGGCTAGGATGAAGAACAAGGGATAGGGTGTTGCAATGGCAAGGCCCTAGCAATGTCTTCAACAGGTAACATATCTCTTTGGCATATTCTAGTAGGGAATTAAAATAAGGACACCAACATGTGCTTATTTCCTAGGGTTTATTCCAACAAATGCAAGTAAAATACTATAACCATTCAAGTAAGGGAAGCATTGCAGAAATTCACTTACATTTACCAAGCATTCATCAAGCCAAACCCTAGTTATAAACCTTCCACCAAGAAAAATGCCAAAAATAGCCAAAATAAGCCTTCCTTCAAACAAGTGCGCACTAGAATTTCAGCCAATAACCCTAGAAGGGCCACAAATTTCAGACCTCACACAAGTGTGAGTGAAAGATGATGAGAAAAAGAGAGTTTTAGCTCTCTACTTATACAATAGCAGTGACCTTAATTTAATTTTTAGGTCACAAAAGGTCGACATGGCCAAAAATACATAATAATACTGTTTTACATTAAATGTCATAATTAAAACCCTAATCAAGCAAAAGTGATGATGTCATGCCCTTTTAGGGTGACGTTAGGCCCCTTTAGGGCAACGTTGGCTTCCTGGAGCAAAATGTTAGGCCTCCTTGGGCCCTCGGAACTTGCCACACGTGCCACTTGGCACATAATTGCCTCCCAAAACCTCCACAAGTGCTGGATGATGTCATAGGTGTCCTGGGTGACGTCATGAGCCTTCCAAGGCCAACGTCCTGGTGGAAAGGGCACAACCCCCTTGGGTACAGGTCTGCTAAGCTGCCTCTGGTGGAATGTCCTCCTCTTCTTCGGTGCAAACCCTCTCATCTGTCTCTGCCCCCTGCTGGGGTCTCAACATCCATCTGATGGGCTTCCAGCCCCATGGAGGTCTGAACTAATCATCTCCCCATGTGTACATGTCCATAAGGGTGCTTGTCCGTCGGGTATGGTCCTGCACATCAACAGATACGCCCTCCATGGGCTCATAAGTCACAAGGACCATAACAATGCCAATCACATCTAATCATCAAGTTTATTAAACATGTGCATAAAACCCCTTTTACCTGGACAAGTGCTCAAAGACATTATACTTATCTACAAGCCAAGTTCGGAGGAAGTGACAGGGCGTTCTATTAGGGTGCAATCATAGCAGGGAAGTGCATGGCTTACCTGTGGGTGCCTCTGTAGAGGGTGAGCTGCACCTATCATGGATGCAAATGTTTCCAAGCCCATTCATTCCTTTTGTCTTTTTCTTATTGTTTTTTCTTCAAGAAGCTTGCTAGGGGACATTGCCGTGGCGTGGTGACCAGTGGTGGCAATGTTACCCACAAGCATTTCACGAAAATGAGAAGGTTGGCTCGTGATGAGACCCCCTATCCTCTAACCAGGTCTTGTTTTATTATTTTTATGGTCCCTTTGTTTCTTGCTGAGAAGCTTTTTACTGCTTTCTCGAGGATCCCTGGTCGAAGCATCTCTAGGTTTCATTCCTTGGCTTTTATCTTTTGCTAACTACTTTTACCCTCTGGGCCTTTAGCCCCTTCTTCCCACAAGGTAAGGTGCAACCCTTAAATATTTTGCCAACCCAATGCCCGGACCAGTGTAATGGGATGGATGAGCGGGAGAAAGATGGAAAGTGGTAAGTATGGTGGGAGCGAACGATGGCTTCTCATGAATCCTCCCAGTGGCAACTCAAAACCTATGGGCATAAGCTTACTAGGGCATCCTGTCATTCCCCCCAGATATGGTCAAGTGGATAAGTATAAGATCCAAGCACCTGTTAGAAACAAAAAGAATCAAATGCACATATTCAAAGGATTTGAGGATCAGAGTGACACATACCATGATACCCTAGACTCATTACCTCATGGAGCAAGACCCACGTCTGCTACAGGACCAGGCCGAGGTGATGGATGTTGCTGCTGCTGACAAAGTTGAGGCACTGAAGGAAGAAAAGATGGGCCCTCCAGGGCCATGCTCAAGTCGATCTGGCTCTCAGTACTCCATGTCTAGGACCTGTGGGCCTCGAGACATAATCTCCTTAGTTATCCCTAAACTGGGGATAACAATGCACACTATATTGGTTTTGATAAAGTTGAAGAAAGATAGATAGCATACAAACTCTAGAGTACTTAATAAAATCACTGTCATGTACAAGTTCCCAAAGTCGAGGATATATGATCTGATGGATAGTGTGAGTGGCACTAGATACTTTATGAAGATAGAATTAAAGCGTTGATATCATTAGATTAGGTTTATAAAAGGTGGTGAGTGGAAGAGTGCATTTAAGACCAAGGTCAATTTGTATGAGTGGTTATTTATGCCTTTTGGGTTGACCAATGTGTACAATACATTCATGCAACTTGATTATAGTGGTATTGYGATCGTACATTAGTAAGTCTGTGGCTTTTTACTTGGATGACATTTTTATTTTTAACAACAATAGAGAAGAACAYATGAAGCATCTAAGGTGGGTGTTTGAAGCACTAAGAAATGGGCAGTTGCGCGTAATCTTGAAGAAGTGTGAATTCTTCAAGGAATGATTGTGTATCTTTGTTTTGTGGTTTTTGATGACCGACAACAGATGGATGTAGAAAACRTGAAGGTGATTTTGGAATGGCCCACACCTCGTAGTGTTATAAAAGTGAGAAGTTTTCATGTTATAGCAAATTTTTCAAGAAGTTTATAAGAGGATTCAATGGGATACACACATCGATGACGAGTATATGAAGGYACAAGGAGTCYAATGGAGCTTGTAAGTGCAATAGAGTTTTGAGATGTCAACGGATAAGAGCAGAGAGGCACCTGTGTTGCACTAYGTAATTTCAATAGTGTTTTAGGTTGATTCCAACACGAGCGCGATAGCTATTGAGGCAGTGTTAAGTTAGGAAGGGCRATCGATATCATTCTTCAATGAGGAGTTGAATGACAMATTGCATAATTATTCTATTTATGACCTTGAGTTTTATTATCTTGTGTAGGTGCTAAAGCATTAGATGCACTACCTATTTTTGTGGGAGTTCATATGTGTTGAAGTTTGTCAACAATCAAGAAAAGTTGAATCAAAGGCATGTGAAATGGGTCAACTTTCCGTATAGTTACACATTTGTGTTGAAGCCCAAGTCTAGGAAGGACAATGAGGTCATAAATGCATTGAGCAAGAGTGCATTAACATCGATGACAATGGAAAATGGGATCATTGGTTTTTAATAGATCTAGGAATTGTATGAGTTCAACAAAGATTTTCAACAATTCAAGAAGTTGTGTAGAAACTCTGCTATGCAACACAAAAGGGTGTAGTAGGATTATTTCATCAAGGACATTTATTTGTTCAAGGGGAAAATGACTATGCATACTTTAGAGTTTGATTATAAAGTTGCACAATGGCATATTAGGAGGATATTTTGGTTGTGACAAGACACAAAATTTGTTAGAGGAGAGATATCATTAGCTGAGTATGAAGGAGTTCAAAAGATTCATGGTGGTGTATAATTTGTTAAATGAAGGGAGTGGGCTAGAATACAAGATTGTACACACCATTGCAGATATCAAAGATGCAATGGGAGGATATATCCTTCTTATTTGTATTTTTAGTGGGAAAGTCTTCTACATTGTGAATTCATTATTATTAAAGAATTACTTTGCTTGTGCTTTGCATTGGTTCAAAACTAAAATCGCCAAGGCAAACATATCTCCAAACTTAAAACAAAAAACACAAAACTTTATACAATATCGCAAAGTTTTCGATTGGAGAACACTCTTTGGGAATAAACTCTAGACTTTATTCAAGCTTGTAGGCCAAAGGAAAATGCTTACAGTTGTAACTATTACTCCCATGTGCTTTTGATTCATAGGGTTGCAAAAACTATGCTTTACACCTCTCTTTGGTTTGTTGGTTACGCCGATTGTTCTCTATGGTTGTGAAATATGGGGAAGCAACATGTCAACTTGCAGATGGAGACAACTAGAAATAATTCAGAAGCAATTAATTACTAGCAATCTCAAAGTTAAAGCCACAGTCCCATATGAAATTCTTTTAGCTGAAACATGTACTTTTTTGTTTGAGGCGACAACGATAATGAAATTAATAAGTTATTTAAAGAAGGTGAAAAACATGGATAACCAACGTTGGCCCAAGTTAGCTATGGAGGAGGAGTTAGATCGTAGGAAGAAAACTTGGATGAAGCAAAATAAAAAGTGGTTGAGTAAGTGGAATATCAAGTTCCATTAATGTCCTAACACCAAGGAAGAAATAAAAAAGTCTGTGAATGAAAATTTTTGGACTGCCATGTGGACCAATCACAGTGGGCATAAAAAAGCATACTACGTCAAGGAGTTTAACCCAAATTGTGATTATAGCGAGAAAACATATTTAGGGGCGGTTATTAAAGGAAAAGCAAGATTGTTAGTTGCACAGCTGAGGACGGGTTCACGTCACATTAGATGTGAGACCGATAGCTGGAGGGTACCCAAGGAAGTTTGGGAGGAGAGAACTTGCATATTCTGCAATAAGGGTGTGGTGGAGACGGAGTGGCACTTTGTCATGGAATGTGCAACCTATGAGGATATCCGCAGTCAGTATGAAAACAACTTAAAGGACGACAACATGCACCAACTATTTGATAGGGATAAGATCAACCAGATTGCTAGTCTTCTAGTCAAGATTCACAACAGAAGATACGACATTGAAAAGAGTGTGAAGATGAGTTAGGGCTGTTATTCTCTTGGTCCCTTAGGTTGTTCAGCCTTGTGGACGTCATTAAAATCAATCAATCAATCAAACTTGATGACGAGTCCATAATCTTCTTGGGTTAAAGGCTCTCTTGTCTCTTTGCTCTACAAACTCTATATGGATCTCTTAAAAATGACCAACCCCTTCTTCTATAAAGCTTCGCCTTTTATCTCCTTTCTCCAGGAATCAGTAAGAGAAGGATAGAAAATTTAGTTCCCCATCAATCAACTTGTACACACATTGCACTTTTAATGGAACAATTTTGTCTATGAGCTATTGAAGGGTGCATTGTGTTGTCCATGGTTTTTCAAACTCAATCCTTTCCTTAAAACCGGATGGCTTTTATTCTCCCATAGTTTCCCTGGTGGGGATTTTCTTGAATAGTCCCTACGAGCACAAAATCTCAGTTCCTCGGGTTATGGTTATTTGGGTTTCTTGGGTTTCCTTCCATATGACAAAGACCTGGTCTTGAAGTATAGTTTCTCCTTACATTCTTATCAGATTTCACCATCTTAACTAGAATTTCTCTACTACCAAGTTTTCTCCCATGGATTTCCATGAGGTCATCCTTGTGCAAGAAAAAATCAATGATGAATGTCTAGTCCTTGTTCAATGAACCCTTGTAAAGTGGCTAGCCCTTGTCTTGACATTCATTTTTGGTTTTAGGAATGTTATTAGAAGCATGACTAGAATTGATCAAGGGTTAGACCGAGATTGGATCAGAACTAATAGGGAAGTTGGGTTGAAGAACTAGTAAGAGCCATTCAGATGAGGGGTCAAATGAGGGTTGGATGAGGGCTAGTCGAGATCAAAACTAACTTGAACCAACATTCATGTCTAGTTCAACCATCAATTTGAACCCTATTAGAGGGGAACTGATTCAGATCAACTTGTTCTTGTCAAGTGCAATTGGTTTTGATAACATTGAGCATTAG
>ML785618.1:246794-258598 GCA_009831015.1 Picea engelmannii | reverse complement strand
TGAAAGATAAAGGAGAATGTCACTTTTACTAGGGTGGGTGAAATGGAGGGGGTGGGGACCTCTTTAAATAGCATTAGTAAGGCAAAATAACCCTCAACTGCACACCAAAACACCTCACAGCTCCAACTTGCATGAGAAAACATGAGCCAAGTACTTCTCTGTGCAGGACACGTTGAGGGTAAGTGTCGGACACGTGTTTGAAACGTGTCCTGTGAACAAGACAAGTTCCGTACACGTGTCGGACACGTATCCTCATATCTCGTGTCCGACACCGTAGGATACATGACACAGAGGGGGGTTTGGACGTATCCTGTTACTTAGCTTATAATAGTTTTATGAACAATTGGACAAGATTTTCACCTTTAAAGATTGTGTATCTAAGTTGCATGAAATGTGGAAACAGATATGAGTTTATGAAATGGGTACATCTTGGAAACATTGGACCCATTGTGCTATTGACAACACCACTAGATTCTGTGTCATGGTAGAAGGGATGAGTTTTTCAACCATCATTGGCTCCAATTCAGCTAGTGATTCCATGTATGATCAGATGGTTGATGATTTGGTATCAACCATGTCAAATAGAGGGTTTGCAAGCAACTTTATGTCTTGTGTTGCAACATCAAAGAGTGGTGCATGGTTCATAGAGAATACAATACAATGAGAAGTTGTGGACCTTACTTTGATGTTGGTTGGTTCCCCTACTCAGGTGGTCTGCAAATAGTTTCTGCAACTTTCTTGATCCAGATAAGCTAGTTATGTTTTTGGACAAGAAGTTGTCTCGCATGACTATTAAGGGAGGGTGATAAAGTCGATATTTAATAATGGTGATACTATGTAACTTAGGAGTTTAAGTTAGAAACTTTATTTCACATTAAATTCATATTATAAAGTTAAGTTGTTATGAGTTAATATTAATTAAGTCACATTTAATAGATGTTGGGAATATGAAATGAATAGTCATTCTCATTAAGGCTATGTAAATGACTCTCATATCTTTTGGAATGCATATCAATTCAAATGGTTCTCTATTTGTAGTCTGAAATTTCTGCTATTGAGTTTGCAGTTTCTGATGGTTTTATGATAATTGCCTACATTAGCCCATATGTCTCCTTTGAGATCCGATTTACATGGTCCAAACTGACTACTACAATTTTGATCTGTATTTTAGTTTTAACTTTAACGATATCATTCTTGTCTTAAAAGTCTTTTGCAAGGAAGAGGCCCCCAATAAATATTGGGCATGATTCTTCTACATCTAATAGTTGAATGGTTGGTGTTGACATAGCATTCATAATTTTGACACACAAAATCTCAAGATTCTTTTGTATCTAAATTTCTAGATCTGCTAAATAATTGGGGGCTTCTTAGTTGAGGAGAAATATACAATGCTGTATATCAGGCCTCGGGGAAAGTATCGGCGAGGGTCTGGAATGTAACTTCTTGGTGACATTGGTGGAAAATATCGGAAAATGTCGCAAGACAGGGGTCTAACTCGAAATATTTCGAATATATCGGACATGTGTTTAACTCAGAATTTATCGGAATATCGCCGATATATCGGAGAGATATACAACACTGGAAATATATGCTATAGTGTACACCTTTTTCTTGATATTAATCCAATTTACCTTGCGAGTAGATGACATTTTTAATGATATTTTTGAGCAACCTTGAAAGAAAACAATTGCCTTTTTTCCTTGCTAAATGCACAAAAATTTGGTGTCGGTATCCCTTTCCAGTGCATGTAAATTAACTTTTAATATTTGTTTGCTCAGGCTGTTGTGAATTTCGTGATAATGCAACTTCAACTATGCTCTGTATTTTTTACATTTTCCCTTGGAACAAGAACTCATTATTTTGGCCGGACTCTTCTCCATGGAGGTGCCAAGGTAAGAGTCATTTCTTCTGGTTCTCTGGGAGTGTTTAAAATTGTTACTATATTTTCAGAGGACTGATGTTTTTATAATAACTACTTGATTACAGTACAGAGCAACTGGAAGAGGATTTGTTGTCCGTCATATCAAATTTGCAGAGAATTACAGGCTTTACTCTCGCAGTCATTTTGTCAAAGCGTGAGTTCAATCTTCTTATGTTGATGTTTATCTGTTTCATGTCTCTCTTGCTGACAATTCACTTACCTTTTACCCAATTGTGTGACATCTTGGAGTTTGCAGATTTGAAGTGATTGTACTACTCATAGTCTATGTGGCATATGGTTATGCCAATGGTGCAGTCTCCTATGTCCTTCTGACTATCAGCAGTTGGTTTCTTTCCATTTCATGGCTATTTGCTCCTTATATTTTCAACCCATCTGGGTTTGAGTGGCAGAAGTAAGTTTTGATATGCTTTTTATATTATTGAACAAACTTAAGTGTGGCTTTGTAGACATTCAGAAATCATGGCAGATTTGTCAATGTTAGCAATAACTTGATATAACTATTTATTAGAATTGATGGCTGATTGCAGCTGTCAAGACTTTATTAGTTTGTTTGAAATGTGGCATTTTTGTACATTAAGAGGTTCCCTACTGACATTATATCTCCACAGAACTGTGCAGGACTTTGACGATTGGACCACCTGGCTTCTCTACAAAGGTGGTGTTGGAGTGAAAGCAGAAGAGAGCTGGGAAACTTGGTGGGATGAGGAACAAGTAAGCAGTTTTATCTTGCTTTTGTCTTTCTTTGCATGTAATTTTGATGAGGACTTGTTTGATCATCCATCTTGTTAGGGATGGATAGTGTTTTTGAATTTGACATGAAGTAGAGAAGTGGAAATATGATCCTGCTGTTGACAAAAGCAGCATGTGGTTCATTCAAAACAGCCCGAAATTCACACAAATTACAGTCTGCAGATTGTGATGAAGCCATTTGAAACTGTAGGATACTTTAATGGTTTATATAGATGTTTAGTTGAACAATGAACAAAGTTAAAGTGTTGCCCGCTGTAAATACCCCGCTGCTCACAAAGTACCATCAGCTTTATAGCTCTCACCCAAAGATATTCCATGATGATTAAGGAAGTGATTAGTTCTGATTTTTTGACATAGTGGGCATTCAGTCATATTATATTTTGGAGTTGAGTTGAATGGGCTTTAGTTGTTTTTATTACAATATTTCCCTTTTTAAGAAACATACAGACTAGTAATTACCTGTGTTAAGTAATTATCACGGTACTTTGGTTTACTGGGCTTTTGGGCCAGGTGGACCCTTCACAATAAAGCATGCACTTGTTTCAATCAATTGACATGATACTTAGGCTATTTCAGCCTTTTTAGTCTTGCAAGCCCATCCCATTAAATAACTCTTTCTTGTCAGGGCATGACACAGCACTTAAGCTATATATATTCTTAGATTTATTTTATATGATTTCTATCTATAAATACATAGTTGCTTATTCAATTTTGATGATTAAGGATGTGAAAACGAAAATGTTTCTTGATTGATTATTTATTCCCTTCAACATGTTCTCTAGAATTTGGGGAATTTCTTTGATATCTTATGTTGTGTGAAGAAAATTCAGGATATTGGTTCAAGAAACTTTGACTTGAAATCTTGCTTGTTATGAACTAGTACAATAATTGTCTTACCTGTTAATAGGTCAGGCATCATATACTCCCATGAGAGCTGCCATTTCATTTCACAGTTGTTTCTTCTAATGTTGTAATTTGTGGCATATGCTAATAAATTTTCTATGGAAATATGTACTTGATAGGTACACATTCGCACATTGAGGGGAAGAATTTTTGAGACAATCCTTAGCTTACGGTTTTTTATCTTTCAGTATGGCATTGTGTACAAGCTGCATGCTACTGGAAAATCAACTAATCTATCGGTAAGACCCTCTTATTATACTTGAATTTTAGTTGAGTTCTTTGTAGAAAATAGTTAAAATCATAGTTGTTGTGCACCTTGAATTTTGATATTTGATGTTTCTATACTCAAAACATATGCATGTATGCTGCTACAAGATCAAGCACATGGTGCAAATAACATTGGATTACATAGAGATAAACAACCCACACTTCACCCACTTTTATGCTAGAGATAACTAAAGGAGGAGAATCGAATGAAACCAACCCACAAATCCTAAATCCTGCAATAAAACAAAGGAGAACATCACTAGGGCAGTATAATCCTTAGAGAGAGAAGATGACCCATAACAAGAGCACTAGAGCTGATCATAAGTGCACTAGAGAGAGTGTGTACAAATATTCTAAATATAATGTCCAAAACGACTTTAACAAAAGAACATGCAATAGAGTATAAGTGCCCTTAGGCTAATCGTTTTATTATGAAAGAATGATCACACATAGAGAGATCGTACAATAAATCTCAAGATGTGTAAAATACAAATGAGAAAGGGGTTATGGACCCACTTTGACTAGGTCGGCCTTAGCCAACCTAGAAATATAACGAGTGAGTGTTGACTAGGTCGGCCTTAAGCAACCTAGAAATATAACGAATGAGTGTTGACTAGGTCGGCCTTAAGCAACCTAGAAATATAACGAATGAGTGTTGACTAGGTTGGCTTTAGAGGAAACTAGAAATACAATAATAAGGATTACAATATAAGGTCGGTTATGATCGAAGGTGAAGCGTACACCATTCTCAACATCCCCTCTTATGCTAAATAGGAGGCCATGAAGAAAAATGATGAATACAAATGAGAGAATAGGTTTATAGATACCCTACTCAATCAAGGTTTTAAAAACCGAAACCGGTACCGGAACCGGTCGAGGGTCTAACCTGAACCGGTAATAAACCGGTCGAACCGGTTTCAATAAACCGGTTTTTTTAAAAAATACATAAAATATTTAAATTTTAACGAAAAAATATATTTTTAAGATTTTAAATCATGTTTCCAAAGCATTAGAGACAATTAGAGACAAAANTACTCAATATGGAGTTGATCATGGCTGAAATACTAAAGTGAGTGGGTTTATGGATACCTAGCTCGATGCAAACAAGAATGAGAGTGGGTTTATTGATACCCAACTCAAATACAACTAAGTGTGGGTTTATGGATACCCAAGTCAATACAAATCAAAATGATAGTGGGTTTATGGATACCTAGGTCAAAACAAATAAGAATGATGGTGGATTTATGGATACCCAACCCAAAATAGGGTTGGTCCTATTTTCTGTTAATTTGGTAGCTTAGAAGGTGTCTCAGCTAAACCTGTGTGTACAAGGCTATCCGATGGACACAATTAAATACCCAGATCAGCTTTATTAATTTTATTCTGTTTTAACTTAGGGGAAATTAAAAAGTCATTTAAATGGCTTTTTCTCAGATTTATGAAAAAGTCACTTTTCAAAAATTAATAATTCACAAAAGTGAATTTTAAGAGACTTCTAGATGTGTCTTGAAAGAGTGAATTAGAGGAATAAAAAGGAGTTTGAGGGTGAGTATGGATATACATAGAGCTGAGAAGAGTTGAGGGTGATTTGAGTTGAGGAAGAGGTCAAGCCAACCAGAAGAGAAAGAGGTCGTGAGAGCTGGGCTGAGTAGCAGAGGAGCAGGCCGAAATCAACAGAGGGGCATGCCGTGAGCTGGGCCCATAGGAGCAGGCTGCGGTTTGAGGGGTCGTACAACACCATGCAGGGGGCTGTACATGGCCGTACATGCTGTACGATCTCAACCAAGGAGAGGTTGTACATGGCCGTACGATTCAGCCAAGGAGAGGTCATACAGGGCCGTACGATTCAGCCAAGAGAAGGGCCGCTTTTGCTGGGCATATCATTTCCAGGAAAGACAAAATTGTGCTGTAAGATTTTCAGGAAAATTTCTTCTGTAAAACAATCCTTTGAAGCTCTAATAAAATCCCCTCCTTTGCTGGTTTTCCCCACGTTGGGGTTTCCAAAGTATTTCTGGTGTTCTTATCTCTCATGTGCTTGGTTTCCATTTACTTCTGTTATGCAAATTTAGTTAAATAACTCAGCTGTAAATTACTTGCATAATTTTCAAAAGTCAAATATCAGCTGTGAATTAATTTTTGGGTGACTAAAATTATTGTTAATAATTTTTGTTTGCGGAGTTATAAGAAATTAACATGGTATCAGAGCTCAGCCTCTGAAAACAGAAGGAACCAAGTACATTTTCTGTGCAGATCAGGTGTAAATCAGCAAGGGGGTCGAGTTACCAAAGAGGGCGTGTGAGTCAGGGCAGCTGACATAATGGCCAATGCAGGATTGAGATTTGAAGATAGGCTGGAGGGTGCCTCAAATTTTAGTCCTTGGAGAGAGCGAATTGGTTTAGCGTTGGAAGAGCAAGGATTGTGGGAGATTGCTGAAGGGAAAGTAACACTTCCAGTAGACCTAGCACAACAACCAACTCATCTATGGAATGATGTGAGGGCCAAAAAGATCATCGTTGATGGAGTCAAAGACCACATCATTCCTCATCTATCTAGAAAGAAGACAACTAAGGATATGTGGGATTCCCTAGTCAAGTTGTACCAGTCAAACAACCAGAGTAGGAAGATGTTGCTCAGGGAGAAACTCAGAAGCACAAAGATGGCCAGGGGAGAGTCAGTTGCTGCATATCTCACCAAGTTCACTCAGATCAGAGATAAACTGGCAGTAGTTGGGGAGGTCGTTGATGAGATCGAGCTAGTGAGGACAACCTTGAATGGATTCACGAAGCAGTGGGATGTATTTGTTAGAGGAGTTGTAGCTCGAGAGAAACTCCCTGATTGGGAGAGATTATGGGACGAATTCACCCAAGAGGAGTTGAGAGTTGGTAGCTCACAAGCTAGCCAGCGTAAGACTGAGGATTAGGAGAACCTTGCTTTAGCTAGAAAGGGAAAGTTCAGAGGAAAGAAGGGCCCCAGTGGGGGTCAGACCTCTAAGGGAGAAAAGAAGAAAGACTTCAAGCAAGAAGGGAAGCAAGAAGTCACACATGGCAGCATTAGCTTTAGCTGAAGTTGATGAGTTTGTAGCTAGATTCGAGGATGAGTTTTCACTCATTTCATGTCTCTCTAGTTCATCCAGTTCAGTTGTTTGGTATGTTGACAATGGCGCCTTTAGTCACATGACTAGAGTGCGGGAGTACTTCTCTAGCTTGCAGGAGGAGGAGATGGACCTCGCGATTGAGATGGGCAATAATGCTAAGTGTTGGGCAGCAGGCCATGGGACAATGACATTTTAGAGGGAGTTCGGGAAGCCACTGATGGTGAGGGATGTGCTATATGTTGAAGAAGAACCTGATATTAGTTTCAACATTGGATGACAGGGGCTATGTAGTCTCATTTCAGGATGGGCGAGTGTACATCAGACCCAAGGACTCCAAGGTTGCTAAAGTGATTGGAGTCAGGAAGGAGAAGTTGTATAGGCTTCGGTTCGAGCTAGCCTGAGCATTGATGAGTAGTGCATGTGACTTGATAGAGCTATGGCATAGGAGGATGGCACACTTGCATCATGGAGAACTAAAGGTGCTCAAGGAAATTGTGACAGGACTGCCAGATTTTAGCACAGAGGATCATGACGTATGCATGGGGTGTGCTATGGGGAAGTACACCAAGACAACTTTCCCAAGTAGTGATAGTAGGACAAGAGGCATCCTATACTTGATACACTCAGACGTATGTGGGCCCATGTCATCACCATCCCTGAGAGGGTATGAGTGCTATGTCACCTTTATCGATGACCATTCCAGGAAGACCTGGATCTACTTCATAATGGCCAAGAATGAGGTTCTCAGTCTGTTCCAAGAGTTCAAAGCTCTTGTGGAGAACCAGGCGGGCATGAAGATCAAGACATTGAGCTCTGACAATGGAGGCGAGTACACCTCGAAGGCCTTCAAGGATTTCTGTGTAGGCGCTGGGATAAGGAGGGAGTTCACTGTTTCGTACAACCCACAACAAAACGATGTGGCAGAGAGAAGAACAAGGCTATTGTTGGGGCTTTTAAAGCCATGTTGTATGATCAGGATCTGCCTAGATTTCTATAGGCAGAGGCTTGTAACACAGATGTATACATACAGAACAAGAGTCTTCACAAGACGTTGGGGAGGAAGACTCTTGAGGAGGTATTCATAGGGAGGCGACCAAAGATTGGACACTTTAGGATTTTCGGATGTCTTGTCTATTGTCATATCCCCTCAGATAAGAGACAAAGCTCGAGGCCACTGCTAAGAAGGGGATTTCCGTTGGTTACAACGGGAATTCCAAGGCATAAAGAGTTTACATTCCTTCCTCGAGGAAGATTGTGGTCAGGAGGGATGTGAGATTTGAGGAGGACAAAGCCTTGAGGAAGGCTCATGATACTAGTGCAACAACAATAGGGGATCAAAAGCTAGAGACTCAAAAGACCGAGGAGACAGAGGAGGCAGGTGCAGATACAGGTACAAGTGCAGGCACAGATGATCAGATTGCAGATCAAGATGAGTAGCAACAATCTCCTCCAATACAGGGCATTCCTTCTGCCACGAGGAGGAGGAAGACCAGATGGGCAAAGCAGACCTTGAGAGAGGCACATGAGTACGTGGGTGCTCCTAAGACATTGATTAGAGAGTCGAGCACCACAGAGATTTTCCAGTTACATGGCTCTGATGAATGAGCTATTGGAGGCCAAGCCTTCCATATATGAGGAGGCATCACAACAACAGGTGTGGAGAGATGTCATGGTGGACGAGTATGCTTCCATCATGAAGAATGATGTATGGGTGGTGGTGCCCTAACCAGAGGGGAAATCAGTGGTTGGTTCTAGATGGATCTATAAGATCAAACACGCTACAGATGGGAGTGTGGAGAAGTTCAAAGCTCGCTTTGTGGCTAAGGGGTTCTTTCAGAAGGAGGGAATCGATTATGATGAGACGTTCGCCCCAGTGGCGAGATACACTTTGATCAGGGTTGTGATCTCGATTGCAGCAGGGATGGGGTGGAAGATCCACCAGATGGACGTAAAGACGACCTTCCTTAATGGCATCATTGAGGAGGAGGTGTACATCGAACAACTAGAGGGTTTTGAGGCGCAGAGCAAAGAGTCCCACGTGTGCAAATTGAAGAGAGCCTTGTATGGGCTCAAGCAGGCTCCCAGGGCATGGTACTCACAGATAGACAACTACTTGTTGGGGATTGGCTTCACCAAGAGTGAGGTGGACTCCAACCATTACTACATCATAGTTGGAGGTGAGTCGCTCATTCTTGTGTTGTAAGTGGATGACTTGTTTCTTACAGGTTCAAAGAGGCTCATTGCAAAGTGCAAGAGGGATCTTGCTTCAAAGTATGCGATGAAGGATTTGGGGTTGATGCACTACTTTCTTGGGTTAGAGGTGTGGCAGCGTGATGGCCAGTCTTTCCTTGGACAGGGGAAGTATGCGGTGGAGATCCTAAAGAGATCTGGGATGTTGGATTGTAGGCCTTATGTATATTCGTATATTCCCATGGTGACCAACTGGAAGAAGCTAGGTGCTTCCAGATCAGAGGCAGTAGACCCTGCACTTTACAGGCAGTTGATTGGATCTCTGATGTATCAGGTAAACACTAGACCATAAATTTGCTTTGCAGTTAACACACTCGGTCGGTTTACTAGGTGGCAACGAAGCATGTTTTGATATATTTGTGTGGCACAGTCGATTATGGTTTGAGTTACATCCAGGGAGATGGGGTGAAGCTGACAAGATTTATAGAGATGCAGATTGGGCATGTAGCACAATGGACATGAAGAGTACTTCAAGTTGTTTCAACTTGGGATCGAGAGTTGTTTCCTGGTTCAACAGGAAACAAAAGTCAGTAGTGTTGAGCTCTGCTGAGGCAGAGTACATGGCAACTAGTTTAACAACATGTGAGGCCATTTGGCTTTGTGAGTTGCTTATTGGTTTGTTTGTCCAGGAGTTGGATGCGACTGTCATTCATTGTGACAATTAGAACTGCATCAAGATCTAAAATCCGTTTTTTCATGACAAATCCAAACACATAAAGATCATATTTCACTTCATCAAGGATTGTGTGCAGAAGGGGACAATGAAGCTACAATATGTGCCTACATAAGAGCAGGTGGAAGACATTCTCACAAAGGCCTTGATTAAAGAATAGTTTGTCTTCCTCAGGGACAAGTTGGGGGTGGTACAAAACACCTTCCTCGCTAAGAGAGAGTGTTAATTTGGTAGCTCAGAAGGTGTCTCAGCTAAGCCTATGTGTCCAAGGCTAGCTGATGGAAACAATTACATACCCAGATCGACTTTATTAATTTTATCCTAAGTTTTAACTTAGGAAAAATTTAAAAGTCATTTAAATGACTTTTTCTCAAATTTATGAAAATGTCACTTTTCATATATTAATAATTCACAAAAGTGAATTTCAAGACACTTCTAGAAGTTTCTTGGAAAAGTGAATTAGAGGAATAAAAATGAAGTTGAGGGTGAGTATGGATACGCATTGAGCCGAGGAAGAAGTCGAGCCAGCTAAAAGAGAAAGAGGTCGTGAGTGCTGGGTCGAGCAATAAAATAGGCCGAAATCAGCAGAGGGGCAGTCCGTGACACATGCCGTACAACTACAACCAAGTAGGCCACGAGTTGGGCTGTATTGTTTCCACAGGAGCAGGTCGCGGGTTGAGGGACCGTACAACATCGTGCAGGGGGTCATACAGGGCTGTGTAATTCATCCAAGAGAAGGGTCGATTTTGCTAGGCCAATCATTTCCAGGAAAGAGAAAAATGTGCTGTAAGATTTTCTGGAAAATTTCTGTTGTAAAACATTCCTCTGAAGCTCTAATAAAATCCCCTCCTTTGCTGGTTTTCCCCACACTGGGGTTTCCATAATATTTCTGGTGTTCTTATCTTTCATGTGCTTGGTTTCCATTTACTTCTACTATGCAAATTTAGTTAAATAACTCTGTTGTAAATTACTTGCATAATTTTTAGAAGTTAAATATTAGTTGTGAATTAATTTTTGGGTAACTAAAGTTATTGGCAATAATTTATGTTTGTTGAGTTATATGAATAGGAGGCCTCAGAAAAAAGGAATTACATCACAAGATCCCCCCTTAAAGTTGAACACAGGCCACATATTAAAGATTTATATTTAAGTCTTCGCCTTACCCCCCTCAACACCATATCTGCCACACCAATATGTTTCCATAAGATTTTACAGTTGGCCTTTGGCAAAGGCATAAAAGAGAGATCCACTGAAACATGTTGGTTGGTTGAAGTTACAAGGATTGGCACAAGCTATCCCTGAGAATGTGTAAAATTTTTCAGGCAATTAATGCATTCAATTTCAGATTTGAAATTACTTCCAAGTGATCTCAAATAGTAAACTAGGGTTGTTATCACTAAATAATTTTACACTGAAATTATGACAAAAAAGTACAATGGAAACACAAAGATCAGAGAGAAATCATCCATGCACATGAGACACAATTTTTTGTTCTGTAAAATTTTCAGATTGAGAATTTATGAGGACAAAAACAATCCTTTCAACAAAATTACAACTTAAACAAATTTCAGAAAAACCCTTCCAACTTGCAAACCTGTTGTAAGGCCTGCTGACGGCCTTTGTACAGATTGTACGACTATTGACGTCCCCTGTACGGATTGTAGGGACACTGACGTCACCTGTACGGACTATAGAGACTGCTAACGTCACTTGTATAGATTGTACGTGCACTCATGTCACCTGTACGGACTGTACTAACTGCTGGCGTCACCTGTACGGACCACTGACATGTGCAACCTGTTTCTCCTCTTCCTCTCGCACGTGTGAGCTTACATGTGTGGCCTCCTCTCCTTGGCTAAAAAATAGAGAAAGAATGTCCAGAAACCCTAGGCCAAATTTGCCAAAGTGAAGAATTTCTTTTGCTG
>ML785618.1:148963-199433 GCA_009831015.1 Picea engelmannii | reverse complement strand
AAAGTGTTAACAATGACATGAGATGGTATATACAAGTTCCTCAAAATAAGATCAAATGAACATTTTTGCTATTGAAATTACTGAATAGAGATGAAACATAACATTGCATAATAAAATTTCTTTAAATTTATATATTGAGGAATTAATTTCAAAACCTTGAAGTGTACATTAAACAAAGGTTTATGCATGTATGCCCTTATACCTATTCAATGGATCCAATATACAATTTTACCCTATTGTAAAATGCATATCCCTTCATAGGGTGCAATGAACATACCAAAGGGCATAGATAAATTAAGTTTACATAGAATTGGAATCAACTATATTCATTACTTATGTTGGTTGACTCTATATATGTAACATGAATCCAATGATTTAAGGCTTTTGATAGCAAGCTTTGACAGGCAAGTAGCGGGTCGTGGCATTGTAGGGGACTAGGAAGGAATATCAATAGTCTACAACAATTGCATGATTGTTGGAGAAAGTGCACTTAGCCTTAGATCACCTTAAAAGAAAACTTTACGTAGATTACTATCTTCTCATCAACATTAGTAAAGGCTAGGAAATAATCAATCTCTTTGGAACTCACCCACAAGCATTTTCCCCTCAAGAACACTATCAAATATGCACACAAGATCGAGTTGAACATGCACATAAATTGTTGCGTTGGAGGCTTCGTCCATGGCCATCTCTGGAGGTGGGCTTGATGGATTGAATTTAATCATCCATGCTTATGGAATTTGATCATCCAAATCATGGGGGAAATGAAAAAGATCGAGGTGGCCAAAATCACAGCTGCAAAATTTGGTTATAAATCCAATTCAGTCAAATGTTTGTCTCAATTTGGATTTGATTCAGTAAATGATTGGATTAGAGTCTAAATGAGCAAGAAATTCTTCCTAAAATTCAATGTGGAATTTGAATATTCACAAAAACTTAGCATGCCAAACATAAATGTTTTTCTTGTCCAAAAATCCTCATCTAACACGGGGATTCAAATGCAACTTAATTTGGAATTCAAAAATTTACAAACACCATAACATGCCAAAAATAAATTATTTTCTCATCCAAAACACACTTTTCTAAGTTTGTTTTCACCTATTTATGAACTACATGTGAGGAATTCATTGAGGTGTGAAAATCTTGATAGCACCTGCCCCAAATGAAGATTTGAAGCGATTATGAAAGCAAGAATGTTAGTAACACTTTTTGGAAATATGTTTTTTGTGGTCATTGAATGTTGGAAGAAATAGTTTCTAGAAACAAATATGAAAAAAATGGTATCCACTATGTAGAATCCTCTATTTCTCTATCAATTTTTTTTAGTCAAATTGATTGCTAACTATTAAAATATTGGTGGGCCACAAAAAGAGTAGTAAAAAACAAGGAAGTGTTACCTAGATTCACATTTTCACTCGTGAGTAAGAGGGAACTTCCTACCAATCCTATTTGTTATCCCCATTTTGTGGATAACTAAGGAGATCATGTCTCGAGGCCCTAAGGTTGCAGATATGGAGTGCCGAGAGACTACATGACCAACAATACCCTTTTGCACAGATGGAAAACCCACTTACCACCACATATGGTCACAGTTTTGCAGATCACATCCACCACACCAGTTGGCTTCCGTAAGGCAATGGGCCTTGCTCCATGAGGTTCAAGTCAATATTATGGTAAGCATCAATTCAATATTTAATCCATTTGATTATGTTGTATCTTAGATTGCTCTAGATTCCATGATATGTGCTTGGACATTATGCCTTTTTCCCTTCTTCACCTTGGTGGTTGACATTGTGCCCTAGTAAGTGGTTTTCCTTGGGGATGGATTTGCTACTAGGAACTCCCTTGATGAGCCATCGTACCGTTCTCGACCATACTTACCACTTTCCATCATTATTTCCCTCCATTTCCTTATCTCTTGGGATTTTAGGGTGTATTGACTTAAGAAGGGGTTGTCCCTCATTCTATGGGAAGAAAGGGCTAAAGGCCCAGAGGGGTTGGTGTTGGGTAAAATATAAAATCCTTATAGAAACCTTCCAAATGCATCGCCCAGGGATCACCCAAGAAAGCAATGAAACACTTATCTTTGAATAAAGGGGACCCACAATATAATAAAGAATTCTTAAAAGGTTAGTGGAAGGATAGGAGGTCTCATCACGAGCCGACCTATCACGTCCATGGATATTTGATGGTATGACATTGTTATCATCTGGTCACCAAACCATGGAAATGGCTCTCAGTTGCATGGCTGAGAGAAAGGGGGTCTCATTACGAGCTAACCTTCTCATTTCCATTAGGTATTTGTGGGTGACATTGCCATCACTTGGTCACCACACCAGGGCAATGACTTTCAACATCTCCTAATGCTATATTGAAAGAAAATAAAGAAAGAAAGATAAAAGGAAATTGATGGGCTTGGAAAAAGTGCATTACAGACAAAGATACCACACACCCTCTACAAAGGCACCCATGAAAGAGACACTACGACCCCATTGTATGTCATGATCTCTATGCCTATTGAATCTTGATCCCAACCACTTCATCCACTTTACATGGCTTAGAGAGGGATCTCTTGGAAGCTCTCCTTGACCTAGGGCAAGATCTACCCAACATGACACCTCGTAAACCCTCCCATATTTAAACTTGAAAAGTCGCATAGTGTCTTTGAGCTGTTAATTGTTTGATATAGTGATCTTTGATGCACACGCTTAGATGGATTATTTATTGATTGGATTCACTTATCATGATGTTATGACTTGATATCTTTGGAGGGCGTGTTGATTTGTCTTTGTTGGACCTAGTTGGTGGACAGTTTTGGGAGAACAAGCCTAGCTTGGGCTTCCATGGGGCTACAAGCCCACAGGTTGGATGCCAGGGGCTCGCATGCTATATGAGAGAGATCAGACTTGGACGACCTTGATGATGACTTGGACAACCTATCTCAGCCGTTATTTTCCAAACGACTTGCCCAAGAGGGGAAAAACTCTCTATTTTTTAGCTTGACGTCATGCTTTTGGGGCTAGGGCATGGTGGTGAGGTGCCACTCTTTTGAAACATAGATGTTTTGAGGAGAAGGGTCTTCCACCATGATGAGAGTTCTTATATGATTGACATGTGGCCTTTGGAGGCCTACCCATGCTTCTCCAACACCAACGACTTCCTCAAAGTGGAAAAACATCCCCTAAAGGGGTGACATCCTACTAAATTAGGGTTTTATTTGTGTAAAAAGTAAAATTTTAATTGAATTGTTTAATATTACTTTGTTAAGGGGACAATATTAGGGTTGTTGACCCCTAATCTTGTGGTTTACTCCTTAATTTGTGGACAAACTATGTTAGCTACATTTTGTATAAATAGAGATCATAAGATCTCATTTTAAACATAGCTCTCCCTCTTGTGAGAGGATTTGGTTTGAAATTTCGGCCCTCTTGACTCTTTTTAGCTCTTGTGCACTTGTTTATGGATATGTTATGAATGGTTGATGGAGGAAGGTCTAGCGTTAGCTTTGGATGATGCTTTCTAGATTTTGTGGTGGATTATCTTGGCATTTCTATTGACCTTGGTATGGTTTTCTACTATTATGCTATTTTTTTTCAAGTTCAAGTATTTTTATGTTAGGAGMTAGGTGGGAAGTATAAGGGAATAAACCCCCACCATAGCCTTCATCATTMTATTTGCTTCATCTCATTAATTTTACAAGGGTTTGCTAAGAGAAGTATAAGGGAATACACCCTCTTAGGTTAAACCCTAGCTTAGAGAAACTTTCCTTGGGAAGTAAAAGGGCTTACACCTCCAAGGAGGTRGCTTMTCTAAGCTCCTTGTGACTCCATTAAMCCAATAGTAAAGGCACTAGCCATTGATTTTCTGCATTGGAGAAATAAAATATTGCATTGGGAAACGTGATTTTCGGTCATTTTTACTTCTTGCAAAGTGGATTGTATTCCTTCTGCCTTGGGCACCTCACAACCACTAGGGYGCCCCCATCTAGGGGATACTTATGGWTGTTGTTACAAAATTGCATCTTCAACCATTAGGGCCCTAGAAACCCTAACTTGATTGAATAACTCTCTTATCAACCATTGGATTTTACTCAAAGTTTGCACACTTGTTCTCCTTGGTCCAACACACTTTTTGGCAAAGTTTGAGGAGATTTCAGTGGCTTATTTTCTTTCTGTAATACATTGAATGTTACATCCATAAGGATGATATAATTTGTTGCAGACAAGTGTTTACAACAACCTTATCTTTTGTGCTAGAATAGTGGCTTTTCATCTTGAGTTTAGCTAGTCTTTCTCTTGTATGTTTTACTTGATCTCTAACACTTATTGAGCAACTTATAGTACCATTTAATTGCTGATATATAATGTTATCTACTGCTGAAAATTAGGGACAACAAGCTTAACTTTCTGATTGAACTAACATATACTATTGCAAAGTGTCTTTTCTTGTGTCTTGGGCAGGTACAATCATCTGGAGAAGTACTATGGTACAATCATCCAGAGAAGTACTATACCTATGGGGCAACAATTACTTGACTTGCAGGGCATCTCTCCCTACATTTTATTCCACTTAGACTTGACCTATAGGGGATTCACTTCCATCCATCTTCATCTTCATCTCAATCCCCCTAGGGTCACCAGGATCACCTCCCTAGAGTGACCTAGTCACCCTTGAAGTGCGGGACCTACATCGAGGTGACAATGGGTGTAGGATTGCTAAGTGATAGCACTTGCTTTATGATTGGGTCGGGATTTTCCCAACCTACAACTTGCACTATAACATTTTGGCGTCGTTTCCAGGGAGGATTTTGAATCCTCTTCGTACCCTAAGGACAGTTTGGTAAGCTATCCCAAAGCCTTTCCCTTAGCTTACCTAGCGACTCCACCCAAGGGAAGTTCCATTTCCACCCTTATTGATGAGCTCATCTTGAAACTCATCTTGCGACTCCACCCAAGGGAAGTTCCCTTTCCACCCTTCTTGATGAGCTCATCTTGAAACTCATCTGGCGACCTCGCCTCCCCAGAATCCTTCTTTCCCCAAAAATTCCCCCCCTGGGAGGATCAAGCCTTCTAAGGTTTACCAAAGAAGGCCTCCTCTCAAGTCTCCCGTTGCTAAAACCCTTTTCCATAGTATCCTCCCTCTTGTTCCAATGGTTCACCCTTGGGAAAGAGACCTCTACAAACCCCTCAACATGACCAATATCAAGGGTTACCCTAAAACAATGCCAACAAAAGTCAACAAGTGGTTGCCAAAGTTCCCAGGAAACAATGTGATAAATGTCGAAGACCACATTTATGTCATGGGCCGAGATATGGACAATGCATGTATTGATCATGAAGATGTGTCCATTAGACTATTCATTTCATCATTGACTGAAGAAGCCCTTGATTGGTTCAGGGGACCACCTGATAATTATATCACGACCTATGATGCTTTTTCCAACTTATTTAAAATCATATGGTCGAGAAAAGCATATGGTGGGACACTTGGGACTCAGTTCAATCAAGTAAAGAAAAAGGAGAATGAAACAGTGAGGGAATTCATTTCCAGATTTGACAGGTTGTACAATCAAATTCGAACAGACTATCGTCCTACAACATCATTGGTTCGTCTCCTTTACATGAATTCCTTTGAAGGGCAGTTATGATACATCCTTAAGGATAAGAATCCCACATCATTGGCAGAGGCTAAAGAGTTCAATATAGACATTGAAAAAAATATCCTTGATTCAAAAATAAAACCTTTTCAGTATCCTCGTAACATGATAGAATCAAGGACCAAGGCCTCCAACAACAATGTTACTTATACAATTGCTCTCTTGACTCAGAAGATATAACAATGAATACTCAGTTTGATCAGGTGAGAAATCAACTTATGAACCATATTACAGTGGAAATAAATCAATCTGCTCCCAGACCTCAGTTTGCTAGACAACAAAGAGATGCCACCGACCGAAAACCAATACCTCAACAAGAGGCAAAGGCCCCAGATACTTTGAAACCCAATGGGACAATTGATATAGAATATTCGTGTCTCCCATTCCAGGAGCCCCACAGGGAAGACGAGTGCCCCCCCAAAAAATGAAGATTATCTTGACGATATAAAATTCATGATTTGCAATCTCAACGATGAACAGGTTACTCCAGAACAGATCAATGAAGCCAAAATAATAGGGGAAAGAGAGGGGAGACTCTGGGCCTTAAGTAAATTGACAGATGATCAGAAGAAGGAACTGAAGAAGAGGGTAATTTTAACCTACAGAAGAAAAAATGCTTCAGCCCCTCCGTCACAACCTGATACTCCTCTACCACCAACAGAAAATGTGGCTCGACCACCTCCACCACTGGTATGTGCATTGGAAAACTGAATATGATGGTCCCAGTTACAGAGATGTGTAAGATCCCTTCCATAAAAAGGAAAATTTTGAAAATCTTACAAGTGCCAGCCAAGAAGGAGGATCCTCCCATCATGTTAAACACTATGTATCTCGATTGGCCAAGGGACAAGAACCCTCCTTTCTATCTTTCATTAGGTTTGAATGACCTATGCTTGAACAACTGCATGCTTGATTCAGGGGCCTCAACAAATGTCATATAATTGAAGGTAATGAAACATCTTGGTTTGAAGAGAACCCAACCTTATGCCAATGTATGTGGTATTGATTCCAGAAAGGTCAAAGTAATCGGGGTATGTGAGGACGTTGAGGTTTTCCTGATTGAATTTCCACATATCAACATTCTCACGGACATAGTAGTGATCGACGTTCCAGATGCTTGGGGGATGCTTTTATCTAGGAGTTGGTCTATTGCTCTTTGGGGTTTCCTTAGCGTGGATCTCACCCATGCACACATTCCTATGGGGGATGGAACTTTTCAAATACTATACAATCGAGAGAAAGCTAATAGACACGTGATGGATCCTAATGATCCTGATCATGCCAGAACATGTGATTATGATGTACTCCCAGAGACCATTGAGTATGATCCATCTGAGCTACCTTTTATGCAGGAGGACTCCATAGACACGCTTATTCCATGGACAGATCAATACAAAGACAAACTTTTAAAATACCATGGGAAGGATCCAGGGTCTATCTAAATGTTGAAGAAGGAAGATGAGAAAAATGAAGAAATCATCAAAGATACAGTCCACACAGAGCCTCCACACGATAAGAGTACACCTTGCATCGATTTCAATGAAGGAAGTCTTGTGCTCATGTGGGACAAAATAAAGGGCAAGCCCATATATGAACATAAATATAACAATTCATGGCTTGGCCCTTACATCATCAAGAAGAAGTATGACAAATAAAGGTATTATCTGACAACATTAGACGAGAGAAAGATGCCACTGCCGGTAGATCAGTCTCTTCTCCAATCTCACATCCAGGTCACATGAATTCTTCAGGGCCTGTGCCCCAGGTAAGTAGGTAAGTCACTTTGATTCCCTACATTTGCATCTTGATTGCTCATATTAGTTTAGATGCATTTCATTTTCATTTTTCTCTACTTGCATATTGATTTCATGCTTATCTTAGAATTTATTAAAAAAATGTCAAAATTTTCTTTTTCTGGTTTAGTTGTCTTTGATTATCATCATATGAGAACAAGGATGAGTAGTCCATCCTGCACTTGACAGTTTGATGTTTCATTGCAGGCACAGGTCTACCAAGAGATGTTGCGGTTCTCATGCACTCTACGATGAGCACATGTCCCCAAGTAGGAGCCAGATGTTATCCCCATTTTGTGGATAACTAAGGATATCATGTCTCGAGGCCCTCAGGTTGCAAATATGGAGTGCCGAGAGACGACATGACTAGTAGTACCATTTTTCACAGATGGAAAACCTACTCACCACCACAGATGGTCATAGTTTTGTAGATCGCATCCACCACAATAGCTGGATTCCGAAAGGAAGTGGACCTTGCTCCATGAGGTACAAGTCATTATTATGGTGAGCATCATTTCAATATTTAAGCCATTTGATTATGGTGTATCTCAGATTGCTCTAGATTCCATGATATGTGCTTGGACATTATGCCTTTTTCCCTGCTTCACCTTGGTGGTTGACATTGTTCCCTAGTAAGTGGTTTTCCTTGGGGATGGGTTTTCTACTAGGAACTCCCATGATGATCCATCGTACCATTCCCAACCATACTTACCACTTTCTACCATTATTTCCCTCCATTTCCTTATCTCTTTGGACTTTAGGGTGTATTGACCCAAGAAGGGGTTGTCCCTCATTCTATGGGAAGAAGGGAATAAAGACCCATAGGGGTTGGTGTTGGGTAAAAGATAAAATCCTTATATAAACCTTCGAGATGCTTTGCCAAGGGATCACCCAAGAAAGCAATGAAACACTTATCTTTGAATAAAGGTGACCCATAATATAATAAAGAATGCTTAAAAGGTTAGTTGAAGGATAGGAGGTCTCATAAAAAGCCGACCTATCATGCCTATGGATATCTAGTGGTATGAAGTTGTCATCATCTGGTCACCAAACCAGGGCAATGGCTCTCAGTTGCATGGTTGAGACAAAGGGGGTCTCATCACGAGCCAACCTTCTCATTTACATTAGGTATTTGTGGGTGACATTTCCATCAACTGGTCACCACACCAGGGTAGTGAATTTCAACCTCTCCTTATGCTATATTGAAAGAAAATAAAGAAAGAAATATAAAATGCAATTGACGGGATTGGAAAAAGTGCATTGCAGACAAAGGTACCACACACCCTCTACAAAGGCACCCATGAATGAGACAATATGACCCTTTGTATGTCATGAGCCTTGTGCCCATTGAGTCTTGACCCCAACCACTTCATCCACTTTACATGGCTTAGAGAGGGATCTCATGGAAGCTCTCCTTGACCTAGGGAAAGACCTACCCATTAGGATGCCACATCAACCCTCCCATATTCAAGATTGACAAGTCAAATAGTGTCTTTGAGCTGTTAATTGTTTGATATAGTGATCTTTGATGCACATGCTTAGATGGATTATTTATTGATTGGATTCACTTATCATGATGTTATGACTTCAGATCCTTGGAGGGCGTGTTCATTTGTCTTTATAGGGCCTAGTTGGTGAAAAATTTTGGGAGAGAAAGCCTAGCTTGGGCTTCCATGGGGCTACAAGCCCACATGCCAGATGAGAGAGATCATAATTGGATGACCTTGATGATGACTTGGATAACCTAGCCCAACCCTTATTTGTCAAACAACTTGCCCAGGAGGGTAAACATGTTCTACTTTTGAGCTTGACGTCATTGTTTTGGGGCTAGGGCATGGTGGTGAGGTGCCACTCTTTTGACACATGGATATTTTGAGGAGGAGAAGGGTCTTCACCATGATGAGAGTGATTATGTGCTTGACATGTGGCCTTTGGAGGCCTACCCATGCTTCTCCAACACCAACGACTTCCTTAAAGTGGAAAAACGTCCCCTAAACGGGTGACATCCTACTAAACTATTGTTTTATTTGTGCAAAAAGTGAAATTTTAAGTGGAATTTTTAATATTACTTTGTTAAGGGGGAAAAATTAGGGTTTTTGACCCCTAATCTTGTGGTTTACTCCTTAATTTGTGGACAAACTATGTTAGCTACATTTTGTATAAATAGAGATCATAAGATCTCATTTTAAACATAACTCTCCCTCTTGTGAGAGGCTTTGGTCTGAAATTTCCGGCCCTCTTGGTTAATTTTAGCTCTTGTGCACTTGTTTATCGCTATGTTATGAATGGTTGATGGAGGAAGGTCTAGCGCTAGCTTTGGATGATGCTTTCTATCTTTTGTGGTGGATTATCTTGGCATTTCTCTTGACCTTGGTATGGTTTTCTACTATTATGCTATAATTTTTCAAGTTCAAGTATTGTTATGTTAGGAGCTAGGTGGGAAGTATAAGGGCATACACCCCCACCATAGCTTTCATCATTCTATTTTCTTCATCTCGTTAATTTTACAAGGGTTTGCTAAGAGAAGTATAAGGGCATACACCCTCTTAGGTTAAACCCCATCTTAGAGAAACTTTCCTTGGGAAGTAAAAAGGATTACACCCCCAAGGAGGTAGCTTATCTAATCTCTTTGTGACTCCATTAACCCAATAGTAAAGGCACTAGTCATTGATTTGCTGCATTGGATAAATAAAATATTGCATTGGGAAACGTGATTTTCGGTCATTTTTACTTCTTGAAAAGTTGATTGTATTCCTTGTGCCTTGGGAACCTCATAACCACTAGGGCATCCCCATCTAGGGGATACTTATTTATGCTGTTACATAATTTCATCTTCATCCATTAGGGATGCAAAAACCCTAACTTGCTTGAATAACTCTCTTATCAACCATTGGATTTTACTCTAAGTTTGCACACTTGTTCTCCTTGGTCCAACGCACTTTTTGGAAAAGTTTGAAGAGATTTCAGTGGCTCATTTTCTTTCTGTAATACATTGAATGTTACAACCTTAAGGCTGATATAAGTTTCTGCAGAGAAGTGTTTACAACAACCTTATCTTTTGTGCTAGAATAGTCGTTTTTCATCTTGAGTTTAGCTAGTATTTCTCTTGTATTTTTTACTTGACCTATAACATTTATTGAGCATCTTATAGTACGATTTACTTGCCGATATATACTGTTATCTACTGCTGCAAATTAGGGACAACAAGATTAACTTGTTGATCCAACTAACATATATTATTGCAAAGTGTCTTTTCTTGTGCCTTGGGTAGGTACAATCATTTGGAGCAGTACTATACCTGTGGGGAATAAATTACTTGAATTGCAAGGATTCTCTCCCTACATTTTATTCCACTTATACTTAACCTATAGGGGATTCAATTCTATCCATATTCATCTTCATCTCAATCCCCCTAGGGTCACTGAGATTGTCTCCCTAGAGTGACCTAGTCACTCTTGAAGTGCGGGACCTACATCGAGGTGACATTGGGTGTAGGATTCCCAAGTTGTAGCACTTGCCTTGTGGTTGGGTCATGCTTTTCCCAACCCTACAACTTGCGCTATAACACTATTGTTGTTGAAGATTTAAAGTGACAAATAGAAAGCCATAAATGAGGTTGGGTTTTATAACTTATTTTATTTTGTTCTAACATTATTCAATGCTTATTATATTTAGGTTAGGTAACTTTTAGGTTTTATTTTTAATCTTGTAAGTGTCGACCATTGTTAGATTACAAAATTTCATGTAACAACTATCAGATTCTCTAAAATTTTGAATGTTATGCAGGTTTTTATCATATCATTGATAGGGTGTTCACATAGGGATTATTTTTTCGATAGGTTTCTAAGAATGATTGTTTTTCGACACTTTTTTGGAAGCTATAGTAAAAGTTTTTCTGATAAGTGTCAAAGAACTTAGCTCGACATTTATTTGATTTTTGACATTGGTAATTTTCTAAAGAATGTTGGAAAAGTGAACATGAATTGCAAAACAAAACATACAAATAAAAATAGAAAAAAACATTACATTTACAATAATCATTGGATTTACAATAAAAAACAAAGGCCACCTTCCAACCATTGTTGGAAAAAAAATCCGACAATGGATGGAAAATGATTTACTAGTGAATGGAATATGAGAATATATGTACTCGTACTATTTTCGAATTGGATTTGTTCAGTGTGAGTTTTGTTTCAAATTGTATTGAATATGAATACAAATACAAATTTGTATATGGTAACTATGGTTAAAAGTAGAGCAAGTGAGATTGACTACAATCTAACATGGGTTGCATTTGCATTGTTGCTTATAAAATTCATAGTGAGGCTTGGTCACTTGGTGAATGCCTTATGGGCTTGGAAGGCTCTCAAAATTTACAATAAATCATTATTTAGTAGAACCCCTTGAAATTGGATCATTGTATTAAAGGATATTATTATAATAAATAATGTTGTCCTAATTGAGGCATCAATTATTAATCAAAGTTAAGATAGATGGAATCAACCAATTTAAAAGTGAAGACATTTATCCCCTACCCAATTTTATGTCATATGTTTGATGTTGATTGAATTTTAGTTTATATATCTATTTTTTGTCTGTGCTTATCCCTCCCTACTTTTAACAAACTACTCCAGAGAACTCACGTGCCAGTGGAGGGTGCCCTTCTGAGCACCAAGTGCAAACTCTAATCCTCATCCTACTTCAAACAATGCTTCACTCACCTCAACGTTACCAAAAAGCAGTGAGAATAAACCTATTTGCAATTTACATCATCCCAATCATAGGGAAGTCATCTCTTCTACATATGTACCTCAACAACTTATGGTTAATTCAATTTTTCTCTAGGAATGTTTCAACAAATGTTCTTCACCCAATATCCACATGGGCCAACCCGATGAACATATAGGTCTTATAGCGGAGAAATATGTATTATATTCATATTTTACCCTTAATATATTATATAATTGTGTATATCACATATCTCATTGTAAATGTTTCATAGAGGACTTTCTTAAAAACAATCACTTATCTAACTTGTTTTTTTTGTAATTATAACCCTAGGATAMTTGGTCAAACACGACCACTCTCCACCAATGCTATAAATATCCAATGAACTATATAATGTGAGAGTACATCATGTGTACAATGCATCAATATCCTCTAGGCTTGCATACTTGATCTCTTGTTCTTTCATTCTTGTAYGCGAGTATTCACATTATAGTTCATTATACTCATACTAGTGGTGCCATGAGTCCTTCGACTCATAAATTTGAGAAGGTGTAGAGTCTCAAAAATTTGTGCCCATTAAACATCTAAGCCCCAACTAGTATTGAGAATTCACAAGTATGAGGAGGATCAAATGTAAACAACCGAAAACCCTAAAACCCACAATCAACAAAAGAGGRAACAACATTAGGGCACCTGAACATAAAAACCATAAAAAGTGCACCATAGAGATAATATCACAACCATAACAACCAAGAAAAAAATAGAGTGCAATAGGTAAAGGTGCCCATAGRCTAATCACTTATATAAAGAATGAAAGAATGAAAGTGATCACATGATATGGAATAGAAATAAGATAGGGTTTTGTTTATACCCATCTCTAACAGGGTGCTTTCCCCAAGAGGGGTTATGGGCCCACACAACTAACCCTTTTTGGCTAGGTTGGAAATAGACAAACCGAATAATAATGATTATATAAGGTTGGTCATTGTCGAATGTGAAATTTACACCATTCTCAATGTCAATACTTTGTTTTGACAATTAAAATCCTTTAACATATGAAAATTTTGCCTTTATACGTCGTCATTTCACTACATTCTCCACTCACTTCAGATCAATAAATAATTTTTCAAGGAATAAACATGTAAACATTTTATTTATTTTTAATTGATTAAAATCAACATTTTGGAATAGTTAAATTTGGATTTTATCAGTTTTGTTTACCAGAAAAATCCAGTTCTTGTAATTTCTCCGCCATCGAGATATGTGCAGGCTAAGCTAAGAGAAATGAAGACTTGGGTTTTGTTCTTTGTCTTCATGGAATGAAACTTGTCCTCCTGGGTGCATGAAAACTATCTCACACGTGCTCGATCAACATGCCTACTTTGTTGGAAAACACCCTGTTTTAGTAGAAAAATCAGCTAGATCTCAACCACACATGATTTTGCACGATTCTTGGCACTCCAAAGGATGAATTCGAGCTGAATAGATGGATAAGATCAGATTCAGATAGTTGGGTTGAGGATTAATAGTATTTCAGTTTCATTTCATGATGTATATATACAAAAACATATGAAAACTTTGATATATAGAGAATCAAATTTCTAGTTTTGAATTGGTGTTGAAGATTTTGATTCCCAAGAAACTCATTGAAGTTTTGTACATGTCTATTCCATTAATATATGAAGAAATATTGAGTTCTTTCAACTGATAATTCTTGAATGCACAATTTGAGGCTTGGAGGGTCCCCATTCTTCATTCTATGCATCATTTTTTTCTATGTATGTTTGTTGTAGTTTTATTGCTGGTATATACTCTTTGACTTCCTTTTCATTTTCTTCTACATGTCTACTCTTTATACTCATTACTAATTATTTTTTTATATGTTAATGGTTCACTGTTCATAAGTTTTAGATTATTGTTTGTTGTTCATTGCGTAATTTATGGTTACAATAGTTTATTTTTTGTAGCATTTTCATGAAGGTTTTATTGATTCTTAAACACTTAGAACTAATTTTTTGATGGGAGCAAGTTTTGAGGATTCATCGAAGTATTTTTGCAAGTTAATCCACTCAAGGGAGTAGGCTAAAGACACTACAACCTAAGCCTTCTACCTGTGAGACACTAATGGATACTTGATCAACTAAGCATATATGAGTCAGTTGTGTGCTTATGTGATTAGAATTTCTTCTTTAACCAACATCCTACATCAGTGAAAAGAACATTGTTGTGTGGGCCTTTCTCAAGGCATATTCCAGCTCACAACTTGATATTCTGCTTGTGTAAGTTTTTGTAGTCAAGGTTGAGAAGATTAGTTACTTTTTCGTTGGATTGGTTAATTACTTTCTAGTTACTTTCATTTTGAATGTGTGTTAGAACCTTCTTTCAAACGCTTTAACCCCTCTAGTTGACAGAGTGCTGCCATAAAGAATCCACAACCAATGGCATATTTCACTTTGCATCTTGATCTTCTACCAGTGGAACAACAAATAACTCAAGGTTGAAATAATTAGAAGTTTTGAAGAATAGGTTAGACTGCACTTCCTAGATTAGTTGATGATTGTTTTCAAGGTTGGATTTCTTCTTTAGTTTGTATTTTGAAGCTATTTCCCTCACATACAATGATTGTGCCTCACAATTCTACTGACCTTGGATTGACATGATAAGTGTCCTTTTTATGCTAATAAATTGAGCTAACATTTTTGGCTCTGTTGTCGGGGAGCCACTAAAGGAATCAGTTTTGAAATCTTTCAGTTTTCACTAAAAACACAAAAATATAAAAATGTTTTTTTTTGTCCACACATTTAAGAACAGGAGGAGTGAAGAAGGTAATACAGAAGGTAAGAACCTATGCAACCACTTTTTGAGTCTTCATGAGACCTCGTCATGTTGGACCAATGTGTTTCCTTTATGTAAGTGTCTTTTTATTCATGGAAAGACTAACTCGTTTTAAAAGACAACTTGGTGAAAACAAGGTCTTAATCGCATGAGTTCGAGTACATCAAGTATTTTTGCATTTAATTTTATTTCATTTATTCAATAGATTAAGTTTCAATTATTTTTAAGTGCTAAAAAAGAACCCCATACACTAATTCATTCATGAGAAAGACCTCTAGAATATCCTGAAGAACTTAACAATGCTCGGGAATTTGTTGAGTAAGGGAGGATATGTTACAACAAGGATCTTCTCAAATCCTTGTCCAAAGTTCAGAATTATCACTAGGGATGAGTTAGTCTCTCAAGAAGCAGATGAAGAACAAAGGATCCATGAATAGATTCCACAACAAGAGGACTTAGAAGTTTCTTCTAATCCTTATTAGAAAGAAGACAAGGTCAATGAGTTATGGACAATCTCCGATGAGAAGAAGATACTAGAGTCAGAAATTGAATAGTTTCTTGGATGCTTATCACTGAATCCCTTGTGTACTCAGGAATATGATGATCAATATTCTGAAGAACTTCATGACATGAAAACTACAAGAAATTAAAGAAGTAAGGATTATATTGAAGTTTGGTTTCAATCAGTCATTAGTTTGCAACATCACTCCATCTTTCAACATTTTTTGGCACCATCTCTACTAGAGAAGTTGGCCTCTCATATTCAGATAATCATCAAGGTAAATTTTTCATAATTGGATATGACTTTAACTGAGATCTTGTTACATGAATGGATGCACTAGAAGTATTCCTACACTTGAAAAAGGTTTTTCTTCTTTCAGTAGGGTAGGGTAGCATAGAAAAATAAAATGAATAAAATAGTAAAGAGAAAAATAAGTTTAACTATGAAAACCAGATTTCTAGCGTAGTTAGACATGAGCGTTGCTTGAAAACTACGTTTATGGGTGGCAAGGTCCAAAATAAATTATGCATATTAATGTTAGTACAATCCTTCATTTATGTTCTTCAAAATCATTTGTGTTTTTCTCGTGACAAATGATGTGAGATTCCTTAAGGCCCACCTTCCGACAAATATCGTCCCATCGACTCCAACACATCATCTAGGATCGAGATTAAATATGTTTATAAGTACCTTAGGACTTGCATACATCAGTGGCAAGCCTCCTTGCTGTCAACAATGGGAATTCATCAAGGTCTGTTGATTGAAATATCTTGTAGGTGACTCGACTCCAACACATCCATTTGTGCATATTAAGATGTACTTAGGTACCTTGACACTCATTGTCATTAGTAGTGAGTTGTCTCACATTGGTTAACGATTTACATTATTGGTCGGTAATCCAATGAATTCTTTCTATGTTCGAATTCAAGTAAATCCATTCACATAGATTGAATTGTACCAATAAGGGTTATATGTGAATACCATATGGTTTATGGTATCAACAACAACTTGCAACAGCCATTTTCTTGTTCTAAAGTTTACTAAACAATTGTTTGCAGTTTTTTTTTCATATTTTGCAAATAAAAGAGAATTCAAACAGGTCAACTTGTTTCAAGAGAAGAAGATTTATGTTTTATGTTCATATATTAGTTCTCTTTCACTAGAATTGACCCTTGTTCCAAATATAAGCAATAAACCTTTCTTGTGTTCAGTAGAAGCACAAATCTTCTTATTTACTAGTAATCAAAGATTTATTCTAAATAATGAAGACTTATTCCATTCATGAGGATCATTGCAATAGTGCAGATTATTTCATAATGAACCAGGAGAAGGATTTGAAAAGGTTCCTGATCCAAATCAGAAATAAAGGTCAGTTGTTATGAGCATTTATTTCAATAGAAAATGAGTTCAATTGTACTTGTCAAATAGTGACAAGTCAATTTACAAGTCAACAATCAAAAGATCATAAGCATACAATTGAATACTCCCAATTGGAATCAACGAAGCATCATGGAAATACTAGCATTAAGATATCAACAACTATTGAACGATATTCAAGTTGGAGGAGGAAACTTGTAACCCAATTCAAAAATATAAACAGGGAAAAAATAAGATAGGATCACATCAAAAGGGATTGCATCAAGTACCAACTACAAGAATACACCTACTACAAGATTACATCAGCTTCAAGAATTCAAAATCCAAGGAATGGTATACTCCAAGTTTGTTATTTTATTTTGTTGATTTTAAATTAGAAATGGAATGAAATTTACATATACCTTTTTCATCCTAAACTCGCTTACCATACTCTTATTTATACCTGACCTATCTTATCATCCCTCTCCTATCATACCACTCTCTTGTTCTACCTATTCTATCATCCCTATTCTATCCATACCATTATATCACCTATTTTCATTTATATCACCATTTTTAAAAACCATTCTATCACATTTTCACCCTACCATTATTTCCCTATTTTACTTCATTTTCCATATTTCTATCTTATCTAAAACACTACCTATACCAGTTTCTATCATCCTTCATTTTTCTACCATCTACCCCACACACAGTCATATTACCATACTACCCAACTGACATTACAAAATATAAAAGTTTCTTGTGAGACAAAGTACTCTTACATAAATAATTGCTCTAGCATCAAGCAGAGTACAACATATAGAATCAAGTGAGGATCGAATAACAAGGTCTCGAATTGAAAAATACTAGGGTTTGTTGTAGTAAGAAATTCCTTTCTTTGACAAATTCTGAAAAAAAAAACAATAGTAGAGATTTCTTCAAACAAATACAGGTATGCATGCTTCTTTTTTCTAGATGGAAATGACACTAGAGTTTCATAGATAAAGAGGAAATTCCACAAAATATTCTTCTATTGGTTTAAGAAGTGAATTGTCAAAGATAAACCAGCATTAAAAAACCCTTTAGCATACGAAATTGAGAAGAATCGAATAAGAATAAGGCTACATACAAAAGGATTACGGTTTACTATTTACAAGGAATTTTTCCTTTGACAAAGACAAAGGCTCAAGCTAGGGTGGGTTTGACAGGTCACCAATGAATTGAACAGGTCAGTAAATATTTTGTTTTTATATAGCGAAATCATTCAAAATGTTATCAAATGGAAGGAATTTAAATTAGTAAAGTTTTGCTGATTTAAAAAAAAATCGCTTCCTTTGTGGCAAAATTATTTTTTTCATTGTGATAAAACAAAATTGTTCCTTTTACAAAGTTATTGTTTCAAAATGAAATAGCAGAAATTTATTGTCAATAAAAATCATCTATATCTGTCTTATACGAGTCAAAATGAGTAACCCTTTTCAAACATATTCATAACCAAAATAGAACTTGAAAAAGGAGTATCGTATTAGTTTATTAACTGAAACAAAATATTGGGAGATCAAGATAAAGATCATTCCTAAACTGCAGGTATAAAGGCAAGATTTGGGGTTTATCAAGAATCAATTGTTCTTTAATTTTTTTTCACTTTTCACTTAGAATTTTACTAGTGAAAACCTGAATTGGGGATAGAGCATAAAGACAATAAAATCTAGCTTGGAACAAAGTTATACTAGGAAAAACTTACATTAAGACAATAAATTTAAGCTTGAAAACATAGGTATATTGCAATTGTGAAAACATAGCCTGGAAATCAAGTATATATTGAACAAGTGTGAAGACAAAAATTCATATTGCAATTGTGAGAAATCTGAGCTTGAAGAATGTGAAATAGTTGAGACGGAGTTTCAAAAAAGAGTATAAAGAAGGTAGGGTTTTCAAAATAAAATGACAGTTAGATTTGAACCATCTGAGGTTGATCTTGAGAGAATTCATCCAGAGAGTAAGGTGATTTTGAGAAGAGCAGGTTGACTGAGTTTCTTTGAGAAATTTGATGGATACAACATAGAGGTTACAAGAGTATTTGAAAAAACTTCTGATGAGGAATAAACACAGATAGGTAAATATGACTTTGCATATTTCAGAGCATCTCATTTCCCAAATTACAGGCTTGCCACAAACAGGAGAAAAATGGTTAAAAAATAAACCTATGGAGGAGATGCTTTGGACACCCTTTTTATTAAGAAATAAGAAAAATGATTTGAATTGGCCAGCATGTGTCCCAAGGCTTTGGCTCAAAGATCCTTGGAAGGACATTGCGTTTATGATCCATAAATATATAACTTGTGAGGGCATATTTAGTTTCATTTTCTTATATCACATAAGAATGTTGGAACATTTGAGTGAAGAGAAGCCATTAAACCTGCCATAGTACTTTCTCCATAGTCTAACAAGGATGGAAAAATCTATACAAAGGAAAACCAGAAATGTAGATAGATACATGTATCATCATGGATTGATAAAGCTAATCATCACACATGAATTGGTGAAACAAGGGATGGCGTGGCTTGAATTTCTAGTTGCCAATGGATTTGAAATCTTGGAAAATGTTCCAAGAAACACTATAGAATTTGAATCAGATGATGCAGTTGAAAAGGTACATCAAGCACCTAGAAAAATACGAGAGAAGAAAAGGAAGAAAAGGAAGAGAAGTGGGTGAAACCTCAATTCATCCAAATATGAAAAGATAAAGAACTATGCAGATTGAGAAGAACAAACAACAAGACAAAGCATTTGAGGGTATTGTCAGAAGGCATAGGAAAGGATACTTCAAAGCAAGAAGACCAACTCCTGAGATTGATAGCAACCAGTAGGAATTTTATGATTATGTGGAAATCTAGGAGAAATAAGCTAGAAATCCTTCTTCATTGGTCAAACTACCCTTTATGGTTGTTGACCAAGACTTGGGAGAACATTCCACGGCTAGAAACATGCAAACAATATCCATAGAGAAGGAAGCTTCTCCAAATTTTGATGAAATGAATGAACACATGCCAACTGAGTCTTCAGGATTGGGAGAAGACAGAGTGCCACTATCTATATTGCTTGCAAGATTAAAGGTGAAAAAGAAGAAGAGAGAGATCATAAAACTAAAGGAAGAAATCAAATAAATGATGATGTTGGAAAGGCATATAAAATCTGAAAATGAACTCCTGAAGAAAACTAGTGCAAAGATAAGAGATGAGAATGAGCAACTCAAAGAAGAACTTAAAATGTTAAAGGAAGAAAAGAAAAAAACTCCTCCAAAGGAAAACTCGGACAATAGGCCAGTCTTCAAAGAGGTATGGATTGCGGAAACATGAGAAGTTACAAGCAAAAAAGATGGAGGTGAAAGCTAAAATGAAAAAATAGAGGAGAGCTAGTAAGATCTTCACATCCAATGTGGATGTCTTTCTTAGTGCAACATGGGTCATCTAGAGAAGAGGAGGAAACAATTTTTTTCAAATTTTCATTTGCAAGAGGTTATGCAAAAGAATATGTCTAGGGGAAAATGTCAGTACTTTGTTTTCACAACTAAAATCCTTTAACCTATGAACTTTTTTCCTTTATACCTCGCCATTTCACCATATTGTCCACTCACTTCAGCTCAATAAAGACATTTTCAAGGCATAAATAGGAAATTAATTATTTTATTTTTAATTGATTAAAATCAACATTTTGGAATAATTAAATTCAGATTTTATCAGTTTTGTTTACCAGAAAAATTTAGTTCTTGTAAGTTCTTCGTCATCGAGATATGTGCAGGTCGAGCTAGGAGAAATGAAGACTTGGTTTTTGTTCTTTGTCTTCATGGAATGAAATGTGTACTCTTGGGCGCACAAAAAACTGTCTTACATGTGCCAGGTCAACGAGCCTACTTTGTTGGAAAATACCCTGTTTTAGTAGAAAAATCAGCTAGATCTCAACCACACACAATTTTGCACGATTCTTGGCACTCGAAAGGATGAATTCGAGCTGAATAGATGGCTAAGATCAGATTTAGATAGTTGGGTTAAGGATTAATAGTATTTCCGTAGCATTTCATGATGTATATATACAAAAACATATGAAGACTTTGATATATAGAGAGTCAAATTTCTAGTTTTGAATTGGTGCTAAAGCTTTTGGTTCCCAAGGGACTCATTGAAGTTTTGTACCTATTTATTCCATTAATACAAGAAGCAATACTGAGTTATTTCAGCTTATAGTTCTTGAATGTACATTTTGAGGCTTGGAGGCCCCCCATTCTTTATTATGTGCATCATTGTTTTCTATGTACATTTGTTGTAGTTTTATTGCTGGTATATACTCTCTGAGTTCCTTTTCATTTTCTTCTACATGTCTATTGTTTATAGACATTACTAATTATTTTTTTGTATGCTAATGGTTCATTGTTCATAAGTTTTAGATTATTGTTTATTGTTCATTGCTTAATTTCTGGTTACAATAGTTTATTTTCTGTAGCATTTTCAAGAAGGTTTTATTTATTCTTAAACACTTAGAAATGATTTGTTGATGGGAGTAAGGATTGAGGAGTCATCAGAGTACTGTTTTAATTCTTTAAGTCACCCAAGGGAGTAGGCTAAAGACACTACAAACTAAGACTTCTACTTGTGAGACACTAATGGATACTTGATCAACTAAGCAGATCTGAGTGAGTTGTGTGCTTGTGTGATTAGAATTTCTTCGTTAACCAACAACCTACATCGGTGAAAAGAACATTGTTTTGTGGGACTTTCTCAAGGCATATTCCATCTCACAACCTGATATTCTTCCTGTGTAAGCTTTTGTAGTCAAGGTTGAGAATATTAGTTTCTTTCTTGTTGGATTTATTAATTACTTTCTAGTTATTTTCATTTTTCATGTGTGTTAGAAACTTCTTTCAAACCCTTTAACCTCACTATTTAATAGAGTACTTCTATAAAGAGTCCACAACCAATGGCATATTTCACTTTGCAGCTTGATCTTCTACTAGTGGAACAATGATAACTCAAGGTTGAAAGAATTACGAGTTTTAAAGAATAGGTTAGACCGCACTTCCTAGATTAGTTGATGATTTCTTTCGAGGTTGGATTTCTTCTTTAGTCCGTATTTTGAATCTAGTTCCCTCACATACAATGATTGTTCCTCACAAGTCTACTGACCTTGGATTGACATGATAAGTGTCCTTTTTATGCAAATAAATTGAGTTGACACTCAACATCCCTCTTAATTTAAACATGAGGCCACATAGAATAAATGGGAATATAAATAAGCGTGGGTTTATAAATACCCAACTCAATACAAGCACATTGGTAACCAAAATACAAATGAGTGTGGGTTTATAAATACTCAATGCAATATAGGGTCGATTGTTGCATAAATATAAATAAGAGTGAGCTTATGTATACCTAGCTCAATACAAATGAGAGTGATAGTGGGTTTCAAATAAAAATAAGAGTGGGTTTATAAATACCCAACTCAATACAAAGGTTAGTCATAGCCAAAATAGAAGATTACGCCCCTATTATCAACATCCCTCATTAATCTGAATAGGCAACCTTATATGGAAGGAATTCAATAAGATATGTATCCTCCCTTAATGTTGAACAAGGACCATATGGTGAATACATTACATAGTATCCCCCCTTAACAACATATCTCCCAAAACCAATACATTTCCACAAGCTAATGAAGGTGGCATTTGGTTGAGGTATAATGAAGATATTGATAACTTGGTCTATTGAAAGTACATATATCAACACAATTTTCCCTAAGAATGAAGATTTCAAACATAGTGCATCTATAATGGACCAATATGATAACGTGAAGAGAGATCCATTGCAACATGTTGAGAATCATCCATTTGTCAAAAAAAAGGAGTGCTTGAGGAAGCACTTGTAGAAGATACATCAACAAGACAAGGTACTTCAATCTCTAACACAAAAAGACTCAGTATAATAAGATAAGAGTTATCCATAAAAAAATATTTGGTAAGTAGTGTGAAACATCCTCGAGGAACATGAGTAGAAACTTCGTTGAAGATTGCATGTCTTTGTTCAAACATTTGGGTAGTGGAAATCTGAGTCAAAATCATTGAAAAGATCCTAGTCACAAATCCTTACTCTTGTAGGTTATTCAATTTCCTGAAGATAAACCATGAATGACTTTATGACATGTCCCTACTTATGAAAGAAATTGCATATATGCCATTTCTTATTTATTTTATTTTCCCAGTATTATAATTGGCCCTGTTTAGATGAGTAAACATCTAATTTGAGTCCATTGTGTTCAAATAGGGCACAAATAAGTTTGTAAAATTATCTTGATTACAACTAAATAAAGAAAAACTAGTACCATCTTCTTCTAAAAATATTGTAGTGTATAGAATTTGTACTAGGGTAGCCCAATCCTTAGCCAAAGAGCATACCCCTAGAGATAGAAAATCTGTCGCAAAATGAATAAAGAAATATAACATTTGTCTTGAAAATAAGGTTTTAAACCCTATGAGAGTACACTAGTTATAAAAATGGTTTTAAATCTTAGGAGTCACCACCAACTTCTAGAACATAAATATATAGAAAAAGAGGAGAGTGTGCCCACTACAAAGGGTTTAAACCTTAGGAGGTACCAACATATTTCGAAAAAAAGATATGTAACAAAAAATGAGAGTGTGTTGGCTACAAAAGAGGGTTTTAAACCCTAGAAAAGACTTTAGCAATCCCTAAAAAAACATGATAACAAAAAACTAGTTTCGCAACCCTTGGGGCAATGCCGTTAGCTCAAAAGCTTTGGATCAACAACAAAAAATGAGTGAAAATGATGATGCAAAACCCTAGATCCACAATCACAAAAAAATAATGATGCCACTAGTTGGAAGCCTCAAATCAACATTTAAAAATGAGTATAGAAGTGAAATCCTAGTTTCGAGGTCACAAAACAAAAACAATGATTCCAACAATGAAAAGCCTTAGATCAACACAATATAAGAATATGAAATATTAGAAAACCCTCAAGCTTGATGCTCCAATACCATGCTCAAGGTTTACAAATAAGTGCATAAAAACATGCTCAAATAATCTCAAATAAAGCACCCTTCTTCATCTAATAATAACACCGTGAAAACAAGCCCAATACTTCTCAAGTTAGGCACTCTTCTGCATGCAAATCCAAATCACAATATATACCGACATATAAAACCAATAAGAGTAGGTAGAAACAAAATGAGTAAGGGAGGTTCACACTTTCTCTATTACCATGTTGTGATTCAAAAGAGTGGGGGAGATCAAATGGAATTAATCGACAAACCCTAAAACCTGCAATAAACAAAAGAGGAAATGACACTAGGTTAACACAACATAAAACCCATAATAAATGTAGAAGAGAGAGAAGATCAATCCATTACATGTAAGAATGAAAACAAAGTACAGTAGGTAAAGGTGCCCATTGTCTAATCACTTTTATATAGAATGAAAGAATGGAATTGATCACATTATGTGAAATACAAATGAGAGAGGGTTTATTTATACCCATATCAAGTAGTGGTCCCTTTTCCCAATAGGGGTTATGGGTCCACACAACTAACCCTTATTGGATAGACTAGCCTTAACAAGAGTCGACATAGAGAAAATGGGGAATACAAATAAGAGTGAGTTTATATATACCTAACAAAATACAAGGACAAGTGTAGTTGAAATGCAAATGAGTGTGGGATAACCAACACACTATAGGGATGATCATGGATAAAATATAAATAAGATCTTGTTTATGGATATCTTCTCAATACAAAGGTTGGTCGTGGCCAAACTAGAAGATTACACTCGTGTTATTAACACCCCCCTTAATTTGAAGAGGGGACCTTGAGATAAATCATTACATAAGATACACATTCCCCCTTAATGTTGAACAAGGGTCATATAGTGAATAAATTACATAAGATCCCCCCCTAAATGCCATATCTCCCACACCAATATGTTTCAACACGCTGGTGAAGAGTGCCTCTTGCCAAGGTATAGTGAAGATGTCAACTAGATAGTCTATTGAAAGTACAAAGATTAACACAAGTTGTCCTTGAGAATGAAGCTATCAAATATAGTGCATCCAAAATGGACCAACATCATAATGTGAAGAGAGATCCACTAAAACATGTTGAGAATTGTCTATCTATCCAAAAAAAGGAGTGTTTGAGGAAGAACTTGTAGAAGTCACATCAATTGAAAGAGGAGGTACATCAAATTGTGACAAAAAAATCCACTGTAATAAGTTGAGAGTAATCCACAGAAGAATCCCTATTAAGAAGTAGTAAAAAATATCTTGGAGGAACATGAATAGAAAATTCATCAAGATTGCATCTCTTCCTTCAAACAATTGGTGATTGGAAATGAACCCAAAAACTAAGTTGTTTCAATAGTATTCTCGAAAAGACCCCAATCACAAATTGTTGCACTTTCAAGTTCTTCCATTTCTTGAAGACAAACCATGCAATACTTGAAAGCATAACTCTCCTTATGAAAAAGTTTGCATATAGGTGATTTCTTCTTTATTTGATATGCTCAAATATTATAATTGGCCAATTTAGACAAGTAAGCATCCACTTTGAGTCCATTATGTTCAAAGATGGCACAAATAAGTCTACAAAAGTCAACTTGATTACACCCAAAGAAGGAAAAAATAGTACCATCATGTTCTAAAAAATTATGTAATGTACTAACTCTGTACTAGGGTAGTGCAAGCCATAGCCAAATAATGCAACCTGGAGATAGAATATTTATTTCGAAATGAACAAAGAAAAATAGTGGTTGGATTGAAAAGAGGGTTTTAAACCCTAGAAATGTGTGCTTGTTGTAAACAATGTTTTAAACAATTGGAGGTACTAGAAACTCCCCCCCCTAAAAAAAAATCTATAGTAAACGAGAAGAGTGTGCTCATTATAAAAGAGTGTTTAAAACCTAATAGGTACGAACAACTTCTGGGAAAAAAAATCTACAAAAAAAAAGTGTGTGTGCTCGTTGTGAAACAAGGTTTTAAACCCTGGGAAAACCCATAACAAACCCTATAAAATAATGATCCAAAACAAAAAGCTCCACAACACTTAGGAGAATGCCACTAGCCAAAAAAAATTGTATCAATTGAAAAATGTGTGAAAATGACGATCTAAAACCCTAGTTCCGCAATTACAAAAAAATGATGCTGCCACCATCTAAAGGCCTCAAATAAATTGTTAAAAATGAGTAGAGTTGAAACCCTAGTTTTGCAAATGAGAAAAAAATAATGATGCCACCAACGAAAATCCTCATATCAACCAAGAAAAAATATTGAAATAAATCAGTAGGTAAACCCTCAAATTGGATGCTCCAATCCTATGCACAAGGTATCAAAATAAGTGCATAAAAACAAGTTTAAATAGCCTCAAATAAGGCACCCTTTTAATAACACAATGAAAACAACCCCAATACTCAAGTTAGGCACTCTTATGCATGCAAAATTTGATCATAAAAGACACCACTATAAATAACCAAGAAGAGCACCTGACAAAAAAATGAGTAAGGGAGCTTCACACCCACTATGATATCATGTAGAGATTCACAAGATTGAGGAGGATCAAATGGAACCAAGCAACAAATCTTAAAACCTACAATAAATAAAAGAGAAAACAACAATAAGGTAGTGCAACATAAAACCCATACGAGTGTGATAGAGAGAGAAGATTCCAATCATAATAGGACATACAGAGTATCAATTTTATTATGCACGGTGTATCATAACGTATATAATGGAAATCTACAATATACTAGATACATCTCTATAATGATCTACTTCTCTATACATCTCGATTTGGAATTGACAGATGGAAGATTTCACTCTATTGACCCTCTACCACTACAGAGAACTCGACCTCTTCCACCCTACATGGGGATCTCTACCCCTATACCCCTTACCTTACCTCGTCATCTTGCATAGCCGATCATCATAGGTAGAGTATCATTAGTTCTTCGTTGACGCTCAGGGATAAAGGAAAGGAAGAAGGGGACTAGTTTCTTTCTTTTTCAAATAATCCAGTCCAGAGGGCATACTTGTAAGCTAAGAGTCTACACTCATCCATGTCGTATTTCCGATGAATGTATAGTCATGCTGCCGACGAACCTATAGTCATACTATCAACGAACCCTAACAAGTTCGTCGCAGTTTCGACAAGATTTTCATTAATTAAAAAATAATAATACTGCAATTTTTCCGTTGTTTCGTTGTAGGATTGTCAAATGCTCAACGAACAACTGACGAAATTTCACCCAGGGGCGTCGAAAGAGTGAAAAAGGTCCGATGTGATCGTTGTGATGCTAACAAACTTATAGTCAGATGATCGACGGACTAGTAGTAGTACTATCGACAAACTCTTGAAAGTTCGTCGAAGGTCCGAGGATAGATTCATCAATTAAAAAAAATTAACACCGCAATTTTTTTCTCGCCATATACATGGAAAATCTGCCCATAGGGATTTGGGAATTTTTTTATCAAGTTCCCATATGGAAAACATGAAACGTGTCTAAAAGCACAAGTGATGGAAACATAGACACCCTCCATGCTTTATTTATTTCTATGTTTCCATCACTTGTGCTTTCGTAAAAAAGAGTATGCCATTGACTACTTATAGAGAAGGTTATCGATCTATTTATTAGATCACCATTTTGATAGAATCTCCATGCTTTATTTATTTCTATGTTTCTATCACTTGTTCTTTCATTTATTGCTCTCTCTTCGAGTCAAGTATATGAGTATCTATCGTAATCGAGCAAAAACAACATCCCTACTTTGCTATTTTATGTCAAAGTCCTCTTGACATTTCATGCTCTTCTAAGATTAGATGCTAGAAGGTGCACACAAATTGTCAAATAAATGCCTAAGATAGGTAAAAAGTATTCTAGAATACAACAAATCGATAAATGCAAAACCAACCAATAGAACATTGAAATATGCATTTGTAGAATTTGTAGAGGCTACCACCCAAGTAACAAAATTCATTGTTTTTCTTACAATCTAGTTTTTGCATACAAAAGAGGTAACCATAGTCTTGGAGAACTATTCCATCTTTTATATAAGTAGTGACTTTGGTTCACAACAAAAGAAAATAAAGAAAACACTCTTAAAGAGTATACAACAATGACACTAATCACATAGTAGAAAAACATTATTTTCTAATGTCAGAAAGGTATTTCAATTTTGAAATAAAATAAATTTTGACCACATTGCAATTGAAATATTTGACAACTGAATTTTCATAACTAAATGACTAAAGAACCTAGTGTCTATTTTTTAGGTAACTTGATTCTCCTACACAAGAATACAAGTTACTTATCAAAGACAAGGAAATAATGAGCATAAAACCAACAATTTTTCTTCACAACAAAAAACAAAGAAAAATAAAATAGCTTGAAAGAGCATTTGGAAATGATACTAAGCAAATAGTGGTATAAATTTATTTTTTTAGGAAAAAAAGGATGCAATGGTGGGAGCAATCTTATCATCGGATTCCAGTGGATTAGATCATTATAATTCTTTGTACTAGAGGTTTATTTTTGTATTGGTGGTGTTTTTCTCCTTGTTTATGTTGTGTTATGTGCTCTACTCATAGTGGAGATTCTTGTGTCGCGAATTTAGGCTGAGTATACCTATGGGTGCTAGTTTGTGTTGTGACAAGAAAGTGATTTTGATGACAATGTCAATTGAATATATGATTGCTGAATTTACATAGCTAATCTACTAAAGGACCTAGTGTCTATTCTTCAAGCAACTTGATTGTTCTACACAACAATACAACCTAGCCATCAGAGATAAAGAAAAAAAAAAACTTGTATGCCATTGACCACTAATAGAGGCTAGATAGAGGAGGCAAATAATATTTTGACTAAAATATTGCACTAGCATAGGACTCCTAACTTAATTACTATCACCATCCTCATTAATATGTACTACGTCAAGGACAAAATGAAACATATAGTACACCTATGGAAATAAATAATACGACGAAGTGTCTTTCTAGATACTAATGCACACAATGTGTTTATCAATGAATTTAGTTTGGAAGGAAATACATTACATGCTTTCTAAATTTTTGGGGAGATGATAAAAAAGGGTCTTGTACCTTATGTGATCACTTACAATCTAATTCTTAATGGATTTTTTAGGGAAGGTGACTTACAATAGGCTTGCAAAATATATGCTAACATGATAGATACAAAATTCAACTAGATCTTGATTACACAGTAGTTAGCTTTGTAATTTTTAAAATTTTCTTAATGCAACGATGAAGAATTATTCACCTTTTTAATGTTCTTATGAATTTTGATGATTGTGGTCTATGTGGTATATCATGATCATGTTGACATTCAGAATTTGGATAAGTTTCACTTAGCATGCATGTCATCTCAATATAACACTAGCACAATTAGACAAAACTTGGCTCACCTATGCAGTGTTGGACAGTTAGTTGTCATTGATGTTGTTGGACAGTTGGTTGTCATTGATGTCAACAAGCAGTGGTTGTCACTGATATCAACAAGTAGTGGTTGTCATTGATGTCAACATATGTGATGGGTGTATTTGGAGAAGTCTCTAAGTGGTCCCCTTATGGCATAGCTCTAAGCATGGCCCTCACATGAAGACACTTTTAAGAAGTCTACAAGAAATGTAAAGGTGTGGTAATGAAGCCCAAATTTGTTTTAGGAATAAAGACATGAAGGACAATGTAAATGCAGGTAACAATTGCATAGATGGATAGTCCTTGTTGTGTCGTTTCCAACAGTAGGTGGTACATCACAAGGTTCTTCACGGTTAGGGAGATATGCCCTCATGAAGTTGGAATCCTCGAAGAAGGGTTAAGAAGCCCCTAATTGGTTGAAGTCATTAAGGAAAGGGTAAAGTGGTTGTAACAAGAAAGTTCAAGAAGCCCTAAAATTAAGGAAATAGGTTACTTAGAAAAATTATATATACACTTCAATAAGTCTCTCATAAGTATGTTCACACACATTCTATTGAATATCTTCTATGTGAGTAACTGATGTATTGACAAGTTTGCGACGATGAAATATGAGGTAGTGAAGGAGAGTGAAGGCAAGAGCTTCGAGATTGCATCGGAGGTTTCTCTGAAGAAACCCTAGTTTTCTTGACCCCCGAGGGTGAGACAAATAGTTTCCTGCGAGGCACCCATGCGAGTTGCCTTATGTCTATCACACGAGGCCCCGTGTGACATCAAGTCTTGGTCCCGCAAGGACAAGACAGATTTGGTAAGAGATACTTGTATTGGGTTGTTGATGCCCAGGTTGGTCTGTTTGTCTGTGATCTGAAGCACTAGGTCAGTTACAGGCTTTGAGTTATGTTTATATGCATGATTTGTATGATATATCTTGGTGATATGATACATGCTTGAGGCATGGTATGGTGATTTGGGCATATGCTAGAGAAATATCTTTGTGTTGTTGGTGCATGGTTAAAGTACACACTTGGGATATGTTGGCACATGTATGAGGTATATTTCATGATGATATTGATGCATGTTTGAGGCACTTCTTGATGAGGTTATGGTACACCTTGGTGATGGTATGATACATTGTTAGAGGCACATCTTGGATACTTGGGATATGATTTGTTGTATGGTATATAAGTGATATGGCACATGTTTGATGGTATCTCTTGGTACATGGTTTATGGATGTTTGCACATGCTTGAGGCACATGGTTTGAGGTACATCTTGGTTACTTATTGATGATGTGATGGTCATGCCTTTGGTATCTTGTTGAGGCATTGGTATATGTTTGAGGCACATATTTGGTGCATGGTGTAAGGCATATTCTTGGTACATGTATGAGGTGCATGTCTTGGTGATGTTGGTACATGTCGAGGTCGATGCATTAGATGATACAGGTTTGATGTTTGATGTACTTGGTATGGTACATGGTTGATACTTGGTATAGTACATGGTTGATGAAAGGTATGGTACAATTTTATGTACATGGTTTGGTGATGGTTTTGGTATCCATGTGAGTGGATCTAGTTATAGTTGGTTGATGATGATATATCAATGACAATGACAGTGACAGTGAAAGTGACGATCACAGGGATAGTGACAGGTTGGCTGATTGGTTGGTTGATGTGATAGTGGTAGTCATAGGTTGATGTGACAGTGACAATGATTGGTTGATATGACATTGGTAGTCATAGGTTGATCTGACAGTGACAGTGACAAGTTGGTTGATGTGACAATGACAGTCATGGGTTGATGTGATAGTGATAGTGACAGGTTGGTTGGCGTATCAGTGACAATGGAAGTTACAGGTTAATCAATGGTAGTGACATTGAGTCTACACTTATATTTCAGGGCGACACGACGGGGCATGGAAAGGGGGTTGTAGCCTCCTTCTGGTTGGTTCCGGAGAACTCATGGAGTTGGAGATTCCTTCAGGTTGGTTCTTGTAAATCAAGGGTTCATAGCCTCCTTCCAGTTGGTGCCGGATAACTCATAGAGTTGGTGCCTGTAAATTAGGGGGTCACAAACTCCCTCTGGTTGGTGCTAGAGAACTCAGGGAGTTGGTGCCTGTAAATCAGGGGGTTCGTGCCTCCTTCCAGTTGGTGCTGGAGAATTTGGAAGTTGGTGCTTCCTATGAATGCATTCATGATATATATAAGAAATCATTCTGTGGTTTTCTCCCATTTGGGTTTCCACGTAAATTATGGTGTATTGTGTATCTGATGTGATATTATTGAATTGTATTGCTTATGGTTATATTCTCATGATATATTGGATGCAATAATGAATGATATACTTCTTAAGATTGAAGTTTGAATATTGTGATTGAAAGTGGTAAAAAGTGCTCATATTGATTGACCCCCCTCTCAGTATTCCAACAATGCAGAGAGACACTAAAGGTCATATAAGTTGAATGTTCACCAAACATTAATGGGGTCTAAACAAATAGAACATTATAAATTGCAGGAACTAAATGGTTAAATGGTTACTTGGTGATGAGAAAACATAATGTTAAACATTTAATGTAATTAAATCTTTTTGTTAGTTAAATTTATTAATTGTTTTTAATCCAAAATCATTCAATTAAGGGGAAGAGAGGTAAATATTCATTCATTTTGATTCATTCAAGTGAAGTTAGAGGAAAATATGCATTCATTTTAAGCATTATGAATATCCATATCAAATTTGTCATAATAGTTATTAGACATCTTTGCAAGAATAGGAATCTTAAGAAAAAAATAATTATCTTTAGAGAATGCTTGAAAGTGCTATTGATCCAGATTGTGTATTTTAAATGCACTAATTGATCATCACAACAACAAGGGAAATATGAAAAACTATTCTAGATTGCATGATCAAATAGATAGATTAGGCTTAATGAAAAATGTTTTTATGTTGAATGCTCCCATTCGTAGTATTTGCAAAGAATACAATAGCCCAGAGGTTTTCAAGGCAATCTAACAAACTATAACTAGACTATTATATTCTGAGAAAAAAGTGATTAAAGTATTAAAAAAATGGGATATTGGATGCCCAACTTATACAAGGTCATAATAATAGCTAAGTATTTAAAATGTAGCAAAACTGCAATCCAAAACAAGATGTTGGGTGGCCATCTTATGCATGTCAAATAATATTTAAGAGTTTAATATGCAAGAAAACTACATTATAAATCTCCACAAGATTCACAACAACAATTCTCACTATGAAAATGAAGAACCGTGGCCACCCTTTTGCACAAAAAACTACCAAACAAGACAAACAACCACTCATATTTTGTGAATATTAAAGGAAAAATACCAAACCATTGACATCCAGAATAAAAGACACAATGCCAAACCCGACCAACTTCTCCACCACAACTAAACTACCCATCACTCTATACAACCAAAACACCAAATTCCAAATTCAAAGTTCATCCATTTTTTTATTATTTTTTTCAAATGACACCAGGCCATCTATGTCGCAATACAAAAGAGAAAGAATGTATCACTGCATCTTTGCATTGTTATCGCACAAGTTGTAGGTTGGGAAAATCCTGACCCAAACCACAAGATGGAGAAAACTAGGAGAATACCTACCCACTGCCACCTCAGATAGGTACTCCTGTCACTTTAGAGGTGAAGTGATCACCTCAAGGGGGGAATCATGAGTGACCCTAGGGGGATTGAGACAGAATATGGAGAGATAATGAGAGGAACCCCTTAGGTCAATGATGGAATAAGTATGAGGGATTTAAAAAGAGTCTTTTTGGAAGGAAATGAATTCAAAAGACTTGAGTACCTACACCAAAGTGTTAGACCTTCCCAAGACAAGACAAATAAGAGTGATACAAGCCTTAAGATCAACGGGACAAGCAAGTGAAGCTTGTTGTCATGTTTTACAACAATATATATATATATATATATATATATATATATATATATATATATATATATATATATATATCAACAATGAAATCAATTACTTACTGCAGAAATAACCATCAAAAGCATCAAGTATTTATTAGGCAATGAAGCACTAAACATGAAAACTAATTCCCAATACTTTAGCACACGCTTTGATGGTGAATTAGGGCAGAAAAAATATGTTTTCATAGCAGCCAAATGGCTGTAGAAAATATTTATTACAGCTGCAACTTTTACCCCAAGGAATTAGCCAAAAAATTCCCCAACAATAGCCAACATCAAGTAAATTAACAATAACAACTTTCCAACTATTTCCAATGGTAAAAGAGTGAGAAATTAAGCTTGAAAAAGAGAGTTTGTAGCATCCCTAATGGTTGTAGAATAAGTTTGTAACAACAACAAGATATCCTTGACCAATCAAAATTCCCTAGTGGCTCAACCAAGTGATTAAGGAAAATAATTAATTCCACTTTGAACAAATTCAATATCTTGTAAAATCCCATATTCAATGCAAATATTTTATTTCTCCAATGCAATAAATTTAGTGCCTTTCCAAATGGTTTATGGAGTCTTCTTGTACTAGGTTAGGACTACTACTTCTCAAGGGGTGTAATCCCTTTTACTCCCTTGAGAAAGTAACCCTAACAAGGTAATATCTAAGAGGGTGTAAACCCTTTTACTCCTCCTAGCAACCTTTGCAATATTCCTTTCAACAAAAAAAAATGATGAAACTTGGTGGAGGGTGTATTCCCTTATACTTCTCCAAGGATCTAGCCAATAAAAACCATGGAATAAGAAAGAAACCAAACAAATGCATATTTTCCTTACAAATTCCAAGAAAAATGCCAAGACAAGCCCTAGTTACCAAGAATTTTCATCACAAAGGCAAGAGAAAGAACCCCCAAGAGATAGTGAACCACTTCCTTCCATAAGACAAGAGATAAACCATATCACAATAGTTAGAGAGAATAAATTTTCCCAAGTAGGGGGGAAATTTCAGCCAAGTATCTTTCTCCACATGGGAGAGCTATGATCTAAAATGAAATGAAATGATTCTTATTTATACAAATACTCCTAAAAGTGTTTGTCCACTTAATTTTAGGATAAACCACAAAGTAAGGGGTCAAAAACCCATACTTTTCCCCTTTACAAAGTAAAAATTGATTTTCACAAAGAAAAACCCTAAAAAATACATGATGTCACCCCTTTAGGGCACGCTTTGGCACATGTAGGAAGTCATTAAGGTTGGAGAAGGTAGCTCTATGTCTCCAAAGGCCATGTGTCTTCAATTCAAGAGTTTCCTCCTCAATGCAAGGGGTCTTCCATAAAAACGTGCCAAGTGTCCAGTCAACCACACCACGACTCCAAACCCTATCCCTAGGGTGACGTCAAGCCCTCCAAATGTGATGTTTTGTCCTCCAAAGGAAAAACGTTGGGATTTTAGGTGCTAGGTGAGGTTATCCAAAGTGTTTCTCAAGCATCCAAAGGCGAGCCATGGTATCCACCCTGTGGGATACATGCCCCAAAGAATCTCAAGCTAGGCTTGTTCCTCCAAAACTATCTACCAAGCAAGGTCCTGCAAAGACAATGAATACGCCCTCCAAGGATCTCAATTCAAACATATCATGATAAGTAAATAAAATAAATAAAAGAGTCACCTAAGCATGTGCATCAAAAACCACCTCATCAAATTAAACAAGTGCTCAAAGACCATATGCAACTTGTCAAGTTTAGGTATGGGAAGGTTGACAAAGTGACTTATTGGGTGAATCATCCCCTAAGTCAAGGAGTGTTTCACAGGTGGACCCCCCTCTAATCCATGTGTAGAATATGAAGTGGATGGGGGAAATACTTTTTGGCATGGGGTTCATGACATACAAGGGATTGTAGTGTCTCCTTTATGGGTGCCCTTTTAGAGGGTGTGTTTCACCTTCGTTTTCAATGCATCCTTTTTCCAAGCCCATTTATTTCCTTTTGCTTTATTTTTAATATGTTTCCAGGTTGAAGCCAAGGTGGGGCTTCTACCTAAGCATGAAAAACATTTCCCACCTTGACTCTACCCTGGTCACATTATGCTTCCCCAAGTTGAAGACAATGTGTGGGACTTATATCTAAGCATGTAAAACATTTCCTACAAACGCTCTACCTTGGTTGACATTTTTGCATTGTTATTTTTCACGGTTCCCATCAATTTGTTATGAGAGAAATTTCATTGTCCTAGGGATCCCTTAGCGAGAATATAGAATATTAATGATTGGATTTTATCTTTTTCTAGCTACAACCCTTTGGGCCTTTAGTCCCTTCTTCCCATGAAATGAGGGACAATCCCTTCTTGGGTCAGTAAACCCGAAAACCCCAAAAGATGAGGAGGCGAGGGGTTGAAGTGTGGACAGTGGTAAGTATGATCGAGAATGGCACGATGTCTTGTCAAGGGGACCTCCCAGTAGCAAACCCATCCCTAAGGGTGACCACTTACTAGGGCATAATGTGAACCACCAAGTCAAAATAGGGAAAAGAGCATAAATTCTAAGAACACATTGCATAATCAAAAGGAAATTTTAATGCAACATACTTAAATGCCTCAAATATTGAAATGGCACTCACCATAATACTTGGCTTGTACCTCATGGATCAAGACCCAATGTATTCTGAAATAAAGCTGGTGTGGCAGATACCATCGTGATGAATGTGAGATATGTGGTGGTGAGGCAGTCCTATGTTTGTGCAAGTGGATGATGTCAAACATCTGTCTCTCAGTACTCCATGTATGCAACATAAGGGCCTCAAGACATCATCTCCTTAGTTATCCCTAGGAGTTGGGGATAATAGACATGAAATTCCCAATGTAGGACCTCAACATGGGAAAAACCAATCGAGAAAACCCCATGTCACAAAAGAAATATAAAATTACATATACATGTCATTAAATGCACTTTAAAGTGTCAAGACATGTCACCAAAGACAACCCAAAATCCTATATTCATAGGTCACACACGAACATAAAAATCTAGATTATGGAAACATGTAGTGTATTGTCCAATATGTCTGCCTACCCTACTAACATGTCGCCAAAGTGAATTAAATATCAGAGGAGAATATACAAATTCCATTTAGTACTTGTATAGTTAAAAAAATTTGCAATGTTATACAATAGGGAGAGATGATGCAACATAGTCACATATTTCCTTGTAATGCAGGGACATAAAAACTTCGATACCCACGTGAACCACAACCCAAATAGAAGCAAAGCACAAAATATAGAGGAAGATTCCAAACAACATACCAAGTTTTCCACCAAAAAACAGTTGCTAAATCAAATCTTAAAATCACTTGAAAACATATACTCAAAATTCCCAACAAGAACCATGTTTTCAAAATCACAAACAAAGTTCAAAGAATCCCTTGAATCCAATCAAATGATGAGCTAGCTGTAGATTCACATAAAAAAGATAGTAGACCAAAATCTCCTTTGCCACACTCCATTTTTCCAATAACAAAGTTGCAACACCTAGAACCATGCATGAAAGACAAAATCCCACTAGAACACTAAGAATAGCCAACCACCTCAAAATCCCAAACCACAAAACAAAAATCTAGGACACCCACCACTACAAACAATATGAGAAACACCTTTGCCACTTAAATGAACAATAAACCATTAGTTCTGAGACCACACAAAAGCGCAAACCAACACCCACATGCATATGCAACCTACATTCCCAACATAAAAAGATCCATTGTGAGTAGAACACCACATAGATAGACAAAAAACCACCACATAGACATGGAAAATTTTTCCACAAGCCTATAGGCAGAGTTGTATCATCTACAACTCTTCCCACAAGCCTGTGGGTATAGATGTGGCAACTCTACCCATAGGCCTATGGGCAGAGTTGTAGCATATACAACTCTTCCCATTGGCATGTGGGAAAAACATTATCGAGTTCCCATGAGAAAAACATGAAATGTGTTTAAAAGCAACATCTTTTTAGTCCAATATTTGCCTCCAAAAATTATTAGCTATTTCCATCCATATTTTTTCAAGAAGAGTATTGGTAAGATAGACTTCACCACATAGCCTAACACGGGTTGTGATATGTGTTTGGGGAATATAATGAAATTTTCCAAATCAATTTTAATGGAGGTCAAAGATTTAAATTCCTTAGCACTAAAAATGGGAAGCATAACTCACATTGAATTTGAATTTAAAGTGTTTGAAAAATAATGAAAAGTGAGATACCAAGGTTTAAGCATACATCAACACGTCCCCAAAACAAACAACCAAAATAAATGATATGTTCATTGTCCTCAACATAATCAAACTACACAATGAAGAATCCACGCTGACATGGATAGATTTATGCTTCTTCTTGTAGGAGGGGTTTCCAAACTAGAGAAACCCATTGATTCAAGCCTATGAGTTGAGGAAAAACTGATTAAAACAATGTACTAATCCTCATGCCAAGTAAAATTCTTCTCGAATTGGAAATTGACCAAGGGAGATGAAAGGAATCAAAGCATCCTTGTAAATAATGAAGCATTCAACATGATTAGAATGTGAAAATTCGACATGATTAGAAAATTCCAAAACATTTTTTAAAAGTATTTCTTAAACCCATGAGACAAAAAAATCTCTTGGGGAATGAACCTATTACAAGAAAGGAGGTTAGGGATGTCATTGGGTGATGCAAAGGTAGTCTCACAATATGAATGGAAAATGTAGGGTCATTAACTAAACTAGAGAATCACCCATTTAAAACATGAGGATGTCATTTATACAAATCCCTTACTAGATCCTTTTTGGTGTTCTCCTTAAGTGTGTTAACTTTAGCAAATTATTCTAGATGTGAGATATTTTCAGCATCTAACCTTTAGATTGTGATATGATTTCTCTCCACAAAATTCTTGATCATGGAATAAAATATGCAACTAGTAACAAGAGATATCTAATCCCCAAAAACCTTAGAAACAATTACATGTAGAACCAGCAAGGAAATACCTCAAAATTTAAGCTTGTGGTAGTGGCCTTTGAAGAAAGTCATACAAACCTTTCTAAACTAGTTGGGGGTGAAAAACAACAGTAGCAAATAACACTAATAAACCAACTAGATTTGGAATATGAAGAGTTGCAACGACAATAATTGTAAAAAGACCCTTTAAAACCTTATTGTGGGCTCCCCCGAGAACCTTCATGTTAACAAATGGAGCATGTGGCCATTATGGATGAGAGCCCTCCCTCCCATTATTGACCCTAACATTTTTTATATTACCCATTTCAAGATAAAAATTCGTATGGCCATGGCCAATGTTTGGTAAGTATTAAAATCAATGTAGATAAAATAAAGTTTTCATTCCCTCAAATTTTTAGACGTATCATAATTTTGATTAAATTTTCATGCAAAGCTTCCTTCTTTAAGTCTTCATGTGCCTATAAGCACAACTAAGGTGATAGTGTGGATTTTATTAGTAAATAAGACATAAGAAATTAGATTGAAACAAAAAACAAAGATACAAGGTAATAAAATTTGGTGATCCTTTTAGTTTGAAGTGAAAACCCCAAAATATCTAGAGAAAATATAACTCGACACCATTTCCCTAACCTTTTCTTAAATAAAGTTATTAAAAATAACCAAATTTTATTTACAAGTTTTCCCACAATACTTTGAGCAATATTTCCAAAATGCTACTTACAAGTTTTCGTAATGGGATATTTTGAGTAGCATTGATGGATGTTTCTACTAAACACAAATACATCACATAAATCATTGAAATAATTCTCATATATTTTCATATAGCATGGCAAATCTGCACACATGTAACGTTCCCCAGCCCAACCAAGGAACTTTACGGTGAAAAATACTCATAAAAAAACAAAATTTCTACTATCTAAATTAATTTCATGTAGCTTACAGATACAGATTAAAACCAAATTTAACTGCTAATTGTTATTGTTACTTAGATGCATCTACAACATACTAAAATAACACACGAATGCAGTAAATAGCTCATTATAGTAACATATAAATCATTCGCAATTACATAGTGAAATCACAACAATTCAACTCACTTTACAATAGAAACAAGGTAAAACACTTATATTTTATAAATAGTTGTGCAACTAGATGCTTGGGATGGACGTTCCACCCAACCATAGACCGACTCTTCCATATCTCAAAATCCAGTCACCCCCAAGCTGAGGGTAGTAATCCACAAAATGGGGTGGCCTCCCACTATCCATTCACAACTCATAAAATTCACAACCCACTGGTATTTTCCTATAGCTATCTCGATTTTCCACCAAATATATTCCTCTTGACCTGCCCAATGCAAGAAATGTACCCCTTCATTGATATCAATCCCTCATGTGTCCCATTTATGTATCGGGGTCTCTCTGGAACATGTAGCTAGGAATCTCTCAGCTGGGAACTCAAGGGAACTCACTGCTAGGAAAAAATACCAACAAACAACAACAAACACTTGTTGTTTCAATGCAACTCACTTAGGAGTTCACTCTTCAGGCCCAACAACCTGGTTCTTTAATATTCAGCTCCAAAAATGTTCCAATATGCTCTAGCTTGCTCTAGAATTTTCCCTCCATGTTTGTACCAGCTCCAATCTCTCTCTCTCTCTCTTTCTCTCTACTTGTTTCTCATGCACCAAAAAATTGATTGTCTAAAATTGTTGTAGCTATCCATACACATTTGATCTCCTTTGGCTACTTTTCTTGACTCACTCATTTCCCCAATATAATTGTACTCAACCCCCATGATTCTGATAACTATGGGATGTGACTTCTCACACCCACCCTCTTACATGCATTCAATGATTGGGGTCTCATACACTCAAACACAAAGTAGAAGTCTTCCCAAAAAGAAAATATAATTCAAAAATATGGGTTGGATTAATATACATGGGTAATTCCCCCCTTGAACCCCTCTTGGCCATTCTTTTAGACCCTCACCTCTCTTGTGGATTAATTCATCCCCCATCTCTATCCATGTCCCCTTAGAAGTTGGCATCACATTTTATTATTAAAATATAGAAATAAAATTCACATATTGCATCGCTTGGGTTGTAGCCACACATTGCATCTACATTAAGCATAAATTATACAGGGGATTATAGTGGGGATGTTACATTCCCCCTCCCATACAATTGTGTGTTGTTCTTGGTGCACACTATGCCAATATACATAGACAAATTTACATCACAATTACTTAGAAAATAAAATTCTACAATTTTAAAACTCCAACAACAGTTCCAACCATAATCTCTTGTTCCTCTCAACCCGTTGACCCAAGGAATGCACCATTCGTTTATTAGAGTTAATCCGATGAATGTACCATTCATTAATCATGATTAACCCAAGGAAGGAACCATTATTTTATCAGGGTCCCCAACGCAGTTGGATAGGATTATGAGATGTGGTTCCATAACTCTAACTACTCAAAATAGAGTCTTGCATTATGTTTTCTTCAAAATTGTCAAAAAATTGTGGGTATTCTTCCTGCATGCTTTCTTCATGATCCCATGTAGCATCTTTAGGACCATATCAATTCCATTGAACATTTACCATCACTATGGTCTTGTTATTGATCACTTTGAATTTTCTGTCCAAGATGCATACTGGTTCCACCCGGAAATCCCCTTCGTGCTCCACCTGCATCACATTCCAATCAATTATGTGGTTAGGGTTAGACACATATTTATTTAATAATGACACATGAAATACATTATGCACTCTCATGGATGTAGACAATGCTATCATGTATGCAACTGGCCCTATCTTCTCTAATATTTCAAAAGGCCCACAATATCTTGTTGCCAACTTTGGGAAACAACCCAATCTTATTGAACTTCTCTTTGCTTTTACTTTGAGAAAAACATGTTCACCCACTTTAAAATCTCTAAAAACTATGTTCTTGTCGCCATAAATTTTCTGCCTAACCTAGGAAGCCTTTAAATTTTGCATCTTTGTCGTCTATTCTTCCATTTTCTTTAAAAAATATGGCCCAATGATGGCTATGTGTACTGGATTATCCCAACTCATTGGTGTGTTACACTTCCTTCCATACAATGCTTCAAATGGACTCGTTTTCAATGAGGTATGATACCCATTATTGTATGCAAATTCCACTAAATGAATATAATCTTCCCACTTTGATGGCTGATCCATCACATACATTCTAAGCATGTCCTCAATTATTTTGTTTGTCCTCTCTGTTTTCCCATGTGACTCTATGTGATACGTTGTACTGATATTTAAATTTGTCCCAAAGCCTTTGAAAAAACCCTTCCAAAAATTCAAAGTAACTTTGGATCTCTATATGAAACTATTGCCTTAAGCACTCCATGTAGCGTGACAACTTCTTTCATTTAAATTTATGCAATATTGGTTGCCTTATATGTGGTCTTCATTGGAATGAAATGATCTTCCTTAGTTAATTTGTCCACCACAACCATGATGGAATCATGATGCTTCACTGTTCTGGGAAGCTTAGTAATAAAATCAACCATGACAACTTCCCACTTCCATTTTGGAATAGATAATGGACGTAACAAACCTGCTGGATGTATATTCTTTGTTTTCACCTTTTGGCATTGTAGACATTTGGCTATGTAATTAGCCACTTCTTTCTTCATTCCCAACCAAAAGTATTGGCTTCTCATAGCTGCAATTGTCTTCAGATATCTTGGGTTCCCAACATAAGGCATGTTATGCATTTCCTTTAACACTACATTTTTCAGCTCATTGGAATTCAACACATATACTTTTCCTTTGTATACGAGGATTCCATCTTCTTTCAACTCATAAGAATTAAATTTTTGTTGAAAATTACCTAGTTGTAATATCTCTTTTATTTTTAAATATTGTTGATCTGAATGTGTCGCTGCAATGATTTGATCTTTTATATCAGTCGTGTACATGCTAATGGATGCAATATGCACCTCATGTGTTCTTCTACTTAATGCACCATCAACTTGATTTTCTTTGCCTTTGATGTGCTTAATTTCAAAATCATACTTACTCAAAAATTCCAGCCACCTAGTTTGTCTGGCATTTAATGTTGGTTGTCCAAACAAATGTTTCCGACCACAATGGTTTGTCCTTAGCTCAAATTTCTTCCCCATATGGTAATGTCTCCACATTTTTAATGCATGTACAATTGTTGCTAACTCCAGGTCATGTGTAGCATAATTCCTCTCATGCTCCTTTAATTTTTCTGACTCGTAGGATAACACATGATCCTTTTGACTAAGAACTTGTTGACATTTGAATCTGTCAAGACCGAAACGACAGCCTCACGAGGATATGAATCTCCCTACATTTTTAAAGCGGTGGTACTCCTCTTTGGCTAAAATATATTTTTGTGATATCTTGGATTAGAAGAATGCTAAGGTAGCAAACCCTAGGTCTTTATTGCTTGAATTTATGAAATGATGTAATTCTTCAATAAATTGATATAATCTTTATGTGAAACAAGAAATCTCTTTAAAATAAGAAAAGATTGAAGGAGGGCATCAACATCATAACTTATTTGTGACTAGCATCACATACACAATCTTCTTAATCATATACAAATATATCCATATCTTCTTCACGAGAAATACAAGATAATAATTTGATCATCTCAAATAATTTTAAAAGAGTACTACTATAAAGATCAAAAGAGATTTTGATAGATCAATTTCAAATATCTCATACTTAAGACTCAAAGTTACAAGATATAATCGAAATCAACCCCGAAGCAATTCTTTGTGGAGTTTTATTCATGAAATATGTTCTTCATTACAAAATATTTGACAGTCATCTATATGGTTGTAAATACTCCATGATCATATAAGAATTTTTTTTTGAAGAATACAAGAAGAACACTCAAGAACTCAACCTTGTGCCCAATTCATAGATCCAAGCATAAAGCTATGAGAAATGGTGTAGAAGAAAAAAAAGAGTAGAGAAGATGTAGATCTCTCTTCATTGATCAGAAGATTGGATGTACATTCATGGTTTTTCCTTGTTCTTCCTCTTATCTTCTGCCCTACCCCTTCGATAATTCTAATTATGGAACCCTTGATGAAGCACTTCTTCTCTTTAAAAATCAATTTTTCTAACTACTTGAATAGTTAGGGTTTTTTCCTTCTTGTATTTACCATACACTTTTCTTTTCTTGAAGCATGCACTTTAATTGATGCCTGGTTTAAGTTTTTTGAATGAGTTTACATCATTATCATGTTATCTTTAAAATGGGTCCCTTTCATTTTTTAATAAAAGTTTTTAAATAAACTTTAATTTTCAAAATTTAATTAATTTCCCATTAAAAGATGAGGATTGTATTTTAATTTTGTGGAAGTGATAGTAAACTTTTCATTGATGTAAATCACTTCATATGTGATCTTCATCAGCTTATCTTTCCATTGATATAATTTGTTCCTAAATCCATCGCTTGGATCTCAAGATATGAGCTCGTGAAGTTGAGTTATCACACATACCCATTAAAAATGATGTTGAATGATATTTCAATTTCTGGGAAAAATGTGGCCACTTTCAAGATTTCTAACCTATACCATCATCTTATTCATTGAAATACCCTTCTAACGGTATAAATTTTTCATGATTCCAACAAACAGAGCTCAAGTTATGGTCTTCATAAGTTGGTGACTCGGGGACCGTCGATCTGATATCTTGGGAAAATGTGGGCACTTGATTAAATTCCATCCTTCCTTTATTAATTTCGAATTTTATTCATAAAAACCATCCCACATGCATGGGATTTTAATTGGTTTCAATGTTTATAATGTAAAGTGTAATGTACATTTGACAAGAACAAGGAAGAAGACGCCATGGAGTTAATTCGACCTCCCTTAAAAAATCAATTAAATAATAATATTTTAGACAACCAATCAACCTCCACCTCATGCCTGGTCATTGATGAGTCATCCATTCACAATTTTCCACATGTCACCAATGATGAGATGCCATGTGTTTGGATCTGCAATATTCAATATTCGTGCACTTGTCAATATGTTTTTTAGCTGCTGAAATCTCTCTTTACACTTGGAAATCTATTCAAATTTCACTCCCTTGTTTTGCAAAGAAGTGATTGGACTTGGAATCTTTAAGAATCCTTTTATGAATCTTCAGTAATATCCGGAAAGACCCATGAATGACCTGTCCTCTATCACAATTCTTGGTGTTGTAAATCCTCTAATAGCCTCTATCTTCTCATGATCCACCACTATCCCATCTGCTGAAATAATATGCCCCAAGTAGTGAAACTTCTATTGGTAAAATATGCACTTACTTAGATTAACATACAATTTATGCCCTCTTAGAAATTGCAACACCATTCTTAAATGTTGCTTGTGTTCCTCTTCTGAGTTAGAGTAGATGAGAACATCATCTAAGAAAACAATTACAAACAGGTCCAGGTACTCCCTAAACACTCCATTTATTAGGAACATGAAAACAACTGGGGAATTTGATAGTCCAAATGGCACTACCGTGAATTCATAATGCCCATACCTTGTTTTGAACGATGTCTTGTTGATGTCTTCTTATTTTATCCTTACTTGATGATATCCTGATCTCAAGTCAATCTCGGAAAAGATACTTGCACCTTTCAATTGATTAAACAAATCATCTATTCTTGGGAAAGGGTACTTTTTCTTTATGGTGACCTTATTTAGTTGTTTGGAATCAATAAACAACCTTAAGGTTCCATATTTATTCTTCAAAAAAAAATTGGGGCTCCCCAAGGTGACATACTTGGGCATGTGTACCCCTACTTCTTCTAGCTGCATCTGCAACTCTTTCAATTCTAGTGTGCCCATGATGTATGGTGTCTTGAAAAATGGAGTAGCTCCTCGCACCAAATCAATAGAGAATGGAATGATGTCTTGTCAAGGGGACCTCCCAGTAGAAAAACCATCCCTAAGGGTGACCACTTACTAGGGCGCAATGTCAACCACCAAGGAGAAATAGGGAAAAGAGCATAAATTCAAACAAATGTTACATAATCAATGTTGAAATATTGTAACTGCAAAGAGTATTCTATTTATTATTGAGTTATTATTCATTAGATCAATCCCCTTTTGTGGATTGATCATGTCGGGCATTGTAATTGACCAAATCCCCTTTTGTGGATTGGTCAAACCCTAAATATATTATGCAAATTGAGAAGTCGACCCCTGGCTAATTAAAGTGGTTTTAACCACTAAGAAGACAAGTCGGCCTTGCCCAGTGAAGAGACACCTTTCCAACTCCTACTAGTTTGTATAAATAAAGGAAGCCAATGCCTCATTTGATCACTCACTCAGCTCACTCATCTAGTGCACAAGTTTGAAGGAAGCTGCAGTTGCCAGTTATCGGAAGAAGGAAGAGAGAGAGGCACATTGCTCAGTAGAGGATATTCTCTGGTGTTTGGTTTATTGTTTTGGCATTGTTTTGGCTATTTATATTAAGGAAGTTTTTGTTGGGTTTTCTTCCCCATGAGGGTTTCCCAGGATAAATGTTGTGTATATTGTGATTGTGTTTCTCTCAATGATCCTATCTATGCTATGGCTATCTACTAAATTGAAAAGAAACCTAATAATAGCTTAAAACTTAACATGGTATCAGAGCTAAGTTGAAGAGAACATATTTCACTAGATAAAGAAAAACGTTATTGTTGTCATACAAGAAAATTAGGGTTTTTTATTGAAGAGGAATTTCATCCCAAAAATCATCTAGAAAAGTGTGCCCTAGCCTAGGGAACTCTTTGGCACCTTCAGTGCACCCTTTCAATGGATAGAACTCCTAGAAAGTGAAACCCTAATTTTCACTAGTACTAGAAAACCAGAAGTACCAGTCTAGAATTTCGTTGGTCAAGTTTGAAGGGGAAAACTTTGGATTTTCTGAAGTCCAGCTGCACCAGGCTACTCACCTCAGTCAAGCGCACCTCTTGGTAAGTTCAAAATTAAATTATGAGCATTTTCAATTTTTGGTCATTTTCCTAGCTCCAAGTAAAAATGTCTACAAGCACTAAGCTTGTTGACAAGCTAGAAGGTGTGGAAAGCTTTTGTGCCTGTAAGTATAGGATTGCACTCATTCTTGAAGAGAATGACCTAGCAAGATTAATCAAAGAATATGTACCAGAACCTACCAATGCTGTAGATAAAGAAAAACACTAAAAGGACACAGTTAGGGCCAAGAGAATCATTGTAGATTCTATTAAAGATCACTTGATTCCTCAAGTGGCTTCAAAGAAGACTCCGAAAGAAATGTTTGATGCCCTAACCAGATTGTATGAAGGAAAGAACATCAATTGAAAGAGGAATCTAGGAACTCAACTCAAAAGTACAAGGATGCAGAAAGGAGAAACAATTTAGGAATATTTCTCCAGAATATCACAATTCAAAGAACAACTAGAAGCAATTGATGATACTATAGATGAATAAGAACTTATAATGACAACCCTTAATGGTTTCACAATATCTTGGGATGCATTCATCCAAACTATTTGTGCCAGAAAGGAGAAACTACACTTTGACAATCTTTGGGAAGAATATGTTCAAGAAGAAGCAAGAGTAGCTAACCGAGAAGCATTACTATCAAGAGATGAAGATCAAGCCTTAGCTACTCATACTAAAGGAGTAATAAAGATGTCTTACTTCTAGAAAGAAACTCATAAGGAGTCTCACCCCCCAAAAAATTCATACATAAAGAATCTTACCTTCCAAGGAGATTCCAAAAGTTTCAGAAAGGTCAAAGAAGAGAAAAAGATTTCTCATCCTACCAATGTTACCATTGTGACAAGATGGGACATATTGCTAAAAGTTGTATAGATATATGAGAAGAATACAAGAATAGGCACCATGCCCATACAATTGAATATGAAGAGCCACCCACAAAGATGATAAAAGAAAAGATTGAAGACCATGTCTTAATCTCTGCCCTCTCAGGATCAATGTCACCTAGTGAGGACACTTGGCTCATAGACAGTGGTGCTTCCAAGCACATTACAGGTCAAAGATACATTCTCTCTTACCTCACAGAAAATAAGTTTCCCAGAAAGTTACACTTGGAGATGATTATCAATACCCTATCAAAGGAGTAGGAGAATCAAATTACAAACTTGATTCAGGGACCCCAATGAAGATGAAGGATGTACTATATGTACCAGGTTTGACAAAGAGCTTACTTTCTATCTCAACTTTAGAGAAGAAAGGCTTCAAAGTTGCCTTCATAGATGGAGAAGTTCTTATGTGGCCCATAGGAAAAACCATGGAAGAAGAAATTGTTATTGGAAAAGAAGAAGGTGGCTTGCATAAGCTAAAGGGTCACTCAGAATCAGCCTTGACCCATTCCATTGAGAATCCATATGAAATTTGGCATAAAAGACTAGCTCACATCAATTACAAGGCATTACCATATGTAAATAAGGAAGTCACAGGTCTACCATAATTTAAGGTTGACCATGAAGGTGTGTGCAATGGATGTGCACAAGGAAAGAACATCAAGAACCCTTTCCCGAAGAGAGACAATAAAGAATAAGGAGTCCTAGAGCTCATTCACTCAGATGTACGTGTCCCAATGCCATCAACCTCCATCATTGGGTATGTATATTATGTGTCTTTTATTGATGACTATTCTCACAAAACCCGGGTTTAATTTTTGAAATCAAAAGATGAAGTGTTCAGTAAATTCAAGGAATTCAAAGCCTTGATAGAGAATCTCTCTGAAATAAATATCGAGATACTCAGGTCAGAGAATGGAGGAGAATACACCTCAAAAGAGTTTGCAAAATTTTGCAAAGATGTCGGGATCAAGAGAGAGCTCACCACTCCCTACGATCCTCAACAAAATGGTGTAGCAGAAAGAAAGAACGTGACTATAATGGAAGCAGTGAAGACTATGATCCATGATCAAGATCTTCCGATGCACTTATGGGAAAAAGTACAAAAAACAACAGTATATGTACAAAACAAATTTTCCCATAGTGCATTGGGGGTTCAAGACCCTTGAAGAGATGTTGTCCGGAAAGAAGCTAGAAGTAAGCCATCTCAAAATATTTGGTTGTCCAGTATTTGTACACATTATGAAAGAGAAGAGAAACAAGTTGGACCCTTCAGGAAAGAAGGGAATATTTGTTGGATATTGTGAGGTCTCCAAGGCCTTCAGATTTTATATACCAGGTTACCATCATTTTGAGATCAACAGGTATGTAACCTTTGATGAAGATGCAACACTCAAGAAATCAAGAAGATGCCAGCTTGAAGAAGTATATGAAGAAGAATCTGTCGATCCCAAAGAGTTGCAGAACCAGTGAGGGAAGTCATAACTTCCCCTGATGAGGAGATTCTAGAAGATCATGACATAATAGAATCTTAAGAACCTCTCTAGATGACAATCTCCCATGAGAGAAAGCCAACCTGGGAAAGGGAAGTTATTCAAGATGGAGAGAAGTATGGTGCCCCCGAAGGAACCATGAGACAAGTCAAGAAACCCAAGCCATTCTCCAATTGTATGGCTTGGATGTGTGATCTCTTAGATAAGGAGCCTACTTTCTTTGAAGAAGCCATTCAAAAGAAAGAATGGGAAGATGCCATGACAGAAGAATACCAATCCCTTATAATGAATGATGTATGGGAAATAATTCCCAGACCAAAGAGCAAGGAGGTGGTATCTTCCAAATGGATTTTCAAAATAAAACATGTTGTTGATGGAATTATTGAGAAATATAAATCAAGGTTTGTTACTCGTGGCTTTTCTCAAAAGAAAGGAATTGACTATGAAGAGACGTTTTCTCCTGTAGACATATACACGTCAATCATAACCATCATATCCCTTGCAACTAAGATGAAGTGGAAGTTACACCAGATGGACGTGAAAACAACTTTATTGAATGGTGTCATTGAAGAAGAAGTGTATATAGAACAACCTTAAGGATTTGAAGTTGAAGACATTGATCCAGAAGCCTGACAGGGCTCAAAAAGGCTCAAAAATGAAAGTGCTCGAAATCTGATGAAACCAATGCCATTGCGTCCATCTCGTCTTCCTGATTTTGGCCATATATTTACTTCATCAAACGGGCTTCGTATGCGAAAGATATCACATTCTGTACAAAAACCCAAACATGCAACAAAAAAAAAAGTGGATGATTGTACAGTCCGTACAGTGCCACGTGGAAAGCTAACTGTACAGGCCATACAGATGATGTGGCAGATCCTAGAGATGACACATGGCAGGTGACAGGGAGTACGACAAGTATAGTTGGACCAGTCAGAGGGTGACACGTGTCACCACTATAAGGGTGACACGTGGCACAGACTGATGTGGCGGGGATGACATCAACAGGCTGACTGGGAAGGTACGGTGATAGGTGGCAGATATGTGGCAGGCACATGGACAAATCAGAGATTGACAGGTGGCAGTTTTTGATTGGTTGGAGAGGTGCCACATGGCCCACTCATGGGCTACCATGTGGCACCCTGTGGTTGGCTCATGGGTTGTGCAAAATTTATGGTCTCCACCGGGGTCGAACCCCCAACCTTTCTTCGCGCTACGGACTGGAAGGACCGGGCTAACTTCCCGCTCCACATGTGGTGCTTAATAGTCATATAGCAATTAAAATATTTGAATTAAAACAATGTATTAAACGGAGGCGGAAAGGGCTAGGGCTTAGCCCCAACCCACGGTATGTTATATGATATGTGACCGCCCCATATAACCGGGAGCGCGGGGTTAAACCATATAAGCGGGAGTAATGGGATAGGGCCTAGCCCTTGGAACCCATGCCAGCATGTATCCACTGCCAACAGACTGGGGACTATCCCTACCAAAAGGGGTGTGGGTTATGACTGTTAGCCCGAGATCCTATGCACATGCCTGATGACCAGAAGCCAGCTCGGACAGGGGGGCCAGCGCACAAACTGTCGAGCGCTTGGCCACATGGCCGCCTCCCATATGACCAGGAGCGCGCCAAAAAGGGGCTGCGCCCAAAATTATACAAAATTGGTTTTTTTTATGTACAGTTTGGATTTTTATTTGATATTTAGCCTGTTATTAATGGATTTTGGTCATTTTTGGGAGATATTGGACATTTTTGGAGCCCAAATTTTGGGAGGAAGTTGGGGATGGATAACCAACTTCAGATCTATAAAAACCAGGCCTGT
>ML785618.1:125379-147219 GCA_009831015.1 Picea engelmannii | reverse complement strand
TTGAATGGAAAATCAATCATAAGTTGCTTCAAGATAAGCTCATGTCGTGCAAATATTTCAAGTATATCAGCTCATTTGCAGTCGTCTTTTTGATGTTGTCATTAGTAATGTTTTCTACATGGATGATAGTGGCTTCAGTAAGATGTAACAGGGTTCAAATGGCTAACAATATACTATCAGTTGGCATGATTGTGTTACAGTTGATCTTGATGAGACAGGTGCACAAGATAGAGTTCAGAGACAGAGGACAAGATGGGTGGCCTATCCCGAGCTTGTTGATTGGTCAGTAACCTTTTGGGGACCAAAAGGTCTTTTAGTGGGGAGGTGTGATCCAGAATCGGATCCAGAAGCCTGACAGGGCTCAAAAAGGCTAAAAAAGGAAAGTGCTCGGAATCCGACGAAACCAACGCCATTGCGTCCGTCTCGTCTTCCTGATTCTAGCCATATATTTACTTCGTCAAACGGGCTTCGTATGCGAAAGATATCGCATTCTGTCCGAAAACCCAAACAGGCAAAAAAGAAGAAGTGGATGACTGTACAGTCTGTACAGTCCGTACAGTGCCACGTGTCAGGCTAACTGTACAGGCCGTATGGCCATACAGATGACGTGGTAGTTCTTGGAGACGACATGTGGTAGGTGACAGGGAGTACGAGAGGTACAGTTGGACCAGTCAGAGGGTGACATGTGTCACCACTATAAGGGTGACACGTGGCACAGGCTGACGTGGCAGGGATGATGTCAGCAGGCTGACTGGGTAGGTACGGTGATAGGTGGCAGATATGTGGCAGACACATGGAGGAATCAGAGATTGACAGGTGGCAGTTTTTGATTGGTTGAAGAGGTGCCACGTGGCCCAGTCATGGGCTGCCATGTGGCACCCTGTGGTTGGCTCGTGGGTTGTGAAAAATTTATGGTCTCCACCGGGGTCGAACCCTCGACCTTTCTCCGCGCTACGGACTGGTAGGATCGGGCTAACTGCCCACTCCACATGTGGTGCTTAATAGTCATATAGCAATTAAAATATTTGAATTAAAACAATGTATTAAACGGAGGCGGAAAGGGCTGGGGCTTAGCCCCATCCCACAGTATGTTATATGATATGTGACCGCCCCATATAACCGGGAGCGCGGGGTTAAACCATATACGCGGGAGTAATGGGATAGGGCCTAGCCCTTGGACCCCGCGCTGACATGTATCCACAGCCAATGGACCGGGGGCTATCCCTACCAAAAGGGGCGTGGGTTATGACTGTTAGCCCGAGATCCTATGCACATGCCCGATGACCAGGAGCCAGCCCGGACAGGGGGGGCAGCGCACAAACGGTGGAGCACCTGGCCACATGGCCACCTTCCATATGACCAGGAGCGCGCCAAGAAGGGGCTGCACCCAAAATTATACAAAAGTGGTTTTTTTTATGTATAGTTTGGATTTTTATTTGATATTTAGCCTATTATTAATGGATTTTGGTCATTTTTGGGAGATACTGGACATTTTTGGAGCCCAAATTTTGGGAGGAAGTTGGGGATGGATAACCAACTTCAGATCTATAAAAACCAGGCCTGTTTGAGGCCATGGAGAATAGTTAGAGCAGAGTTATGCTGAAGGGAAGCCAGGCCAAAGCCATTTTTATGCAGGGAAGCTATTGAGGAGCAGACGCTTGCGGGCCATTTCTGGGAGCTCCGGACATCCGTTTTGCATGCCGTTTTCTTTGCCGGGTTCTAGAGATCTGGAAGAGCATGACCAGATCAGTCTTGTAGCCAATTGACATTGATGCGATGTACTTTTGATCTTTTGAACAGAAATAAAGAAGCCTCCCCCACAGAGACAAAGGCCCGGAGACATAGGCAATGTTGTGCCGAACTCCGTTATCAATTCTCATGTTATTGTTTGCTGTTTATTATTTCATTTCAGATCTGAATATGTGTATATGGCTGTCATAATTCCTCTCTTTTCCTCATTCTTTCATTAAGCTTCTCAATTGGATAATTAACGCATGCAATTTAAAACTCAACCATAGTCATTAAAAGATCCTATGGATCAGACATGAAGACTCATGTCTGGAAGTTGAATAAGACTCTGTACAGATTGAAGCAAGCTCCTAGATTGATAGTTTCCTGCCGAGCTTGGGCTTTACCAAGAGTAAAGTTGATTCTAACCTTTACTTCAAGGTTATGAATGATGAGCCTGTTATATTGTTGTTGTATGTAGATGACTTATTCTTAACTAGAGAAGAAAATCTCATCACTAATTGTAAGAAGAAGATTGCTGCAGAATTTGAGATGAAATACCTTGGCCTAATGCACTATTTCTTAGGTCTTAAGGTCTGGCAGAGCACAAAGAAGATATTCCTTAACCAAGGGAAGTATGCAGTTGAAATATTGAAGAGATTTGACATATTGGAGTGAAAATCCATGAATACACCCATGGAAACAAAGTTGAAGCTCCCATTTGACACTTCGTCAGAATTGATTGATTCTACGTTGTATAGATAGATCATTGGATCGTTGATGTATCTGATGAACACCAGGCTAGGTATATTTTTTGTTGTGAACACCTTTAGTCAATTTCTGGTAGAGCCCAGACGTGTTCACCTGGTTGCTGCAAAACATGTGATGAGGTACCTTAAGGGTACATTAGATTGTGGTCTCAATTATAATGGAGATCATGACTTTAGACTATGTGGTTATACCGATTCAGATTAGGCTAGAAGTGTCTCTGATAGAAATAACACTTCAGGATGTTGTTTCATTCTGGGGTTAGCCATGATCTCATGGTAGAGTAGGAAGCAATCAAGAATTGCTCTCAGCACGCTAGAAGAAGAATACATTGTTGCATGTTCCACCATCTATGAATCCATATGGATTCAGAAGTTGTTGATAGGTCTATTCGATATGGAGATGGAAGCAACCATGATCCTATGTGATAACCAGAGTTGCATAAATATGAAAGAGAAACATGTGTTCCATGACAAGTCAAAACACATAGAGATCCGATATCATTACATCTGTGATATGGTACAGTGAGGAGACATAAAGCTACAATATGTTAGCACATATGAACAGGTTGTTGATGTGTTGACCAAGCCTTTATCTCATGTAAAGTTTGAGCACTTTCAAGATAATCTTGGTGTATTCCGAAAGGACCTCCCTCGAAAGGGGGTGTAGTGTTGATGCCAACCTGGTGTTGAAGATTTCCAGTTTCATGTTGATGTTGTTGTGATGCCAGCCTAGTGCTGAAGATTTCCAACTTCGTGTTGATGTTGTTGTGATGCTAGCCTCGTGTTGAATATTTTTAGCTTCGTGCTGATGTTGTTTTGATTCTAGCCTCATGCTGAATATTTCTAGTTTCGTGTTGAAGATTGCCAGCCTCGTGCTGAAGATTGCTAGCCTCGTGTTGAAGATTGTCGGCCTTGTGATGATGATTGACAACCTCGTGATGAATATTTCTAGCCTCGTGTTGATGTTGTTGAGATGCCAACTTCATGCTGAATATTTCTATCCTAGTGTTGATGTTGATGATGCTCCAGCCTTTGTGTTGTGATGTTGTTGTTGTTGATGATGCTCCAACCTTCGTGATGTGATGTTGTTGTTGTTGATGATTCTCCAGAATTTGTGTTGTGATATTGTTGTTGTTGATGTTGTATCAACCTTGTGCTATTATTGATGATGATGTATTAGTGTTATACTAATCCATGTTGATGCAGCTGATGATGATGCCATTCCAGCTCCCTGTTGTGAATGATGATATTGATGATGAGAAAAACTTCCGATGATTTATAGATATGCCAGTCATTGTTCCAGATGATGTTGATGTTGCTTCCCTCTCTCTCTCCTGATGATGTTGTAGAATACCCTTCTTGTTAAGGGGGAGTGTTGAAATATTGTAACTGCAAAGAGTATTCTATTTATTATTTAGTTATTATTCATCAGATCAATCCCCTTTTGTGGATTGATCATGTCAGGCATTGTAATTGACCAAATCACCTTTTGTGGATTGGTCAAACCCTAAATATATTATGCAAATTGAGAAGTCGGCCCCCTGGCTAATTAAAGTGGTTTTAACCACTAAGAAGACAAGTCAAACCTACCCAGTGAAGAGACACCTTTCCAACTCCTGCTAGTTTGTATAAATAAAGGAATCCAATGCCTCATTTGATCACTCACTCAGCTCACTCATCTAGTGCACAAGTTTGAAGGAAGTTGCAGTTGCCAGTTGCCAGAAGAAGGAAGAGAGAGAGGCGCATTGATTAGTGGAGGATATTCTCTAGTGTTTGGTTTATTGTCTTGGCATTGTATTGGCTATCTATATTAAGGAAGTTTTTGCTGGGTTTTCTTCCCCATGAGGGTTTCCAAGGATAAATGTTGTGTATCTTGTGATTGTGTTTCTCTCAATGATCCTATCTATGCTTTGGTTATCTAGTAAATTAAAAAGAAACCTAATAATAGCTTAAACCTTAACAATCAAAAGGGACTTTTAATGCAACATACTTAAATTCCTCAAATATTGAAATGAACTCACCATAATACTTGGCTTGAACCTCATGGATCAAGACCCAATGTATTCTGAAAGCAAGCTGGTGTGGTGGATACCATCATGATGAATGTGAGATATGTGGTGGTGAGGCGGTCCTATGTTTGTGCAAGTGGACGATGTGAGCCATATGTCTCTCAGTACTCCATGTATGCAACCTAAGGGCCTTGAGACATCATATCCTTAGTTATACCTAGGAGTTGTGGATAACAAGCACAAAATTCCCAATGTAGGACCTCAACATGGGAAAAACCAATCGAGAAAACCCTATGTCACAAAAAAAAAAAAACATAAAATTAATTATACATGTCATTAAATGCACTTTAAAGTGTCAAGACATGTCACCAAAGACAACCCAAAATCCTATATTCATAGGCACACACGAACATACAAATCTAGACTACGGAAAAATGTAGTGTAGTTTCCAATATGTTTGCCTACCCTACTAACATGTCACCAAAGTGAATAAAATATTAGAGGAGAATAAAAAATTCCATTTAGTACTTGTATAGTTAAAAAAAATTGCAATGTTGTACACTAGGGAGAGATGATGCAACATAGTCACATATTTTCTTGTCATGCAGGGACATAAAAACTTCGATACCCACATCAACCAAAACCCAACTAGAAACGGAGCACAAAATATAGAGGAAAATTCCCAACAACATACCAAGTTTTCCACCAACAAATGGTTGCTAAATCAAATCATAAAATCACTTGAAAACATATACTCAAAATTCCCAACAAGAACCATGTTTTCAAAATCACAAACAAAGTTCAAAGAATGCCTTGAATCCAATCAAACAATGAGCTAGCTCTAGATTCACATAACAAAGATAGTAGACCAAAATATCCTTCGTCACACTACAATTTTCCAATACCAAAGTTGCAACACCTATAACCATGCATGAAAGACAAAATCCCACTAGAACACTAAGAATAGCCAACCACCCCAAAATCCCAAACCACAAAACAAAAATCTAGGACACCCACCACTACAAACGATATGAGAAACACCTCTGCCACTTAAATGAACAATAAACCATTGGTTCTGAGACCACACAAAAGCGCAAACCAACACCCACATGCATATGCAACCTACATTCCCAACATAAAAAGATCCATTGTGAGCAGAACACCACATAGATAGACAAAAAACCACCACATAGACATGGAAACTTTTCCCACAAGCCTATGGGAAGAGTTGTATCATCTACAACTCTTCCCACAAGACTTTGGGTAGAGATGTGGCAACTCTACCCATAGGCCTATGGGCAGAGTTGTAGCATATACAAATATTCCCACTGACATGTGGGAAAAACATTATCAAGTTCCCATGAGAAAAACATGAAATGTGTTTAAAAACAACATCTTTGTAGTCCAATATTTGCCTCCAAAACGTATTAGCTACTTCCATCCATATTTATTCAAGAAGAGTAGTGGTAAGATAGACTTCACCACATAACCTAACACGGGTTGTGATATGTGTTTGGGGAATATAATGAAATTTTCCAAATCAATTTTAATGGAGGTCAAATATTTAAATTCCTTAGCACTAAAAATGGGAAGCATAACTCACATTGAAGTTGAAGTTAAAGTGTTTGAAAAATAATGAAAAGTGAGATACCAAGGTTTAAGCATACATCAACACGTCCCCAAAACAAACACCCAAAATAAAGGATATGTTCATTATCCTCAACATAATCAAACTACACAATGAAGAATCCACGATGACATGGATAGTTTTATGCTTCTTCTTGTAGGAGGGGTTTCCAAACTAGAGAAACCCATTGATTCAAGTCTATGAGTTGAGGCAATACTGATTAAAACAATGTACTAATCCCCATGCCAAGTAAAATTCTTCTCGAATTGGAAATTGACCAAGGGAGATGAAAGGAATCAAAGCATCCTTGTAAATAATGAAGCATCCAATAGGATGAGAATGTGGAAATTTGGCATGATTAGAAAATGCCATTATTGGAACATGTGGCCATTATGGATGAGATCCTTGCCTCCCATTATTGACCCTAACATTTTTTATATTTCTCATTTCAAGATAAAACTTCATATGGGCATGGCCAATGTTTGGTAAGTATTAAAATCAATGTAGATAAAATAAAGTTTTCATTCCCTCAAAATTTTGGACATATCATAATTTTGATTAAATTTTCATGCAAATCTTCCTTCTTTAAGTCTTCATGTGCCTATAATCACAACTAAGGTGATAGTGTGGATTTTATTAGTAAATAAGAAATACGAAATTAGATTGAAACAAAAAACAAAGATAGAAGGTAATACAATTTGGTGATCCTTTTAGTTTGAAGTGAAAACCCCACATATCTAGAGAAAATCTAACTCGACACCATTGCCCTAACCTTTTACTTCAATAAATTTATTAAAAATAACCAAATGTTATTTACAAGTTTTCCCACAATACTTTGAGCAGTATTTCCAAAATGCTATTTACAGATTTTCGTAATGGGATATTTTGAGTAGCATTGATGGATGTTTCTACTAAACACAAATACATCACATAAATCATTGAAATAATTCTCATATATTTTCATATAGCATGGCAACTCTGCCCACATGTAACCTTCCCCAACCCAGCCAAGGAACACTACGGTGCAAAATACTCATAAAAAAACAAAATTTCTACTATCTAAATTAAATTCATGTAGCTTATAACTACGGATTAAAACCATATTTAATTGCTAATTGTTATTGTTACTTAGATGCATCTACAACATGCTAAAATAACACACGAATGCAGTAAATAGCTCATTATAGTAACATATAAATCATTCACAATTACATAGTGAAAGCACAACAATTCAACTCACTTTACAATAGAAACAAGGTAAAACACTTATCTTTTATAAATAGTTGTGCAACTAGATGCTTGGGATGGATGTTCCTCCCAACCATAGATCGAATCTTCCGTATCTCAATATCCAGTCACCCCCAAGCCGAGGCTAGTAATCCACAAAATGGGGTGGCCTCCCACTATCCATTCACAACTCATAAAACTCACAACCCACTGGTATTTTCATATAGCTATCTCGATTTTCCACCAACTATATTCCTCTTGACCTGCTCAACGCAAGGAATGTACCCCTTCATTGATATCAATCCCTCAGGCGTCCCATTTATTTATCAGGGTTTCTCTGGCACATGTAGCTAGGAATCTCTCAGTTGGGAACTCAAGGGAACTCACTGCTAGGAAAAAATACCAAAAAACAACAACAAATACTTGTTGTTTTAGTGCAACTCACTTAGGATTTCACTCTTCAGGCCTGAAAACTTGGTTCTTCAATCTTCATCTCCAAAAATATTCCAATACACTCCAGCTTGCTCTAGAATTTTCCCTCCATGTTTGTACCAGCTCCAATCTCTCTCTCTCTTTCTCTCTACTTTCTTCTCATGCACCAAAAAATTGATTGTCTAAAATTGTTGTAGCTATCCATACAAATTTCCTCTCCTTTGGCTACTTTTCTTGACTCACACACTTCCCCAAGCTAATTTTACTCATCCCCTATGATTCCAATAACTATGGGATGTGACTTCTCACACCCACCCTCTTACATGCATTCAATGATTGGGGTCTCATACACTCAAACAAAAAGTAGAAGTATTCCCAAAAAGATAATATAATTAAAAAATTTGGGTTGGATTAATATACATGGGTAATTCCCCCCTTGGACCCCTCTTGGACATTCTTTTATACCCTCCCTTACCTCGTGGATTAATTCATCCCCCATCTCTATCCATTTCCCCTTAGCAGTTGGCATCACATTTTATTATTAAAATATAGAAATACAATTCACATATTACATCACTTGGGTCGTAACCACACATTGCATCTACATTAAGCATAAATTATACCAGGGATTATAGTGGGGGTGTTACATTCCCCCTCCCATACAATTGTGCGTCGTTCTTGGTGCACACTATGCCAATATACATATACAAATTTACATCACAATTAATTAGAAAATAAAATTCTACAATTTCGCAACTCCAACAACAGTTCCAACCATAATCTCCTTTTCCTCTCAACCCACCGACCCAAGGAATGCACCATTAGTTTATTAGAGTTAATACAAGGAATGTAGCATTCAATAATCAGGATCAACCCAAGGAATGAACCATTATTTTATCATGGTCCCCAACATAGTTGGATAGGAATCTGAGATGTGGTTCCAGAACTCTAGCTACTGAAAATGGAGTCTTGCATTATGTTTTCTTCAAAATTGTCAAAAAAATGTGGGTATTCTTCCCACATTTTTTCTTCATGATACCATGTAGCATCTTTAGGACCATAATAGTTCCATTGAACCTTTACCATCACTATGGCCTTGTTCTTGATCACTTTGACTTTTCGGTCCAAGATGCATACTGGTTCCACTCGGAAATCCCCTTCGTGCTCCACCTGCATCACATTCCAATCAATTATGTGGTTAGGGTTAGACACATATTTATTTAATAATGACACATGAAATACATTATGCACTCTCATGGATGCATACAATGCTAACATGTATGAAACTGGCCCTATCTTCTCTAATATTTCAAAATGCCCACAATATCTTGCTGCCAACTTTGGGAAACAACCCAATCTTATTGAACTTCTTTTCTCTTTCACTTTGAGAAAAACATGCTCTCCCACTTTAAAATCTCTAAAAACTATGTTCTTGTCAGCATAAATTTCCTTCCTATCCTTGGAAGCCTTTAAATTATGCATCTTTACCATCTATTCTTCCATTTCCTTTAACAAATTTTGGCCCAATGATGGATCTGTCTACTGGATTATCCCAACTCACTGGTGTGTTACACTTCCTTCCATACAATGCTTCAAATGGAATCGTTTTCAATGAGGCATGATACCCATTATTGTATGAAAAATCCACTAAATGAATATAATATTCCCACTTTGATGGCTGATCCATCACATACATTCTAAGCATGTCCTCAATTATTTTGTTAGTCCTCTCTATTTTCCCATATGACTCTAGGTGATACATTGTACTAATATTTAAATTTGTCCCAAAGCCTTTGAAAAAACCCTTCCAAAAATTCAAAGTAACTTTGGATCTCTGTATGAAACTATTGCCTTAATCTCTCCATGTAGCCTGACAACTTCTTTCATGTAAATTTATGCAATATTGGTTGCCTTGTATTTGGTCTTCATTGGAATGAAACGAGCTTCCTTATTTAATTTTTCCACCACCACCATGATGGAATCATGATGCTTCATTGTTCTGGGCAGTTTAGTAATAAAATCAATCATGACAATTTCCCACTTCCATTTTGGAATGGACAATGGATGTAAAAAACATGCTAGTTGTATATGCTTTGTTTTGACCTTTTGGCATTCTATACATTTGGCTATGTAATTAGCCATTTTTTTCTTCATTCCCAACCAAAAGTATTGGCTTCTCATAGCTGCAATTGTCTTCAGATATCCTGGGTTCCCAATGTAAGGCATGTTATTCATTTCCTTTAACACTGCATTTTCAACTCATTGGAATTAAACACATATACATTTCCTTTGTATATGAGGATTCCATCTTCTTTCAACTCATAAGAATTAAATTTTTGTTGAAAATTACCTAGCTGTAATATTTCTTTTATTTTTAAATATTGTTGATCTGAATTTGTTGTTGCAATGATTTGATCTTTTATATCAGTGTTGTACATGCTAATGGATGCAATATGCATCTCATGTGTTCTTCTACCGAGTGCACCATCCACTTGATTTTCTTTGCCTTTGATGTGCTTAATTTCAAAATCATACTCACTCAAAAATTCCAGCCACCTAGTTTGTCTGGCATTTAATGTTGGTTGTCCAAACAAATGTTTTAGACCACAATGGCTTGTCCTTAACTCAAATTTCTTCCCCATAAGGTAATTTCTCCACATTTTTAATGCATGTACAATTGTTGTTAACTCCAGGTCATGTGTAGCATAATTCCTCTCATGCTCCTTTAATTTTTTGGACTCGTAGCATAACACATGATCCTTTTGACTGAGAACTTGTTGACATTTGAATCTTTCAAGATTGAAACGACAACCTCACGAGGATATGAATCTCCCTGCATTTTTAAAGAGGTGGTACTCCTCTTTGGCTAAAAGATATTTCTGTGATATCTTGGATTAGGAGAATGCTAAGGTAGAAAACCCTAGGTATTTATTGCTTGAATTTATGAAATGGTGTAGTTCTTCATAAATTGATATAATATTTATGTGCAGCAAGAAATCTCTTTACAATAAGAAAATATTGAAGGAGGGCATCAACATCAGAACTTCTTTGTGACCAACATCACATACACAATCTTCTTAATCATATACAAATACATCCATATCTTATTCACAAGAAATACAAGATAATAATTTGATCATCTCAAATAATTTTAAAAGAGTACTACTATAAATATCAAAAGAGAATTTGATAGATCAATTTCAAATATCTCATACTTAAGACTCAAAGTTACAAGATACAATCGAAATCAACCCCAAAGCAAGTCTTTGTGGAGTTTTATTCATGAAATATGTTCTTCATTACAAAATATCTGGCAGTCATGTATATGGTTGTAAATAATCCATGATCATATAAGAAAAGTTTTTTGAAGAATACAAGAAGAACACTTAAGAGCTCGTCCTTGTGCCCAATTCAGAGATCCAAGAATAAAGCTATGAGAAATGGTGTAGAAGAAAATAAAGAGTAGAGAAGATGGAGATCTCTCTTCATTGATCAGAAGATTGGATGTACATTCATGGTTGCAACTTCTTCTTCCTCTAATCTTCTTCCCTACCCCGATAATTCTGATTATGGAACCCTTGATGAAGCACTTCTTCTCTTTAAAAATCAATTTTTCTAACTACTTCAGTAGTTAGGGTTTTTTCCTTCTTGTATTTCCCATACACTTTTATTTTCTTGAAGCATTCACTTTAATTGATGCCCGATTTAAGTTTTTTTAATGAGTTCACATCATTATCATTTGTATCTTTAAAATGGGTCCCTTTCATTTTTTAATAAAAGTTTTTAAATTAACTTTTTATTTTCAAAATTTAATTAATTTCCCATTAAAAGATGAGGATTTTATTTTAATTTTTTGGAAGTGACAGTAAAATTTTCAGCCATGGAAATAACTTCATATGTTATCTTCATCGTCCTATCTTTCCATCGATATAATTTTTTCCTAAATCTGTCCCCTGGGTCTCAAGATATGAGCTCGTGAAGTTGAGTTATCACACAAACCCATTAAAAATGATGTTGACTGATATTTCAATTTCTAGGAAAAATGTGGCCACTTTCAAGATTTATCACCTATACCATCATATTCTTCATCGAAATATCCTTCCAACAGTATAATTTTTTCACGATTCCAACAAACAGAGCTCAAGTTATGGTCTTCAGAAGTTGGTGACTCAGGGATCGTCGATCTGATATCTTTGGAAAATGTGGGCCCTTGATTAAATTTCGTCCTTCCTTTATTAATTTCGAATTTTCTTCATAAAATTCATCCCACATGCATGGTATTTTAATAGGTTTCAATGTTTATAATGTAAAGTGTGATGCACATTTGACAAGGAACAAAGAAGAAGAAGTCGTGGAGTTAATTCGACCTCCCTTAGAAAATCAATTAAATACTAATATTTTAGACAACCAATCAGCCTCCACCTCATGCCCGATCATTGATGAGTCATCCATTCACAATTCGCCACATGTCGCCAATGATGAGATGTCACGTGTCTTCATATGATAGGTCAAAAATATGTCATATGTATCCGATAAGAGTGTGACATGTGTCACTTTCATAAACTTGCCATGTGTAAAAATCATATTGGATGCCATGTGGCATTCCTCCATAGGCTGCAATATGTAAAAATATTATTGGTTGTGAATAAAAAATTAACTTATAAAATAGGTGGGGGGGGGGGGGGGGGGGAATGTAGGTGGCGTAGTTTAGGGAGTGAGTTAGGGAGTGACGTAGGATGAGTTAAGGGGGAGGGAAATGGGTGTGGAGGGGAAGGGAATAATGTCGGGTTTTCAGGTATGGAGTGAGGGAATTGGGTAAGTCCGTGAGTCTAACAACCTGCGAACCTGATGAACCAAAAAATTCGTAAATTATTCTAAGTGTTGAGTGTATGGAGTGGGGTAAGGTGAGAGGAGAGGAAAGGGAAGTGGTTAAGGAGTGTGGTGGATAATTATGGTGGGTGCTCGAGAGGTGAGGGAGATATAAGGAGGAGTGGAGGGGTATGCTTGTCTCATGGGAGAGGAGAAATAAGGAGGTGAGGGAACTTAAATAATTTTAAGTGTGGAAAGGGGGGAGTAAGATGAAAATAGAATGGATAAATAAGGAGGTGAAGAGGGGAGAATAAGAAAAATTATAACTATGAAAAATATAAGAGAAGAGATGAAAGAGAATATGGAAGCGATAAATTTTCTAAGTGTTGAGAGGTGTATTCCAAAATATTAGTGGTGTATTCCACAAAATAATCCAATAAAATGGACATGGTTCCAAGATATTCCAAGAAAATTGGCTTTGGCCATTTCAAGCGAAGAAACACTCATTGGGTGTTGGAACATGAAATTGGATATCTTGAGCATACGAACTCGGATTTTTGATCTGAAAAAAGCGTGGAGAAGCTAAGACTGAGGGCTACACAATGAACTTATAATAATTCAAAAATTGTCTTCTTTTGATATCATTTTTTTATGAATCCAAGAGAGGGAAAATATAGATGACCAAATTTTGGTCAATAGAACTCCACCAATCCCTTCCTTGCATGCATCGGTGCACACTAAAAAAGTTTCATCTGGATCTGCAATATTCAATATTGGTGCATTTGTCAATATGTCTTTCAGCTGCTGAAATCTCTCTTCACACTTGGAAATCCATTCAAATTTCACTCCCTTCTTTTGCAAAGAAGTGATTGGACGTGCAATCTTTAAGAATCCTTTTATGAATATTCAGTAATATCCAGAAAGACCCATGAATGATCGGTCCTCTATCACAATTCTTGGTGTTGTAAATCCTCTAATAGCCTCTATCTTCTCATGATCCACCACTATCCCATCTGCTGAAATAATATTCCCCTAGTAGTGAATCTTCTATTGGTAAAAGATGCACTTACTTATTTTAGCATACAATTTATTCTCTCTTAAGACTTGCAACACCATTCTTAAATGTTGCTCGTGTTCCTCTTCTGAGTTAGAGTAGATGAGAACATCATCTAAGAAAACAATTACAAACCGGTCCAGGTACTCCCTGAACACTCCATTTATTAGGAATATGAAATTAACTGGGGAATTTGATAGTCCAAATGGCACTACCGTGAATTCATAATGCCCATACCTTGTTTTGAATGATGTCTTGTTGATGTCTTCTTATTTTGTCCTTAATTGATGATAGCCCAATCTCAAGTCAATCTCGGAAAATATACTTGCACCTTTCATTTGATTAAACAAATCATCAATTCCTTGGAAATGATACTTGTTCTTTATGGTGACCTTATTTAGTTGTTTGGAATCAATAAACAGCCTTAAGTTTCCATATTTCTTCTTCACAAAAAAATTGGGGCTCCCCAAGGTGACACACTTAGGCATATATACCCCTTCTTCAAAATCTCTTAATCTAGTTGCATCTGCAACTCTTTCAATTCTAGTGTGCCCATTATGTATGGTGTCTTGAACACCGGGGTAGCTCCTCGCACCAAATAAATAGAGAAATTAATGTCTCTCTTTAATGGAAATCCTAGAATTTCTTTAAAAACATCTTCAAAATTCCTTAAGACTAGATGGTCTTCAAGACTTTCCACTTTATCTCTAGTTTCCTCTTCCATACGGGCTGCAAAAAATTGACATCCCTTCCCTAAAATATTTTTCAATTGCATGTATGAAACTTCTCTAACAACCACAACTATTGGAATGCCTTGAATCTTGCCTTGCTTCCTTCTTCGTCAAGACATGTGATTGTCTTGTTGTAACAGTCTAGGACAACATGGTGTTTTTCCAACCAATCCATGCCAATTATACAATCATATGAACCCAATGGTATAATGTTCACATCTACATTTTTGTTGAGTCCATTCATGTCTATTGGGAGATATTTAACAAACTCATTGATCTTTCTCTTAGTCTCTGTGGCTAATTGAACTAACCAAGATTTCTTATGCTTGCTCCTTTGCAACATAAATCTTTCAATAATATTAGATTTTATGTAACTATGGCTAGCTATAGAATCAATTAAAGTTGATATGAGATCATTATTGATCTTACCTTCCACCTCAATCATGTGGAACTGATATTCTACTTGCTTGTTGTCCAAGGCTACACAAATCCTTGGCATGCTTCCTTCCATGTCTTCCATTGTTTCAGCCTTCTGAATGTTGTGGATAGTCCTCATCCTTTCTCCTTTGTGAGGGAAATCCCTATATAAGTGATTCCCCTCACATCCCCAACATTGTACAGGTTGTTGTCTTGGATTTTTCCCAAAAGAATGTGTTGTCTTGTGATCATACTGGGTTGACTTTCCTTATTGATTTACTTAGGAGTTGTTCTTGAAAAAGGTGGCTTAAAACCTTTTTTCCTTTGCTCCTTCTTATCCTTCATCTTATCATTCCAAATATTTTGGAAGACTAGCCTCCCTCTTCTCTACTCATAGAGATGCCTTGCTCTCCTTATGGTCTCCTCCAAAGTCTTGGGGTTATCATATTGTATCTTGACATTGTAGAAAGAGGGTAACCCACTAAGAAACCTTTGAATTTTGACTTTCTCATATTTTATGAACTCTACATATTTCAACAACTCAAATAACCTTTTCTCATATTCATCCATTGTCATGCTTCCCATCTTGAGTTCAAAGAATTCTTTCATATTTATCTCATAGTAGTGCTCAGACAAATATTTTTCATGGAAATATCCTTTGAACTTCCTCCATGAGACTCTCTTCTCATCAAGATGCTTGGATTGCTTAAGTTCATCCCACCACATGGTTGCCTTTCCTTGCAAGTGGTAGGTTGAAATTATAGCTTCTATCCAAGAGGGGTAATCATGTAGCTGAAAATATTTCTTCATTTCCAATAGATAGGCCTCTGCCTCTTCTATCTTCCTATGCTCACCATTGAAAGTTGGTGGATTGATCTTCTTGAGTTCACCTTGCAAGATGTATCCCTCGGGACTTATCCTCTGTCTCCTGACATGAGATACACTTGGGTTGCTCCCAGGCCCTGATATTGCATGAGATCTACTAGTGGATTTCTCTAGAGAAGGATGGTGCCTACTCGTACTCCTTGATTGCCTTTCACTCCCATGATCATCCTTTTTTCTATGGGATCTAGATGCAATAACTTGTCTAGCACTAGATGCTTGCTTGGTACCAAAGTCTTTCTTGGCTTGATTTTGCAACATATTTAGGAGCTATAGTATCTCTTACTAAACCCTAATAATATTTTCATTATCGATTTTATAGATTTGCACCTCTCTATGCAAATTTTTCATAGTTACAGGCTCATGTCTGCCTCTTCTTCCATTAGAATCAGTCTCAACATTTCCCATGCTGACATGAAGACCTATAAATTCCTCTTCGTGACTATAGGACCCTTGGGAATATTCCCTTGTTTTGGTTCTCATATAGGAATCCAACTTATTTTCTGAACCTCTATTTCTACATAAAAAGTGCATGCAATTAAATTTATGTTAGACAAAGAAAATATGCACACATAATTTTGGAAAATAATGCATAAAATTTTATGTTGCTTTATGCCACCAGTCATCTTCTTTTGATTTGATTGAATATTTTCTCCTCAAAGTAATTTTATGGGTTAATAGATCGATTCCCCTCCTCAGTACCTTTCCAATGACTGTTCTCTTGCTCAATTCAGAGTCTTGAGATGAAAGTTATTGATAGCAGAGTCAAGGAAAGGAATATCCATTAGCTCAAATGACATAGCTTTGACACTAAACTATCGTTTGATTATTCCTTCAGATTTAATCTCAGTCGTCAAAATATTTCATCCATACTTAGAAACTTTTCTTAAGTTTATCGTAGGTTCACAACCTAGTCTCTATTCTTGTTACTTTTTTCGTGGTCTACAAAATGCATCCTCACATTCCACCACCTTTATTTCACACATAGGTGGACCCACAAATGTATTAAGTCCTTCACCACTCTTCCTTGTATGTTTCCATACTTAGATATTTTTTCACTTTACCACAGGTTTGCAGTCATTTCATTATGCTTCTTCACCTCCATGATACTTCAACACTTAGCCAAATTTTTGAACTTCACTGCGGGTTCATGTGATCCCATATTTATTTTACTCTTAGAACTCCATCCACCCATCCTCCTGACCGATCCTTAGGACTTAGAAAAATATTGAAATGTCATCACACTCTGCGATATATTACCTCTTCTCCTCCATACTCTTCACACCCAGAGTCTTGGTACTTATCCAAACTCCTGAAAATCCATTGCAGGTTCATGGGTCTGCGGGATTGGGTGATGCCTTATCCACACATTTGATCATCTTTGTGCTCCATGGTAGTTTAACACTTAGACAAATTCCAATACCTTGCCACGTTTTGCGGGACTGGCAGTTGGCCCGCCACGTGGCTCCACATCATATGTCAAATTTTATATTTACCACAGTGTACCTTCCATCATGGAAATACACATCATTATTTTTCCACGCCATCTAACACGTGGCCTCCACATCATGCTGACGCCACCATACAAAAAATCACCCAAATGTTTCTAATTTTTACCCAATTTCCAATTTTCAAAAACACCCAATTCCTAATTTCTTCCTCACACTGACGTAGAAACTCAATAGTTAGCTTTGTTGCAACCCAATTGGCCCTATAGACATCCCATTTACATTCTCAAATTCCCCATGAATTCTTTCCCAATTTCATAGGAATATTTTGTCAAACATTTCAGAGACACTCTCTGATATTTAAATTTCTGCAACGTATATCTCCAACATTCTACTAACTAGACCATGTAGGATCAATATTGAACCTTGAGCTCTAACAACATAATGCAACGCTCTCCAGCCTAGCCGAGGAACATTATGTTGTGGAATACTCATAAAAAACAAAATTTCTACTATCTAAATCAATTTCATGTAGCTTACAACTACATATTAAAACCAAATTTAGCTGTTAATTGTTATCGTTATTTAGATTCATCTATAGCATGCTAAAATCACACATAAATGCAGTAAAATGGCTCATTAAAATAACATATAAATCATTCACAATTACATAGTTAAAGCACAACAATTAAACTCACTTTACAATAGAAACAAGGTAAAACACTTATCTTTTATAAACAGTTGTTCAACCAATTGCTTGGGACAGATTTTCCAACCAACCATAGATTGACTATTATAGATATCAACAACCATTCACTCCTGATCTGAGGCTAGTAATCCACAAAAGGGGGTGGCCTCCCATTGTCCACTCATAGCTCATAAAACTCACAACCCACTAGTATTCTCCTATAACTATCCCAATTTTCCACCAGCTCTCTTCCTCTTGACCCGCCCAACCCAAGGAATGTATCCCTTCACTAATATCATTCCCTCAGGTGTCCCATTCATTTATCAGGGTCTCTCTGTCACAGGTGGCTAGGAATCTCTCAGCTGGGAACTCGAGGGAACTCACTGCTAGGAATTTTTTTACCAACAAACAACAACAAACACTTGTTGTTTCAGTGCAACTCACTCAGGAGTTTACTCTTCAAGCATGAAAACTTGGTTCTTCAATATTCAACACCAAAATCTCTCCAATACGCTCCAGCTTTCTCAAGAATTTACCGTCCATGGCTGCACCAGCTCTAAGCTCTGTTTCTTGCTCTCTACTTGCTATTCATGCACCAAAAACTTGATTGTCTAAAACTGTTGTAGCTACCCATATGAATTTCCTCTCCTTTGGTTATTTCTCTTGACTCACACACTTCCCCAAGATGATTGTACTCAACCCCCATGCTTCCAATAACTATGGGATGTGAATTCTCACACCCACCCTCTTACATGCATTCATTGATTGGGCTCTCATACACTCAAACAAAAAGTAGAAGTTTTCCCAAAAGATAATATAATTCAGAAAGCTAGGTTGGATTAATATACATGGGCAATTCCCCCCTTGGACCCCTCTTGGTCATTCTCTTAGACCCTCCCCTCTCTTGTGGATTAATTCATCCCCCATCTCTGTCCATGTCCCCTTAGCAGTTAGCATCACATTTTATTATTAAAACATAGAAATGAAATTCAAATATCACATCGCTTGGGCTATAGCCACACATTGCATCTACATTAAGCATAAATTATATTGGGGATTATAGTGGGGATGTTACACCACATGAATGTGGGAAGATTTGTAGAATCACAACTCTTCCCATAGGCCTATGGGAAAAGTTTCATATGCTTCAACTCTACCCACGGGCCTTTGTGTAGAGATGTGGCAACTCTTCCCACATGCATGTGGGCAAAGAATTGCCAGTCTTTTTTTTTCCTTGAATATCTTGACCCTGCTAGAGTCAACCAAGAAGTTATCATGATATTTAAAAGATATATCAGGCACTGGATGCTCACTCCTAACTATTATCTCTGAAGACATTTCATACTCTCAATTGAAATCCATATCATTTTTCCACTTAATCTAATTTTACAAGAAAGAGAAAAATGCCCTGATTTGCACATCCCCAACCATGAAGGAATGGGTGAATGGTTCATGAATGGTCTATGACAAGAAATAGTTATTCCCTTGGAATATATTGTTCCTAGCTTACACATTCTCATTTCCACATAGATGTCAGAAGCATGATAATTGTGTTATACATGGCCCAATCAACAAGTGCCATGTGGAGTGCTATGTCATCACTCAATGTTCCCCTCTTTTTATCAATTTTTTTTAAGTGTTGGGATAGAATTGAAAAAGACTTAGCTAAGATTCTATAGTATTTCATATTTGGAGGATCGAGGGGATATAAACTCATGTGCTCTTAGTGCTCATAATTTTCCCAATAGACTCAATTGCAAGTTAGAGCCAGAATATATAGCTTATCAAGTTTGAGAGGTTGGGATGATTGAAGTCTTATGTCATGTTAATTACACAACCCTTCACTATGGAGCATATGACATATTAAATATTGCATGTATCCAAATTAAAGGACTAATGTAACATATAATAATGGATCAAACCTTCCTAAAGAAATATGATCATGCCATGTGTTGCGCATTTGAGACATTAAGTGACTTTGATCATGATCACAAACAAAATCAAAGAGACACATGGTGAACCCAGAGAGTCTCACATCACTTTGGATGATGTTAGCATGCTTAAAATTTTAGGCACATTGACCAATCATAGCCAGCCATGTGGCAAGGGTGATGCCAACAAAGGATATGGAAAACATAGGTGGTAGCACTAGAATATGCCACATGGTGGTATTATGTGGCTAAGAAGGTGTTCTAAAGGACCTTGTTTCATTGAATATTTCCAAGTATTTCATATTTCAAATGAGATTTTATGGGGCCCTATAAAATTTTTAGTCCATGTGGTTGTGATTATTTCACCCCTCATGTTCCTTGATTACATAATACCTCCCATGAATCTTAGAGACTTAATTCGATTCATTAAATTTTAGGTTTGGATCCCTAGGAATTTTCCCATAGCCTTGTTTCTTGATGCACAATGCTCTTCATGGAGTTGATCCCTTATTTTAGTGATCTCTATAGTATTTTTAGATCTATGGATTTGGAAAGCCTAAAAGAAAAGAGTCGATGCATTACAAGGCCATTTCACAAATACTACACCTCCTGAGAGGATTCCATGTGGAACCCATGTGGAAACCACATCAAAGGCATGGAAGCATTATCTAGCTTTGAAATGGACCAATATGAAGTTTCCATGTGGTAGTGGGCCCATGTAAAGTGCCATAAAATGAACACGAACATATAATGAGATGACTAATAAGAAAAAGGGGGTCTAGTCTCGATAATGGAAGGCATACTGAGAGAAAGGTATACAACAACTACAATTTACTCATATTTCCTCATTCATAACCTATCTTCTGATAACTACATACATTGATTATAACATTTTTGTGATCTCTCTATGTGTTACACATTATTTTCATCATCCCTATGACCGTTAATGATGTAAACCTATATGTTTCCTTCAGAGGGGTTAGTGGCCTGAGTTCCTGAAGAAGGAAGGTAGAAGAACTTTTCCTGAGAAAGGAGGTTGCATTCTCCTTTGTAAAAACCCCATAAAAAGGAAGTTCGCAAGTTGCTATATATGCAGGGTGCGAGAATGCCTGATTCTCGTAGGTTGCACCATAGCTGGGTTGCGAGAGGTTTGTAGGTTGCTCTATAGGCAGGGTGCGAGAATGCCTACACATGGGAAAAACAAGCGTTTTCTCGAATCTTCTAGAAGGAGAAACTTCCATGGTGAGGTGGCATCCGAATGGTTTGGATCTTACTCGCTTTCATGATTTAGTGGGATCATCCTAACCTCCTCACCTTATCCTCTTCATCTTATAAAAGGAGAGGAGCTCTCATGGAGAAGGTTAGCTTGGAGCTTTTGGGTTTGGCTAAGTTGGATTTGGCTTGGAATTGTTAACTTGGTTAGAGTGGCTTTGAGATTTGCTTTGTCAAGATAGATTGTAAATACTATCAGATCTGTGCTCTCGGAATTCTTGGAATTAAAGTGTGTGGGGAACAAAGGACAGTTGGAAGGGACCTTACGACATCAAGGCCATGGTTGTAATCTCTCTTTCACATTTAATATGATACAATAATATGATTCTTTCCTATAAAGCTTCTTGGGTTTTATTGTATGATTCCTTGATCACATACATAGGTTTATATTGAGTTTATGCTATTGCTATCACTTTGGTTGGTTGCGTTCTTTTGCAGGTTCATCATTTTATGAGCGTTGGAACGGAGCTAGGATGGTGATGGCGAGAGGAAGTGACATTTAAATGGTATGTCACTCATCCCTCTTTAGTTAGTAAATTCAATATCTAAAACTTAAGGAAAGCGTCATGTTCTGGTGTGTTTTTTTCTAGATCTAGGTGGATATAGGGAGATTAGTTAGTGTCCACACCTACCGATTAGTCCGATAACAAAATTGGTGACCATACTGGGGATCAGATTGTTTCCTAGTTAGTCTAGTTTCCCTTGCTTTGATTGCTTGTTTTCTAGTCTCTGAGTCTGTGGGAGATCCATCCAGACTCTCTGGATCTGAAAGTTCACTCAAATTTAGTCCTTTTTCAAATTTTTGCTTGTTTACA